>JAJJWM010000164.1:0-160223 GCA_021655865.1 Fusarium guadeloupense
CTCCAGCTGGTTACCAGGGACCTTGGCCACCACCGCCCCCTCCTCCGCACATGGCGCAGGGTTGGTTTCCTCCCAATCCTGCCATGATGAGTCAGATGATGGGTGGGTGGAATGTCCCCCCGCCTCCTCCGCCGCAAGGCGGATATCAAGGACGAGGGAGGGGAAATGGTGGGTTTCGCGGTAGAGGTAGAGGCGGATATGATCGAGGACGTGGGTGGTGATGAGCAGATTGTAGTTGATTTGTAGCAAATGATGTACCAGAATATCCAATCTAGATTAATAATTGCAAAGTTTTACAAATGCACACTAGGCATACGAACATGTTCCATCCTTGCACACGCCTTGATCCAGTAATGACTTTTATTTAGCCTTGCTCATTCATCGTCTACATAAACCAAGCAGACCTTCAACTCAACCCTCCTCTCCCTCTCTGCACACACAAGAAAACACGCAACACACCTTAAAAGGGGACCAGCGAAGAAACTACAGTTCCCTATGCACCCGGTTCCACACGACGGGTCGGGAGTAAACCCAAGGGAAGAAAAGAACAAAGAAAAAGGAGTAGAAAGAAGATGAAAAGAAAAACACAAAGTAAACAACTTCGTCCAAAGAGTTACACGAGAAGCATAGAAGTCCATGCTTTTTTTACTCGGTTCCCAACCCATTGTGATCCCAGCCATGGCAAAGAATATAGTATAGCATCGCTAGTCATCTTCAGTGCGTATGAGAAGCAGGCGAGGAGGAACTCGGTAGCATTATAATATCAGCTGCGCACATTTTTTCCTCCCCAAAACAGCCCTGAGCGTCGTCTAGCTGAGGTGCAAACCAAGAAAGAAGAAGTCGAAAGGTCAAGAGGTGTCATGTAGCGATGGTGCTCGCCAATTTCAACCCAGCAAAGTGACTGTATGTCGAGTACGCATGTTCTTTAGTTCATTATTGAACCGCGAAAAACCAATCCCTCCTCGTAATCATAATACCACCGCCAAGCTCGACTATGCAGCAATGATTGTTATCTCAATCCACCGCTGGTTCCCTCCATATGCTTCGATGCTGGATATGAGTGTTCGCGCTCTTGTATCCAAGTTCGACGCATCAACGGACGTTGAGTAAGATTCTCAACTTGGATTACCGGCTTCTTGTAGATCCTACAGATTCCTGGCGCTCGTGACTGGGTCGACCGTCTTGCAACTTAAGCGAATCGAGGCGCTTTGAATTATCCTCGGTGACGGGGTCGACCTCGTCGACGCGCGGCATTGGGGTGACTTGGTTTTGCGTGGACTGTGCGCCGGTCACTCCGTTGCTGTTACTCTCCCTCTGCTGGTCTGCCTTCTCCTTCAAGGCGGCCCATTTGCGTTCTCGAAGAGCTTCGCGTGCTGCGGCGCTGTTCTGCTGTTCTGTGTATTCATGCGAGCAGTCATCGAACAATTGCGGGTTGATTTCCATAAAGAGCTTCATAGCATTGTAGACCATGCCGTGAATTGTTCTATGCCAGTTAGACGAGACATTCGAAAAATGGATATAATGAATCATACCTGTTCCAGTGGCCCTTTGAGTTCTCGTACAGAGGAGCAAACATGATTGGAAGAATTATTTCCACATTGTCGCTGACAAGGTTACAGAAATACTCATTGTTCCAGAAGTAAAGGGCACGCTCAGCCACTTGGAAGTGAGGGCTGGCTACAGACTTGGCCAGTTGATGGAAGAGAGGCTCCTGGACCTTTGCGAACTCGGCGGGATCCATGACCTCAAAAATGTCTTCAACTTCGTTGAGGAACATGACTTCCTTTGTGCTGTTGACCTTTGGCCAGTAACGAAGTAGTCCCAGTACCACCTATTATTAATTAGTATGATTTTCTAAAGCAAGAGAAATTCACTCACATCTTCAGTAAGGGATGCATCCTTTTCCAAGAATTGCACAATACAGTAGGCAAGCTGAGGGTGATACATGCTAAGGCTCTTGGGCTTGTGCAGAGGCAATAACACACGCGTCAGGAAGATCTTGTGCTCCTCCTTGAGAGGGAGGGCAAATCCGTTGATAATAGAACCAAGAATCTCGAGCAATTCGGCAATACCGTTGAATCGTTCGGTTTCATAGGTGAACTGGAAAAAGACATTGTTGATGGATCGTCGGATAAAGGATCGGAGGTTAAGGAATTTTCCATAGATTCGGTGGAGGGTAGTCTTGAGGAAATCTCTCTCTCGGGGGTCCTCGGAATCGAAAAGCTCAAGAAGCTGGAGAACAAAGCTGTGGTCAATATAGGCTTTGGCGATGTTGGTGTTGAAGTCCTGGCTCTCAATGAAGCGCAGGAAGAATTCATAGACGACCTGGATATGGGGCCAAGCAACCTCGAGAACAGGTTCGTCCTCCTCTGGATCAAAAGCCTCGCCCTGGGGATTCATAGGGGGTGGAATTGGGCGGAACAAGTTCTTGGCAAACATGTCGACAACTTTGGGATACATGGGTTCAGTAATAACTTGTCGGTTGTTGGCGACGTAGTCCAGCAGCTCGTGCAGAGCAAGCCTCTTGATCTCCTTTGACTTCATATCTCCGCTCGCATCGTTAAAGTCAAAAATGACGTTGCACTGGTCGATCTTCTGCATGAAGAGTTCTTGCCGTCGGTTGGGGGGAACTTCATGGAAACCGGGCAACTTCTCGAGCTCACGGTGAGCCGAGATGTCAAATCGCGAAGAATGCTGTCTTTTAGGGGTTCGAAGTCCTTCGGGAATCGCATCTCGGTTGTCTATTCCTCGATGGAGTAGGAGTGACTTCTGGCCTGCTTTGGGGGGAGCCAAATCATGTGGCATCGTCTCGGCGGCACCTGGAGGAGGGACATGCTGCGTAAAGATTGATGGTTAGCTGATAGATCTGGGCCCACAAGACAGGAAGAGCCAGGTACATACGCCAGGTGTCGGGCTGATGACAACAGTCGGGGGCAGTCTAGAGTTGGCATTGCCGCCGTTGGGGCTCGAGGCACCTCCAGAAGCAAAGCGATCAGGGTTGTTACCGGCCTGAGTGACATTGGACAGGTTGGAGGGCTGCGAGGCGCTACCATGATCGCTTCCATGGCCAGCATTGTTTTGTGGCAACGGCTTGTTTCGGGGGTCGTTCAAGGTTGACGTGGAGGATGAGGGCGTGAGCACGGGTGACTGGTTGGAGTCCCGTGATGAAGGAGACGCGGTACCGTCCTTGCCATCCTTACCATCCTTGTTCTTCTTAGAAGACTTGTTTGGATCTTTTCCACGCGAGAGCTGGGAATGGACAGGTTAGCACGAGCAGACTTGGCAACAGAAATCAAAGGCTCAAGTGTGAACATACAACTCTCTGGCTGAAGCGCTTCATCTTGTCGGACAACAGCTTGTCTTGTGGTGGAGGGGCGGTTCGAGACGCCCGCTGCTCAACTCTACGAAGCAGTGGGGCACCGGGGCAACGACGTCAGGGGCAAAGGGACGTCGGAGGAATAAGAGCAGCTGCACAAGCGGCGGGTTCAACGGCTTGAGACGCTGTAGCGATAGGCGAAAATGACAGTCGTTGTTGGTAGACGACTTCAAGGCAAGATAAGAGGGGCCAGCCGGTGAAAGTGTTGCTGGTGCTATTGGAGGTCGAACCAGGGACAACGAATGTGAGAGCTGAAATCGAAGCTGGAGATTGGATGAACCAAGCTGAAGGGACTGAAATAGCAGCTGGTGGAAGAAAGTCTACTCGGAGGAGCGTGATGCGACGACTGATCCCATGCAGGAAGAGGGCGATGAAGCACTGAACCAGCCAGAACTGAAGATGTTGAGATGGGAGGTGTTGGACGATGGTGCGTTGCGGTGCGGTGCGGGCTTCTGGGCGCTGGCGCTGAGGCGCTGGCACTTGCGCAGGAGGGCGGAAACTGGAACGGGCCCGGGGCTTCTGCTGGTCGAATTGCTCTGCTGATGCTGATGGTGCTGTTGTCAAGAAGAGGAGAATGACGAGGTTAAAACAAAGGTCATGAGGTGAATGAAGAAGGAAACAAGAAGGACGCGGCGTGATGGAGAATGCTCACGGCGGCTGCTGAGTCGAGCCTCGTTGTCGTCGTTGCGGGATTGGATTGATTGGATTGGAGACGGGACGAGAGTCAGGTTATCGTAGGTAATCGTCGTCGTTGGGCGCCGGCGAAAGAGAGAGAGAGGTTGTGCTTTGCGGGGGGAAGCTCCAGTTGGAGGGAACTGGCTGGTCGATTATTGGAGAGTTGAGCGAGGTAGATCACCAGGTGTTAGTGTGAGAGTGGAATTGCTACATAATCACTAACTGACTCCCCTGAAGCGTGCCTGAACTGGTCGTGGCTGGGTTGGACGCTGGGAACGGGCGGTGAAACCAACTAAAAGCGCTGCAGCGGCGCATCAGGGGGATATGCCCCTCCTGAATGGATCTCAATTCGCCTGGGCCTTAGATTGGTATCACTGTAATAATTGCGGGCCATATCATTTGGCATAAGTATTAACTGCATTGGCGCTCATTCACCTGATCTCTGATTGCTTAGCTTACGACTGCGTTTATTATTGAGTGTTTAATTCGATAGGAATGTTTTGCATGTTCTGACAAAGTGTTGAAAGATTCAGGTTCAACGCTATATTAGGACCTGCCAAGAGATAGGTAGATTGGTGCCGTCAGGGAGTCCATTTGGAGTGCCACCAGGTGTGAAATGAGCCAAATTCGGGTGTTGAAAGTGCAGACAGGTGCGAATTGGATGAGGAGAGCTCTTTATGGTCATGCAAAAGACCATGAATATCTATAGTTGCATAAGAAGTATAGAATATCTAGATCATTATTTAACATTATAGCTACGCCTTATCGGGCTATTATTTATTTCTCATGATAAATAAACTGTCTTGACACATATCACTCTAAACTGCTCTACTCAGGGTGTGAAGATCAAGCCACACTTCATTAAACGGGTGTTAATGGAAGAACAGGATGAACAATATGGTGATTTATAACAGGCGATTTGTATTGATCCGAAGGACTATCCCGGGTTGTTTTACTCTCTGTAAGCATACTTATAGAGCTATTTGTATTTAACTGAATTTATAGTAATATCCATCTCTATCAAATTGCTTCATCTCAGTCGTCCTTAATATCACCAGCCTGCTGCAAGCACAGACCACGTGAAACCCCAGCCACAGCTAAACTTGAAACACCTCGTATGTGAAAAAGAAACACTGTCTAAAGCATCGCGGATCCCTCACAGTCACAGTGTTGATAGCAGTTCACCCAAACATAGCAAAGCCACACACAGTGACATCTAACGGTCAGTTCACCAAGTGAGAATCACGTCAACTCATCATCATCCGTCATTGTGGAACGACGATAACAACTACTCCCATTTTTTGGGACCCTTCAGCAAAGTCTTCACACGTGGTCACCCCTAGTCGCTACCTATTTTTGGGTTTCTAGCTTAGACCTGCAATCTACCATACAAGGCTAGCTTTGGTGTTGCACTTCCGAGCTTGCTAGTGCTCTTTTTTCACTAGAGTTTGGAGGTCTATCTGGATGAGCAGCCGGATAAGTCAAAACTCATATAACACGCTCGTTTAACACAAAGTTATACTTGTTTTCAAGCTCCAGCCGCAAGAAGGGCTGGAAATGGAGCTGTCATCCGATGAGAACGACTATGAAAGCCTTGATGATACCCAGATCGAGAATGGCGTTGACAAGACCACTCGGCCCCTTCATGCGGAATCAGCTCCCAGATACACTGTCCCTTCTCGAGTGATTGGTGCTGTCGAGATACCCGCGGTTGTGGAAAATGTCGACCGTACTGTCAAGGCATTCGGCCGAGTTCCGCATCTCCAGCATGCAAGTATTTCACAATCCTTATAGCCTCTCAGCCTCACTAACGCAACCTCCAGGTCATGGATGCAACAAGAAACTCGATTCCTCTCTATCTAACTCCCGAGAATCCATTCTGCAAACCCATCATGTCCCACAATGCTCGGAGCCATAACGTGGTTCTCAAAGTCACTGTCCCCAAACGAACAGGACGAAAGCGAAAGAGAGGAACTGACGGTCCCTGGGAAGGAGATGTTGAGGTGACAGATGCCGAGCCTCAACCAGCTGTAAATGATGAAGTCCTATCTTATGCTCGACTGGATGACCCCAAAGTATTGCGCCGCAAGTTGGCAGATAATGTCGACAACTACCAGGTTGAGGCGGTTGGTGTTATTCGAAACACCCATCGCTTCCGTGGTCTTGCCGACTTTTACTGGGATATGTCCAAATCCTCGTTTGCTCAGAGATATGCGGAAAAGGTTCTCCCTGGAGACGGTGAGCTCTACGTTCCTAGTGCTATAGAGATATCCTAACAATTCGCAGTCGACAAGATCAAAGAGTTCAAGTTTCTCCCTGGTACTGACAAAGGTCCTAATATCGATATCCTTCCACCACCCATATTTACCCACATGAGTCTCCCTTTCAACTACCAATACTCCCAGAACCCCTACGTACGTGCTACCGAAGATGGTGGCACGGTCAACACCACCGCGGTAAAGCAGGTCGGTTACTTTATTGGTGCAGAGGACCCTGCACCAGCTGGCCCTCAACTCGCGCCTGACATGACAGATCCAAGAATGGTGGAAATCATGGCCGAGCTTGAAGCTGCGTTCGATGAACGACCCGTATGGACACGGCGGTCTCTACTCAATCATCTTGGGGGTAAACTCAAGAACTGGAACGAGCTCAAAAAGTATCTCAACTACGCAGCCTACCAGTTCAAGGGAGGACCATGGAGAGATGGTGTAGTTCCATATGGTATTGATCCACGGACTGACCCCAAGTATCGAACTTATCAAACTCTCATGTTCAAGCTCCCTAAGCAGAAGCGCGCCCAGAGGGGCCAAACATGGAAGTCATTACGCAAGGTTCAAATGGGGCCCCTCAAGGAATTTTTGGAGGAGCTTTCTGAAAGTCACATTTTTGATGGCGAAACCTTTCACACCGACGGCAAGGTATGGCAGGTATGTGATATCACTGACCCTCTACTCAAAGAGCTCCTTGAAAATGCTGCTATACGTCCAGAGTGGGATCCCAGCAGCGGATGGTATCATGGTGGACTCTGGGCCAAAGTGAAAGCCATCATGAAGACAAAGCTCGTCGCCATCCAATTTGACCGACACCTCACCCGTGAAGACTTTGCAGTGACGTTGCAGACGGGCGACCAGACACCAGTACGATCCAACCAAGCAACATTCCACCTCCCTCTACCGAACCTCCGGCTCACAGATGAAGAACTTACGCAACTGCGGGGGAGACAGCCAACAAAGAAGAACAAGCATAAGGGTTACAGTGTGCGAGTGAGGGATCCCAACGCAGCGAAGCGAGCAGCAGCTGGGGAGTTGCCGGCGGCTGATCGGCAGGAAGAAGAGGCTAGGTTGTTGGAAGAAATGGGATCTGGGAATGAGGATTCTGACGAAGAAGATTCTGGGGATGATGAGGACGGGGATATACCTGGTGAACGCGAGGTGGATGCAGAAGGAGATACAGTCTACGGATAATGGTTTGTGTAAAGACCAGATATGGTCCAAATACACATACTTGATGAGATAAAGCTACAAGCCGATGAATACTGAGCAGCCACTTCTTTTGTGTGTCGTATGTACGTATTGGGGAGCGCTCAACCCGCTGACTTCCATCCAGCATGAGAAAGTAAATTGCTAAGGCCCCAGAAAGAAACAAAGAAGTCATAGCATGGATAGGTTATAACTCGTTTGTGTTATTATCTCCAATGTTTAGTCTATTTGTGCTTTCTTTCTGACGTATCCTCTCCTTCCCTTTGCTTTCTCCCCTTGAATATCTACAGACCTGAAAAACAATCCACTTCTTTGATGTTGGATATCGGCTTTTGTTTATCACCTTGATTGTGATTCACTGAGCAATAATTTCCCCCCTTTTAGGCGTTTCTTGCAGTCTTAAATACTCGCAGCCACCTTGCATAAATCTCGCGTTTGCTTCCCTCTACTGTAAATACTCTTTCCTTCCCTCCTATGCTCCTTTACGTCTTAACAATCATTCACCAACCACAAATCACAAACGGGCATTCACCAAACAATAAGCTCACATTCCGTTTGTAGCATCTCCCTCTTCCCTATCCCAAATTTCTTCTACTTCCACGGCAACTTGCATCCCCCTTTTCCTAACCTTACTCAGCCATCTCGCATTACACCAACACCGCCCATCAAAAGCACTTAAGATGCCTTCCGGATCCCAGGTCGACGGCTCTTTTCTGTGCGAGCCTTGCAAGAGGCCCTTCAAGACTTGGGAACTCTTCATTCAGCACAAAGAAAACATGCGCGCCGCCGGAAAGGCTAAGCACATCCACTGTAAAGTCTGCGGAGAGGACTTTCAGACCGAGGCAGCTGAAGTCATTCATCTTCAACGAGTCAGTTTACGCCGCTTCTGCGACGTATCACTCTTGACTAACTCTGATATAGTTCCATCCACAGGCCCAAAACCTGCGTTGCCCAGGATGTGGCAAGGAACCTTTTGTCCGAGTTGGTGCTCTCATGTCACACGTCCAGAATGAATGTCCCTCGCTTGATAACTCCACCATCGAGAGCCAGCGAGATGAGAAGATGGAGTTTTCTCGAACTCTCCAAGAGTCAACCAAGCAACCCGTCAAGGCCAGCTATGGGCAATACATGCCGGCCTCATCCACCGCCGGCGGTAGCAATTGGGATAATCAGAGCAACGCGAGCTCGTTTGTCCTCAAGAAGGATCAGTTCCCGGGACTTGGTGGCCCCAGCACTGGCGGGAGGATCAACAACAAGGAGAACAAGGAACCTAACGACTGGTCTTCTGGCAAGAACCTGTTCCCAGATGCTCCAGCGGCTCAGCGACCTACTCAGGAGCAGCTCCAATCTGCCACTGCCCCCAGCACGAGAACCACCTACGATCTCATGAGCATCGACAACCCTCTTCACCCAAACTTCAACGTGGCCCGTTATTACTCTGGCTACACTGACAAGTACGGCTGCCCTGTTATTGGATGTGGGTAAGTAAGCATAATTCTAAGTCCAAGTGGTTCAAATACTAACCTTGTCCAGTAAAACCTTCAAGAAGGGCAACGGTCTCTTGAGTCATCTCAAGTCAGAGGCTCATTCCGGGGAGAAATATCGCTGCCCATACTGTCTCAACACTTTTGGTTCTCTGGCCTCTATCACGCAGCATGTCGAGTCCAACGGAAGCCGCTGCCGCATTCGAGAGACCGATACCTTTAACGCCTACATGGACCAGCTGACCGGTGGCATGATTGATGTTGCCGCTCAGCGCCACGACGACGGGACAGTCAAGTACGAGATGTCAAAGAACTTCAAACCCATCCAGGGCCAGGATGTGCCCAAGGTGAATCCCAAGGCTAGCGGAGGAAATCCATTCGATGATGTTGATATTCAGTGGTAGATGGAGGGACAGGTTGTCGGTTGCCTGGTTGGGAGGGATATGGATGTGGATATGTGCCAGCTTTGAGGCGGCTATGAACTAGATTGCAGTATCAGAAACGGCTGGGCTATAGGCAGATGAATGATTTGATCAGCAGCAATGGCTGTTATTCGAGATGTCTTCTTCACGCTTTATCATGATGGTGTTGACTTGATGATAAATCCAGTGCCACTAAATAGAGGCATATTGGATACATTCGTAGAATTAACCTGTTTCATGCAGCTGGATAACCTTTATGAATCTATAATTTGATAGTAACTGACTTCAATATTTGTCTTGAGGATACCGGCGCAGCCAAGGCTTTCATGACAATTCAACCATACAACTCCTCTCTGACTGCGACGGGAGCTATTATGTCAACCATGGGCAACACGAGGCCCATTTGGCGGAAAAGCCTCCAATCAAGAAGCCAAGGGACATCCTGATGGTGTTGACTTACAAGTTGACTTGGTGGGCTCAATTTACGCGTTCATTGGGGCGGAGTGCCACGATAGACGGAGGGAGCGGAGCCACCAAATGTGGAACCAATTGACCCCCTGATGACCTAAGCTTCCATTCACTTCGACCC
Source organism: Fusarium guadeloupense (assembly GCA_021655865.1). Classification (NCBI taxonomy): domain Eukaryota; kingdom Fungi; phylum Ascomycota; class Sordariomycetes; order Hypocreales; family Nectriaceae; genus Fusarium; species Fusarium guadeloupense. The sequence goes on from JAJJWM010000164.1 coordinate 10,026, forward strand.
TTTGGGAGAGAGTAGTCGCTCGCAATTAATTTCAGGAACAAATCGTCTGCTTACTTTTGGTTCTCCGTCATATTTGTCTATGATTTGGTTTGTTCAGCGTTTGGTGTAGAAGCAGTAACGGACTGCGATACAGACGGGACCGTCTATACCACGAGACGTCGCCATCATCTCCCCGTTGTCTCTCCTTCTCCGGCCTTCCGCTATCGACAACAGTTTCATCTCGAACCGCCATCATATCAATCGCATAATGACATGACGAGACGATTTGGATTATAGCATCGAATATTTATTGAAACGAGCGATCGATAAACAAACAAACAATATCCGAGAATTGGTTCCGAGACTGCAAGCCAACACATAAGCGAGCGCAATGGCGACGGCTCGTCGATGGGCGCGCAAGATTGAGCGTGGATGCTGTACATTTGCCACTTACTTTCCTCTGGCCTTTGTGTACGGCTTGACAACATGGGCTGTATGGGTAGTCGTCAATATCGGTAGTGCCAGTAAAAAGAGCAGTTGGATAGGTAAGTTTCAGGCCCAGGAGCATGTCCTTTGGATGGTTCTGTCTAACATGGCTTCTCAGGCACCGGTTCCTCGATAGTAGGCGTCGCACTCTACCTCATGCTCAACTGGTGCTACACCACCGCCGTCTTTACACCACCCGGCTCGACGACAAATGATATGGGCTACGGCCTCCTCCCGACACAAAACCCGCCGCAAGCGACTTCCTTCACCGTGAAGAGCAATGGCGAGTTTCGCTTTTGCAAAAAGTGCCAGGCTCGGAAGCCCGATCGCGCCCATCACTGCTCGACCTGTCGACGATGTGTTCTCAAAATGGACCACCACTGCCCCTGGTTGGCGACTTGCATTGGGCTGCGCAACCACAAGGCCTTCCTCCTGTTCCTGATTTATACAACTCTCTTCTGCTTTTGGGATTTTGCTGTTAGCGGATGCTGGGTTTGGTACGAGGCGCTGGATGACCAGGAATATCTCGAGACATTCTTGCCCGTCAACTTTATTATGTTGAGTGTCATCAGCGGAATCATCGGACTTGTCGTAGGTGCCTTTACTGGATGGCATATTCATCTGGCAAGTCGCGGACAGACTACGATTGAGTGTCTCGAAAAGACACGCTACCTCTCGCCATTGCGCAAGACATACAACTCTGCCCATGATCCTTCCAACCACGTACCAGAGGCTGCTCGCCAATTTGTCGACATTCACGCAAATGCTCTGCCTGGAATCACTCGTCCTGAGGAAGGCGAGGAGCGGCGAACGACAGAGTTGCCCCGATCATATCCCCCTGATGGTTCCCATCCCATCCAGCTCTCATACGCTCAGAGAGAACGAGAACAACGGCAGAGGCGCTATGAGGAATACCTCGACGAACAGGATTCCGAAAAGCTTCCAAACGTTTTTGACCTTGGCTGGAAGCGCAACCTGACCCATCTCTTCGGCCCTACCCCTGCCTTGTGGTTCTTCCCGGTCATCAACACAACTGGAGATGGTTGGACGTGGGAGGCAAGCACCAAGTGGCTCGAAGCTCGTGACCGACTTCGTGCTGAGCGAGAGCAACAGCGAGCTCGTGAGGTTAATGCTGGCTGGGGCTCACCGGACGATGTTCCTGACATTCCTGATATTCCAGAGCGACCTACAGGCGCAGGACGACATTTCTCTCATACCCCACAGCTCGCGGGCTCCAGGCCCATGAGCAAAGCCGACCGAGTTCTCGGCCGAGATCCAAACCTCTACGCCGATGCGACGCAGAACGTGCCTATGCGACGTCTCAGCCCTCGCGGTCGAACAGTAGACGACGAGCTGGCAGATCTCGACAGCGACGACGAGTTCCTCGACGCCAACAACCCTAACACAGCACACGACGGCAAGCTCAGTCCAAGCCTGACATCAGATGCCCAGCGCCGCGAAGACGCTGAAGCCCGCGCCATGGAAGTCGTTACTAATGGCAACTGGGGCCGCAGCGGCGCGAGCGGCATGCTTCGCAAAGGCAGCTCACAGAGTAACCTCCCCCTCAGTCGGACGCCCAGCAACCTCAGTCGCCCAGGGACGGTGAGTCCCCAGTTCCAAGACGAGGGCGTCGACTAGGGCTTTGCTCTTTCAAGCATGCGAAACGAGTGAAAGAAATAACGAGGTTTCTCGATGTTTATCATGAAAAAAACGTTTCTTGTCATGAGCTGCGGAGTTTTGTTGTCTCTTGTTTCGGCTCTACTTTATATTCTTTTCGGTACAGATATGTGTAATAATTCCACAACGCTTTTGGGATCTAAGGGGGGAAAGGGATGAAGTGTATGAATCTGATATATCCAATATTATTCATGTTCCTAACCATTATATAAATCTGTTACATACTGATAACCAGTCACGCATGACTCATGTTTGTTTCAAAGATCATCCTAGGATCGTCTACTCTCATCTGGTCTACTCCTACAACCCCTTGATCTACCGAACCGTCTCTCCAACCTCTTGGAACGCTCACCTCCCAGAGAAATCACACCGCCAATCTCTATTTCACTCAACAACGATATGTCCATTTGATCGCTTACAAAGACCAGGCCCAAAGACCCTCCCCCCATGACGTCGCCACCTCCACAGTCTAGATGGCCTCATTCCAGAACGATTGCAACCGCATTTCACCCAACGTTTGTCCGGCGCACACACCCCCCCTTACGACGATCCCCGGTGTAGATCCGCGCCCTCGGGAGTAGACAAGACAAGAGAGGAGGGGGGGACCCCTGCGGGGCATTTGAAACAAGAAAGTCCCATCTCGCTTCCCAGAATGGGCGAGACATCCTCTTGGTATATTTTCCTGATTTCGGCGCTTTGTTCGAGTGCCGTGGTTTGTGGAGATTAGCGCTCATGTTTGTGATGAAACAGGGGTTTAGTCACGAAAGCAAGACGAATAGCCCTTCTGGAATACGAGTCAAAAAGCATGGACCGTTTCTGAGGATGACAGCGGTAGTTTCATCTTGAATTGGTGAGGAATAGTTCATTTCACTCATATCACCCCTTTGTCTTTATACCTCCCCCCTTGCGAATCTCTACACGCCCCTAAGAAAAAGTAACAGTAAACGCCTTGAGTGAAAAGGAGAAGAACATCCGTTCTGCCTATCCCCCAGATTCCGGGGTGGCCCAGTTTGATTATTGTAGCGTGAGCCACCAGTATGTGTATATCATGATTTCCCCCATGCCGATCCATCATCCTGTCCCAGAGGCCTCAAGTGAGGGACTCTTCATGTTTCCACTAGCGCCTTTCTCCATCTGCCTCATCTGCTCTTCTCCAACTTGTTGTCAACTGTCAGTCTCCATTGCCGTGCCAAATATGACGTGACAGTAGGTGTAAAGCACAAAGAGTCAAGAAACAGGAGAGAGTGTATGAGGCAGTCAAGAAAAATGCTTTCAGCAAAACAAGAGATATTTCCCAAGTGTTTGGTTTCCCTGCCTTGTGCCGGTCTATAATACGTGAATCCGGTTTCCCAGTGCAATGCTAGTTTCCTGACGCTCCCAAATCACGGCCAAGCGTGGTATATGCAGACTCCTTTTTTTTTCATTCCCATCCAGCCCTTGCCCTGTGTGGCGGATGTCATGCCGCCATAAGTATAAACAGAGAATCCCAATAATGACCAACACCGACCACGCTTAAGGGGGTATTTGTCCATCTTTAAGTTTTTTTTCATGCGCCGTTGTTTTAACAAAGGAAATCGTCGTGTACCAAAGGGTACTGCTCAAAAACAGGGTTATTCAAACGCTTCAACCCATTATTCAAATAGAGAAAGAAAGAAATGAAGAGGAAAAGGTCCTGGTTCCGGCCATTGTCGGGTCACAGATCCCCAAAGTCCCATCGCATGCAGCGCCAGGATCCTCCTGGGATCATGGAATAAAGAGGTGTGGCCCAAAGAAGAGAATTGCTTTCGAGATCCATCGCCCGAGGTCCTTTGTCGATATCGGAAACTCAACCAGTATCCAGATCCAGCTTTGTTGGGCTCGGTATCGATCGAATCGAGAATAAAGTGGTAAAAATTATATCTAAGAAATGGGGAAAAGATGTTCGTACAGATGAGATGAATCCACTCATATAATAGATTAATAACTGTCAAAGCTCGTCTTCTCGGAGCTGGACTTTTCGATAGTACTTTTAGGGCTGGTGTTGATTCGGCTGAAGACCTTGCCGCCGAGACGGTTGAGCTTGTTTCCGTCCTGGACACGGCGAGGGGCATCAATCAACATCTTCTGGACCGAGTCGACTTTGATCTTGCAGAAGAGCTTAGAGAACAGGTACTGGTCGCCAGCGTGGTTGAGCAAAGGTAATGTGCGGTAGCCTTGCTTTAGGTTGGTAAGTTTAGCGGTATAGGTGGCGACGGCAGGTCGCTCGTTGTAGCTCTCGCCATCGCTTGAGAGCTTAACAGACCAGCGAACAAAGATCAGGTCGGGGTGCTTCGTGGTGACCTTGAACTTGAACTGCTTGTCAAACATGGGGTTGAAGCCGTTCTCGCGGATGACCTCGGTCTGAACCTTGAGAGGCGAGTCATGCTCAAGGGCTAGGTTGGAATCAGCCTCCTTCTTGTCGCGCTTGTCGTTGGCATGGAAGATCTCGACTTCCACATAAGGATCCATAGACTTGTTGGCAGGAAGGTTGGCAGGCCGCATAAGCTGCTGGGCAGAGATGACATCGATGCTGAACGACACCACACTACGCTCCTTCTTGCCCTCGGCAATATCGGAGTTGTAGGGGAGGACCTGGATGTCTCGAAGCTCAGCGGGCTTCAGAACGTAACCAGAAGAGTCCTTGCCACCGTCGAACATGGCACGGTTGAGTTGCATTCCAAGGTCAAAGGTCTGCCAGTTGAGTGCGGCCATCTGGACACCACGACGCCAGTAGATGAGAGGGTCAAAGTTGTTGGACGTGATGCGTGTTCGGTCTGGGTAGACTCGCATCATATAACGCATGTTGTGAATATCCAGAGCCATCTTCTGCTCCTTGGCGCGGGAGTGCTTTGCAAAGCTCGACTCCATAAATGAGAAGATGTGGTTGTACTGCTTCGCATCAACGGTGTCAAAGCCAGAGAACTTGACACCAGCACAGTAAACACCCAATTCGCCAAGAACCTTGACCGTCTTGTTGGGGGCCTTCTTAGCTGGCTGTTCGCCTGCACTCTCGTTGTCGCTGGTGCTGCTGCTCAACATGTCCTGGACCCGGCCCTCGGTAATAGTGTTGACACGGGTTTTGCTGACCAACCTTCGTGTAGAGTGGCTGGGAGTCAGCATTGGGCTCTGGGGAAGAGACTGGGAGGGCATCAGAGCAGAGCCATCAGGAGCAGATGGTCGCATCATTGGAGAGTTGAGGCTGTTGCCTCTGCGTCGACCTCTGAAATCATTGCCGGGAGCAACGGGCTCTTCCTTGATTTGAGGCTTCTTGACCTTGATAAGAACACGCTCCATGAGCTCAGAAGGTGTAGGAAGGTTGTCTGGGCATGCCTCCAGGGTTTCCGTCACCAATCTTGAACCGAAGCATTCCTTGATGATCTCGACCATTGTCGCCTGCTGGACTGGACTGCAGTGAACCTCGAGGGAGATCCAAAGGGGAAACTTGGACTTGACGAATGCGTATTTGTTAATAGTAGTCATGACCTCCTTGAAGCTGATAGAGGTCGTCATGGTGCGGCCGTGGTTGACTTCAGGCTGGCCATTGTAGCCGTCCCAGCAATCGACCTCTACACATCGGCATCCTCGGACAAGAGCGGATATGTAGCCCTCGACGCTGGACTGACCAGCAACCTGGCGACCGAGGAGATAGGTGTTGTGGGAGCTCGAGATGAAATACTCGTTCATGGGACGGTCCAGGATGATGTTTTGAGGCTCGGGCGCAATCGGCTCGTTATCTTCTGAAGTCAAAAAGCCAACGAATGCGGCTTCGGACATAATCTCGGCGTTTTCTGTTGTGTCGACCTCATCGCCTCGGTATTGGCGGCAGAACCGGGAGAAGAGCTTCTCCCAAACAGCTCGGTTAGAGTCAACGTCCTCGCCCTGGACGTCTCGCAAGAAAGTTAGAAACTCTGTCAAGGTAAAACCTAACTCGGGGTTGGCAGCGACGCCGCGGATAATCCGTTGAACATCGTTTCTCTGTTTCATGCGTCGCACAAAGTCCTTAAACTCTCTGAAGTTGAGCTTTTGCTGTCGTCGAGCATCGGACAGGTGGAAATTGACTTCGAGGGTCGCCTGTGAGCTGTAGATGTGAAGGTTCTGGCAAACGCGCTTGACACCGGCAATATCCATTTCCTCCTGGTCGGGACTTCGGGCCTGGTCACCAAACCCCTTGGCCATCTCCGTTTGCCAGTACTGAGCAATAGCGCGGTCGTTGAATGCCATCAACGATGTCATGAGTTCCTGTCGATACCTCAACATGGCGTCCAAGAATTCCGTCCAAATCGATAAGCACTTAGCGTTATCGGTAATGATGTGCAGAAATCTTGTCTTAGAGTTTTCCGGAACTGTGTAGATAATGGTGAACCAGGTGTTGATATACTTTTCGGAAGAATCGGCCATTCCGTAGTCCAGAATGTATTGCTGAATATCAGAGCCCGTTCGAATCTCCCTGATTTCGTCAACGTGAAGTGATTTTTGAGGCCGAGTTGGATCCCATGAAAGCTTGTTGGATTCAGTCTCGTAAACAAGATTGATCCTCTTTGGGCGGCTCTTCTTTGAAACCTTTCTCACAGGGCATCCATTGCGAAGCTCAGCCGGGAGCACAGGGCCAGCCATAGCTCCAGCACTTCCACTGATAGATCCGTGAGTGCTGTTAGCAGATGAGGTGTAAGTAGCTCCGTCAAGGCCAACCAAGGAGATGGAATCGTCTGGAATAAATTCTGGCTCCTCATCTGTGTCAGTCAGGGCGCTGCTCTCCAAGGGCGCTGTAGCATTGCTGTCGCTGCGCCGTCTAAGGATGCTGGGGCCCACACTTCCATCACGACTGGCAGGGGCACCAGATGATGGTCGTCTTCTGCTTGCAAAGCGTTGGGCTCGGTTTGAGAATCGACGAATGAGACCTCCCTTGCTGCTGTTGTTGGTTGCCTCAGACATGGCACTGTATCCAAGTGAGGTTGTGCTCGTCTTCCGGGACAGCACAGATTCGGGCAACTGGAAGTTGGAAGGGAAAGCCTCCTCCTCCCGGCCTCGCATCGGCTCAGGTGAAGGCTGGACTGAAGAGTACATTGTTAGGACGGCTGTGTCGGGAGACATGAGTGGTGAGCCTTCTCGTGAGTTTGAAGCACCTGATGAGGCACTAACGGCTGACATAGGGACGGGGACTGGTTGTGTTTGCGACGGAAAGGTTGTCTGGACCTGACCGAGGTGAGAGCGTGTTAATGATGACATGTCGGATATGTTGTGAGAAGTTGTTGATATGGAATTTGAATCGGAATCAGAACTGAGAGACATGGTCGTGCTGAGTGGTGATTGCACTTAAAGGGTGAAGCAAGTCGCATTCGAAGGTTGCATCGACGTATATAAGAGCTCAGTCAGAATGGGGAGCCATGGTGGGACGTCTGGCCTGGGGGTAACGATAAGAGGACGTGAATTGCGGGGAAGAGGCTGCGGAAGCCGATCCCTCGTGGAGCAGCTGTCAACCTGGGGTGCAGCCAGTGGCAGGCAGAACGCTCAAGTCCAGGGCAGTGTCGACGGCACGTAATGAATGCAGATGCAGGGACACAGGCAGGCTGAAGCACTGCTGAGTGGACCACGCGAAGTCGAGTAACACGCGGATGACTGGGTAGGTCCTAACAAGGCCGATCGGAAGCGTGGTGATGTGCCAAGTTCGCAGCAACGTGGTGAGCTGGCAGAGGACGGGATATGCAGGTGGCTCCTTTTGGGCCGCCTCGGGGTCGCTGGATCAAGTAAAACAGGGCGTTCGTCGTTTGGCAGGCAGAGAAAGCTGCAGCACAGCGCAGAGCTACTGGTCCAGGTGATGAAGAAAATGAAGCGTCCGTCAAGAACCGAAGATTGGGGTAGCTTCAGCTACTGGAGTAAACACGTTCGTCCGTGGCGTGGGTAACCAAAAATGTCAACACCAACAACGTCCTGCGCTGGTTCTTGCTCGATGTGATAAAACCTCGAAAATGGCGAATTTTAATAAATCTTGCGAAAGAGAAATCGATTAAGCGTGATACGAAAAGTCAATTCCGAGAGGCCGCAAGGTCTTGAACAAGAGATCCAAGAGTAAGTTCGAGGTTCGAGGTCACGAAAGTCGAAGTCGCTGAGTCACCCAATCGTCAACGCGATAGTGTTCGTAATCGCAGATTGTCGCAAATTGCTCGGCGAGTAGCAATTGAGCTGTAGGTGATTGTAGAGCGTAGAGAAAAGCGATCTGAGTGATGCTGAATGAGAAAAGAAAGCGTCTGTCTCGTCTAAATTGTCGAAAGGTTTCTTTGTAGAGGCAGATGTTATGGCAGACAAGAAATGAGAAAGGCGAAGAGGTAGGTTAGGTTGTCTGTCAATGGGAAAGTTGGTGGTGGAGCGGGAGGGGTAAGAATGATAGTCGGGATGGAAAAGGGGGGGAGTCCAAGTAGTAATAAGTAAAGGTAGCTCGAGGCAGGGCCAAAGGTGAAAAAATAAAAAGAATACGGTCGGGGAAAAAAAAATAAAAAAAGGCAATTCGCTGCTGATAGGCTTTGCAAGGGAGGGGAGAAGGCTCCAAAGTATGATGGCGCACCTCTTTTGGGGGCGTTGGAGCGGGCGAGACTCTAAAAAAGCTAACGTCAAGAGAGCTAGTCCACAGAAGAGAAGGCAACCGAAGCAAGAGCAACGATGCGATGCGATGCGATGCGATGCGAGACGGACGAAGTGTGTGTGTGTGCGTGGGCAGCTGGGAGAGGGAGACGTCTTGTATTATGGATAGCGGATGCGGATTGCGGATTGCGAATTGCGGATGCGCTGGGCACCTCACCTCAAGTTTGGGCTTGGATTCTTGGGCTGGGGCCGGGAAATTATGGCGGAGGGGTTACCAGCCAAGAGGGTTTTTTTTTTATTTGGAGCGCCCATCAATCAATCAATGTAGAGCAATGCAGTGCAGTCGCAGTCACAGTCGGGTGCCAGTGCAGTTGCAGCAGTCTATTTGACACGACAAGACATGTTCTGGGCTGGCTGTGCGCAGGCTGTTCGAGTCGGTCGGGTGTCTGTGTGAGCTTCACCAAGGATAAGCTTGGTACTAATAACAGCCCACAGCAAGTCTCAGGCGCAGTACTTGTGCCTGTGCCCGTGCCTGTGCCTGTAACAGATGTACCAAACTGATCCATACAGCTACATCTACACCTCGATACACCTGTGCCTTCACCTTGAGTCCTCTCTGCTTGTCAATCTCAAGTCAGGAGGAACCTGGACGAGGGCAGGGCAAGTGATGAGAATGACTAGGGAGGCATTGAATGATTGATTGATTGACTGACTGATTGATGTGACTAGGATTTTGAGACTGGGGGCTTGAGGCCGGGGACTTCCCAACACTGGGCTGGGCTGGGCTGGGAATTGGATTGACTTGGAGACCAGGTACGTACCTTGTCTCCCTACAGCCCTTTTTTTCATTAATTTTTTTACCCTGTCCCTCTCTTTTTTACTGTGGACGACAGACAGACCGGGGTGGGACACTGGAGAGACTGGGGGAGGTGATCAGGGGGAGGGGTGTATGATTTCCATCCATCGCAAGTTGATAGGGTGGAGTAGCCAAGGTCAAGGGGGAGGCGAATGGTTGGGCCCTGACGGTGTGTGAGGAGCAAAAGCATGTCGTCCTTCTTATGCACGCACATAATAGTAGAATGCACAGCAGAGTCCAACTTTTTGGTTGTTTTGCACGATGGTATCACACTTGATCGCTACAAGGGAGGAACAGTTAAGTTTTGCAGGGAGACGAGTTGATGCACCACATCGAATCATCCTTACCACCTCTCATCAAAAAAACTTCCCGAGTCTAGCGTCAATACACAAAAGTTGGCACATGACCAAAAATTTCTGCGTTGTCTCGAAAAAGAGATTGACCGACATGCCATATACAGACCCAAAACAGATACGGTGAGCCAGCTCTACTTCTCACCTGCCTATGCCCAAGTGCTAGGAGCAGGGCGAACGGGCCAAGTCACCAAGCAATTGGGAGGCAGGGCTGGGAAAGGGGGGAAGAGTCATAATACCAGTTGATGTACCTACGAAGACATGTTACACGGAGACAGACGACAGACTAAAACACAAGTTACTTGAGGCCAAGCTCCCAGCCAAGAGGCCGCAAAATAGGCAAACGTCAAAGTGCCAGGATTAATTTATATAGCATGCTTACCTCTCGTTACCGCTTACATTGACCTTCCTTTACCTTTAGACTAGCCAAGAGAAACAAAGGTGAGACTCAGAATCATTGCAACGAGACGTGTAGAAAAGAATTTCAGCGGTGTGAATTGAACGAAACTCTTGGAATCATCCAGAGCCAGTCTGCAACCCAAAGCTGTTTACATTCTACAGCACTCCAATATGGGGGAGCCGGAACGTGGGAAAATGGCGATGGATCCCGGCTCATCTCCTCTCCTTGGGCTCTCATCCCCCCTGCAAATTAGACAATAATACCACACGTGCAGTCCGGGAACCGTTGTGCTGTACCTAACTTCCATTAGCGCTCGGCACTGGGCTTGGGCTTGTTCCTTTGAGGCTTTGTCATTCTAGGCGGGACTCGGGGGCTCGGCCGTCAGATGGACTCCATGGATCATGGATGGTGGCTCACACCGTTTTCTTTCACTTGTCTTTCTGGCCCCCCTTTTTTCTTCCTGCTCTGACCCAAGTGAGAGAGGCTGACAAAAATACTGCGACTACGCTGCCTGCTTGCTGCGTTGGGAGTCTCGTCTATTCGGAGTGCGGCAGTGCGCCATGCCAAACAACTGAGCTGAGCTAACGGCCAACCATCCATAGTGGGGAAAGGCGCCATTGATACCATCATCATAAATCATCATGCTTGCGATGCCATTGTTAATGATGATGATGGCTCGGTACCTCAATCCTTGTGTAACTCTGGGATATGGCTCGCTACTTGTGGTGTTTCTCTATGGTCCAGCGCATCAAAAAGCTCCGGTCCAGCGCATCCATATCAAGGGAGAAGCGGCGCAAAACAAGAGAGATGGAGATAGGCGCCGCCGGATCCGAAGAGGTCTGAGCTACACACCTCAAGGTGCAAGCTGATCAACCATGATGAGACGCGCCGGCGCAAATCCAATTTCTCCGCCATGCCAGAGGGCGAGACGCAAAACCTCCTCGTTCCTGACTAACTAATTGTCTGACAAGGAGATGAAGATGATACCTCGATACCTTGTGAATTGGTGTGGTCTGATCTATGGACATTCGCAATGAGCCTGGTTGGTTGTGACACTTTTGCTTGATGATGAGCAACCAGCTAAGAATGACGCTGCTAAAAGCCCTCTTAGCCAACGCCAACTCGTTCTCCTCGGCACTATGACATGACACCTTGGCAAAGTTTTATCATTATCAGACAAGGCTTTGTAAAAGATTAGAGTGAGCAATCAACGATCACGATGCAAGCTGAGGAATCCAGACCGGATACGGAAGAATGAGGGGGAATAGGGTGGTGAAAAAGTTTATGGGTTGGGGTTGAGGTTGGGCTTTTTCTTCCCTTTTCTTTTTTAAACTTCACTAATAAGCTTTAGCCTCACTCTCAACCAAGCAACAACTTTGACTCGACAGGCTAATTATTTGCCAATTCTTTTTGTTTGTGTTTCGTTTTTCTGTCTTATTGCCGGATGTTTATTGTCTCTTGTTTTACTCTATTTGTATAAGTCTGTCCTTTGATGTTTGTCCCTCCCTAGTTGGGACGTTCTGGAACCATGGTCACGAGGGAAGCAAAAGTCAAAGAGCCTTGACAACAAACGATGTCGTCTCAGCTTACTTAACACCAAAGCGAGCAAAGAGGGAACGGGCTCGGCTAGTGATCCGCGGAGCCAAGCCCAGCGTTTGTTAGAACATGGACCAAGCCGGTTCGAGGAGCCATGACAGCAGCTGACTTGGTCAACAATTTTATTAGACCGTTGTCCATCGCTATAACTCGGACTTGAATACGGATGGTTACAGAATAAAAGAACATTCTATGACAGGGGAGGGGGACGCTGGGTTTGCTGGTGGACTCTCAGCGCCCGCTGCTACGCGTAAGTTACAGTACCCGCGTCCGCGCCTAATTTTGACTGCCTTCGCTTGTACCTCAACTTCTCGCTTCGGCACATGGGTCACCATGTGTCCGGCGTCGGTCAAATTGACAGGGCTACCAATCAATTGCCATTATTCGAGTTCAGAAAGCGATGGAAAGGTTGTGTATCAATTCTTTGTGCCTCGGCCGTCACGCAGCGGAGGAAGCAGTGAATTGATCCGAACTTTAAGGTGAGCCGCTTCTGATGCTAATTTGGACGCATTAGGGGAGCTCATCAGCCTCTCCGATGGCGACATAGACTGTTCAACTTGGCGTTGCGCCTCACTACAGCGTCGGTTTGTTCAGTAGCGTACTGTAGCGTCGCAAACCTTAGCAGCTGGACGGACATTTGAGCCTCCTAAAACCATGACCTCAGTCTGACACGATGTGTGGAGCGCCAATGTCGATTTTGACTCTAGCCAACGCAAGAGGGAAATTGGCCCCTTTGATGGAGGCCACAGAGCCGGAGGGATATGAAACGCGAGCAACAGTTGCAGCAGAAACTCGGAGTCTCACTTCGAGGCTGATTATTTGCTGACATTTTGTAATATGATCTGACCCTTGATTGCCTCAGGACGAATGAGTATACATGGCTGAACCTGAGGGTTACAGTAACACCAAATGAGTGGCTTATGATGGATACTTAAAATCATAACTGATACATGCTTAAATCTCTTAAATGCTTATGATATTGTTTCACAGGTCATTAGTATTGATAATATTTGTTAAAGAAATCATTGTATCGTAGGTCTGGTAGAGTTCCAGGCAAAAGGTACCTACCCTTCTACATATCCATACCTACCTGGTAGGTAGATACCTTCCTTCTATCCATGACCGTTCTTGCTTGGACAAGGAAGGAGCCTGTTAGACGTCCCCCTTCTGCATGCCATTAAAAATCACCAACCTCCATCCAACGGCGATCCTTTAATTCTCGTCATTCGTGTCAGCATCACCTCTCATCTAACTATACTGTGTGGTCATCAACGCATGCTTACCTCATCTGCCATCCATTGTCTAATCTTAGTCTCACCAGGGAATCCAAGCATGACACCAAGTGGCTGTTTGAGATGATCATTAGTCTCGCCCACAAAGAGGCCAAAATGTTCGAAACCAACGCCCGCGTCGCTCGTTATTAGGGCCCTCGTCCTGTTCGTCGTATCCACCATCAAAAGAACCGGGACATTGGATTGAACAACCGTCAATATTAACCCTGCCCTATCCTCGCTAGAGGCTGACACATCCTGATGATCAGAAGTGAGCGCCAGGTTGTTGCCCGCGGCTGTGGACAAGGCTGCATGGTACGTTGGGTCTCAACTCACTGCCAGTGTAGATTGCCACGGTAGACGCTAGACGGTACCCAAATACTCGGTTAAGGGGGGCAGGGTTTGCTCGATAGGGCATGCATGACTGTAAATCCAACCGCGATTTCGGGATCACTCTCGTTTCCAAGGTCCCAGCGATACGCCCATCATGCATTCAACAACAAGTAAGCACACAAGACACTCGCTTTAACGACGTGTCACCTTTGATCTTTACCGGTCGGAATCGTTGAATTGCAGCAAACTACCGCTCACTGACGATAGCATCGCATTATTCAACCACCTTCGGAAGTGGAGTTCTGAACAGCCACTTCTACCACGTGCTTACCTGTCGGCTCCTATCTCTCACTTCCCCGTATCTCTTTGACATTTTCACTCTCCGCTCTCCTCCGATCTGGCATAATCGAAGGAGTCGTAATCATGGCTCCCAAACGTGCCCAGACGGGTTAGACGCCGGCTTGGAATATCGTGTGGGGAAGAAACCAATCGCGCCTTGGGCCAAAGAGACGGGTTAAGGAGCGTCATGGGCAAATGTTTGCCGCAGTACTATCAAGAGTGACCGAGACTTGAGAGGCTGAGTGCCCCAGAGTACCAGTTCTTAGGTTCATCAAGAAGCCTATCCCACATTCCTCCAGTTTCTATGGGACATATTGTCAACACGGCTTGAGATTTGACGGTACACTTTTTGCTGGACAAAAGATATCTTGAAACAAACGCCTGGATGACCAACAACGGAATGAGATCATCATCTCGTCGATCCTTTGGCGCCGACACCAAATTTAGGCCAGGGCCCCCAAGCTACGACAGGGGGAAGACGAGGGCCCCGGAACAGGCTTGGAACCTGCATGGGGGTGTGCATATAGAGAAAAGATCGCTTGCTGCGGGCAGCATGTCTCTGTGGGGACCTCCTAGCTATCTCGGCCGTATGTTACGGAGGAGCATGCATGCCCGTACCTGGGTGTCCGCTCACCCATCTTTGGGGACGCCATCCCCCGCTTTCTTATCATGAACACTCTCACTTGAGGCATCGAACAAGAAAGAACTGGCCGGTTTACATGAGAATACTATAATGATATAAGAGATATTTATTCTAAAACTACATTTTAGATCATAGAGAAGAATGACAAAAATAGTGTGGATTCTAATATACAGCATCGTTATTGTCTTGGCTGTTATTTCAATTTCTTATAAATATTATAAAGTGTATAAGAAATGAGACCGGTACTGTCCGCAGCCTTGTCATGCACATCTCCCCTTGGTGGTTATTACGATGTTCTCCTCAATCTGCCACATATTCGATTGGTATGCGCCGCGAACGGCTCATGACAAGCCTATGGTGGCTCGCCTTCAGATTTTTGCTCGCCCCGTGTAATTAGCTCAACATTGAGGTTCATACAGCAACCCTGCCTCAAATGTCAAAGATCTCAGAGCGGGGTGATGTGAGAAACGACTGTAGGTACACCGACATTTCTGGATGACCAAGCAGGATGCCTATGGTCACGAGGTATCCATTTTGGACCCCAAGCTCCAAGAGCGCCAACAAAAGGAATCATAGCAGCTTGATCACGTCTATCACACGCGGTGTGCTGGTAGGCGATCCTATTTGCGACGGTGATGGGATGCTCTCTGCTCTAGATAGAACTACATATCGAAGCGGCACCGGTGTGCTGGGCCAGCCATAGCCGCCAGAGAGGTTCTGATTTGCTATTGACTCGTCAAGGGCTCGCTACACTGACGTGGGGAAGAGCAATGACGTCGCTTGACTACCTATTTACCCAATCGGCTGCAGCATCTTACATCTGTGGATGGCCTGCCCCTAGGGGGATCTCAAGGGGCCTTGTTATGAGACATGGGGCTGCCATCCGCTAGCACTTGAGTCTTGGGCCCTGAGCCATGGAGCCATGGAGCCATGGAGCGGTTAAGAGCCCCTGGGCGGAGTGAGCCCTTCTGGAGTGTCTCGGGAGTCGACTTGGAATATCCCTCAGCCTTGCGCCTGTTTCAGCACCCAGGCAACCAACTACCCTCGGGATCAGCAGTGTCTCGACGCTCTTGAGCCAACCTATTCGCTCAAGGATGGCTCAAGCCTCAACGCGTCTCTAGGACGCGCGCCACTACATGCTATACAAGTCTTGTCGATTCTATGCATCGCTGGCCTGTCAAGGCAAACAAGTTTGACTGCAGAAAATAAAGGGTGGCTGCAAAGGTGACATGACGCGATTGCCGGGTGACGTAGGGGATCTCACCGTTCGAATCGAAGACGCGGGGGCACAAAGGAACATGAAAGAAAGACAAACATCGGAACTCATGCACCTGCATGAGCAGTCACGGGGCAAGCCCATTCGTTGTCACATCTCTTATGGATGGCATTCTCGAAGCTCACTAATCGTGACCGAGATGCTGATGCTGATGCTGATGAGTGTCACCTACTGACGTGGCTATTGTTGTGATTGCAAATTGGATCATGTTCCACAGGATCAACGTCTGATATACTACAGCTGGGCTCTATCAAAAAGCCTCATATCTTGACCTGTCAGAGCAGCATGGTCACAGCCCACATCATCCATCGACTCGCAGCTGTAATTTCCAAGTCAAAGAGGGGCAGCGTCTCGGCTTTGTCGGCCATTACTGAATCGTCTTTGTTGACCCTGGCCTCGACGGAATGCCATGTTTCGATGAGGCTATTCGCGCACCAGTGGGTGTGCATTCGATTCTTGGACTTGCACGCAGTACCTTTGCTCTTCTGTTTTAGTTTCGGGTCTCGTATTTCATGAGGCGCTTTGATACCATCCATGGCTGCTCTGGGGGCCATATTCCCACCGCTACAGACAATGTGGTATATGCCAAGCCATAGGCTTGCCAAGCAGTCGTGCTTCCGTCGTATTGTGTCTTCTGGGCATTAGCACGGCCGATTTACGAGTGGTTAAAATTGCGCCGTATTCTTACAGATGTTGCCGACAATTCCGTCCCAAGACTTGGGACACGCCCTCAATTTCCACTATTCCAAGGGCTACGTCCACGTGCCCTACCCCGAGGCAGAGCAGCACGTCAAAGGGATTGAACCCCCTTTGTGAGATGACGGCCAACCACCGCAAGCCAAGCATGCGCAGTATGCGCAGTATGCCATCAACTTTTGTGTTGGGACCTTGAATACTCTCTCTCGCAACTGAACTGTCTGCGTCACAACCGGCTTGCTCGGTCGGTGCAAGGCACAAGGCATCTATCTAATCTCAGCATGCAAATTATCGCGTCATTACGGCTGGGCACCTGATGCGGTGCAGGCTACCTATGCAATGCTATGCCAACGACAAGTGGCACGGCACAGCGTAAGACTTTGAAGATTGGACCGCGTCGAGTGGTACAGAAGCTCTATGAAATACACGGAACGGATACAACATCCCACGCAGATATGGCTCAGTATCATCCGTATGCGGGCGACAGCTCTCGAGGTCCAATTGTGCGTGTGAGGCGAGCTACCCATCTCTTTTGGGGAAAGCCCCCATTGACAGGTGGATGTTTGAAAGACGGCATCATACCCTATGCAACTCAGTCGCATGCAGATGCAGATGCAGCCATGGTTAATATCAATCGGTCTGGATACCTGGGTACCTGGATACCTGGGTACAAGGTACAGGTATCCCGTCAACTCGTCACCAGGATTATTCATGACATCTGACCCTCAGCTTCTCCAATAGTCAACTGTCGATTCTCCTCTATAGGGCACACGAGAACCACAACAAAAAGCCCGCGTTGTCATGACCAAAATCATCCCGCGCTGGTCAATTAGACCGATGCAGACAGACCACGCGGTTGGATTTTATGCCACGGGAGTGCCCGCCCATTGCGCGCCTGCCGCTGCATCCAATGCCGCATATGGATTGGGAGGCCCCAGCCGTGACTGATCTATCAGCCCGGCCTCTGCCTATTGAGGTGTAGGTATTCATCACCGCCAACCTCTTGATAGCCTCGAGGTTGCAGTACACGTGTAAGCCGCCCGCGTCTCGTCGGATTGATAAGACAATCAGTACCTGATGTGCTTGCGATCTTCAATCAACGATATTTGTTCACATCTACCTCTCTGGAGCAACCTTGTGGGTGTGCGAACCTGGACGTTCGTGGTCAAGGGGGCATGTTGACTTTCAAGATGAATCTCATATGGGATGAAGTACTAAATCCCTAATGTTTGCATCTTACTCATCTTACTAAACAGAATCCTGGCAAATATCCCAGATACCCCTAGAACTCCACGGTCAAGTTACCAGGGCCCGCACCGTTCAATGACCCGAGCTGATAGAAAGGAAGCACGACTACTGGCATGCTTCTGGCAACAAATAGATCATCAGGAGTACATGGCACCACCCTCTTGAGCGGAACAATCATCCGGACGCCCATGCCTTTGACAATGTACCTACTTATTAACCAGATGGCTGGCGTCCAAAAGCAAAGCAAAGATTGCAAAGGGCTCTATGGCGACTAATCTCGCACGGGACACCCCTTCGAGCTTGCTTTTGCTGACACGGTGGCGCTTGGGCCTACAGTTGCTGCACATCATTGATGCGCAACAAGGGGGTTCCGCTGGTTGTCGTGGGGAAGTCAGAGGTATAGCATGTAACAGTATTGCCAGAACTCAACATGAGGGACGTTTCGAGCTGCAGTTTTGAGAAGACAGCATTTGCTGACAGCATCGAGCAACTCCAATGTTGAAGGAATATTTGTCTGACCAATCCAATTTCGCGGGTCTGGCCCCCGGGACATCAAAGCGTTGGGCTGAGCACCCGAGGCACCATTGTTTGCTAGCGTCCGCAGCGTTGGACGGGGCTGGGGGTTTTGATGGCTCCAAGCCTAAAGCTGGCTAGCACTTGTTACAGAAACTGTCTCTGTGTCAGTAGTAGAGTTCTCTGGTCCATGACGAGGCAACGGCATGATGTGGCACATGCGCGGTAACGGTCTATCTTGGATAATACTGTACCTTATCAGAAGGCAAACACTCAACTCGGAGGGGCTTAGGGAGGGATGTAACTTACTGTACAACCTTGTGCCTGGAATCAGTGGAGCACCTCAGCAGGCATCATGGGTCTTGGCGATCTGGTCTGGAAACGACACTACGTATTAACATACAAATCGTCTCGTCTAGATTGAGATTGGGAGCTTTCGAAGACTGCCGCTCAAATAAGCGCCCCTTTGTATGAGGTGCTATGGGATTAGAGAAGCCATGAAGATCTTTGAAACGCCTATCGGCCCTCAGCTAACCCAGGAGCCGCTCTCAGGGAGCGTGCCTTGTATTGAATCTCCAGGACAGGGTTGCCGGGGTTGGGTTCGAGGCTCAGCCTTCTAGAATCCTTCTGATGGGCCC
Source organism: Fusarium guadeloupense (assembly GCA_021655865.1). NCBI lineage: Eukaryota > Fungi > Ascomycota > Sordariomycetes > Hypocreales > Nectriaceae > Fusarium > Fusarium guadeloupense. The sequence continues at coordinate 28,924 of JAJJWM010000164.1, forward strand.
CCTTGACTCAAGGAGCCACGGTGGCTATGATATGGCGTTCTTTTGGTGTCAGCGTTGGTGGGCAGTCCAGGGTGCGCAGATCACTTGGGTGTAAGCACCAGTGACTGGAAATTTGCCTGGACCTGCTGGACTTGGGTGCTGGTACCGATGGTTTAATTGACCTCATCAAAAGGGCCGCAATTCGTCAACAGCCTTGCTTTGTCAGATATATCGTACAGAAACATGCGTTGTACAACAATATCGGGGCGTGATGTGGATGGTGAATGCTACCGTCGACCTTCTGACAGCGCCAACTGACGGGCCTTTGACCATATCTGACAGTTGCCACAAATCATACTGTCGGACAGTCTTGAGCCGTTGTCCATAAGAGCGTCGTTCCGCTCACAAACCACTGGCTTATTCACCCTTGCTCGGGCAGTTGGCGATGGACACAAGATGAAATCCGATAGCATGGCACCGTCGGGTCTCCAACATGGGGATTGGCCTGTTTCTCATCAGCATGCAAGGTCTTGAGCCACAGCCCTGCTGTGCTGCCAAACGACTACTCCACTACCGTGCCTCATTTGGAGATAGTTGCGTCCTTCAGCCTTGTCGATCTCACGAGGCATACACCACGGCCTAGGCACCCGCGGCACAGTTGACCAGATGGCTGGTCAGCTGGGCTATATGCTGTGCAGTTACTGTATGTAGGCTGACGAGTGCGACCTCGAGTCCCTTGCAACGGTGCAATGTCGCTCTTACGGTTGCTGCCTCTGGTCTTATTTGCTCGAGTGAATCGAGTTGGTGGTTGTGTTGGCCGTGAGCAAGTGGTGGTGTGCTCCCAGCTGTGAGACGTGATCAACCAGTTGCAGATGGTGTTTTAGCAACGGAATCGTCAGCCCTGGCACGGGCCGGTCCCATGTAGTGTCGTCTTACATAGCGACTGGTCAGTTGGCCGGCCATGTGCCACGCCATTTCAGATTATCAGTTCAGGCTCAACTGCGTGGGTGTTTGCGAGCTTCTGGCTCGCATGGCCGTTCCTGGTGAAATGCAGACGAGACGGCGCGGCGCGGCGCGGCAGGCAAGACAAGATCGGAAAGGGCGTGGCTGGTGCGGTGTCTATGTCCATGACATGATACGTTGTGTGGTATGGTATGGTATGGTATGGTATGGTATGGTATGGTAGCTATGTTATCGCATGAGAAGTCCAAGGTGTGGTTGATATTCAGCATCGCGGATAGCTGCGGCAGCCCTACGTGCATGATGAGGGCTCATCATGAGACCTACGGATGCAGAAGACACGAAGAGTCACAGCGGTGCGCTCTATAATGCTGACCGAGAATTATGATTTATGGTGTTACTGATTCCGACCTGTCAACAAAGTGCAGAGTGTCGGCCGAGGAGAATCGATATCAGAACCAGACTGAGCATCCCGTCAGCTGAGACAGCGTCTTCTGTTTGTCTTCCTTGGACAAGATGCAGGTGAGTTATCGCCGGCATGATCAGCCATCATGTCTGGTGATGACATTACACAGAAAATTGCGCGCCTCATGAGTTGTGTTGTTTACTCAGCCTTAGCAGCGTTGACAGTCATGGTTGGTTCTGACTGTGCTGTGGGCATGCCACGTCAACTGTCAAGTGCCAATGCCATCCAGTATTGAGGGCTAACGTTAGTCTACAGCAGCACGTCGTCAACGGTCCGACACTAGTTCTATCTTGACTCGGAACGGCTTCAAGAGGCAATTGATTACCCCTTTTTGTCTGTCTGTCTGTCTGTCTGTCTGTCTGTCTATCTATTTGTCTATCTGTATGTCTATCTACGTAAAACAAGCACCAAAGTATATCCTTATGAAGACGGCACTTGACATGCTTGACCACGGCTGGCCACGCATTGAATTAATCTCCCACAAGCTTATTATACCGGGGCATCAGGCCATCACTCGCATATTCATCTGGTCACGTTTCACGCGGCAGAGTCAATCAAAGTATTGGGGGGGTTTTTTTTTTTCTGGACGACATGGACATGGGAAGTTCTGGTGATGGAGCTCGAGTATCAAGGTAGGGAACCCCTACAAGTTGAAAGATGTGAAACAGCGAATTCGGTCCCGATAAACTGGTCCTAGGTGAGTCAAGTGCGGGGGTGGACCATGTACGTACAGGAAATGTGTATGCAAGCTGGATGACAGCGATAGGATTTGCATCTATGGATGCGGATGCGGATGTAGATGCAGTAGCATCTATTTTGGTCGGGGCTAAGCACTGCAAGAAATTGGGGGCTAACCTGCTAACCAACTGACCTATACTTTACAACAAACATAGCAAATTCCTTGCTCAAAACCTGTTAGTAGCAACTCTCTACCATGGATATCCCAGACTCAAATGGGGGCAAACTAGATCGGAGACATGACCCGGGTGGCGACCCCCGGAGACTTTCCAGAAACTCCGGAGGATCCATCAACAACTATGGCGCCGTCCGTCCCCATCTCATGGCAAAGTAAAGCAAATTATGGAGGCTGAGACGAGACCAATTCCCCTAGAGGCGCTTTGAGGGAGATGGGAGGGGCCTCTGAGGGGAGGGGGCTGGCTCTAACACACTCGACTTCCAACACCTCACTCTCACTCAGCCTCTCGGAATTCTGCATTGAATCCGCCAGATCTGTGCGGCATTGTTTGATGTGTTCCAAACAATTCATCAGATACGTGGACCAGTTGGTGACCTCTGCTCTGCTTCTCAATGGACGCGGCAGCGGATCAATCGAGACAGTAGATGAGCTGTGCAGCGGATATATTCTCATTGACATGCAAGTCCGGATGTGGCTTGTTTCATTGCATTCTCTCTTTCATGCTCTGCACCGCAATTAGCATGAACCAATTCATCACCGACACCTCGCGCGACAGCTAGACAATATTTGCTTTATCATGCCTCGTCAGTCTAGTTTCACAACGTCCGAGGTTGAACCCAGGGGAGCACCTTTGTTCAGATGCACAATCTCACTCTACGACTGCCCGCGCGCGTCACAGGAACATTGTCGGTCTGCTCAAGCTGCTGTGCCATGCTACGAGCTGCCCATTCTTCCTTGACCGGTTGAGATATCTGCATCTGCCTCGTCGTCATATTAGGCACAACACACCTACACCCTCTCACAAAAACACCACAAGACGAGCCGTCGGCCGACGACATATTCGTTCTAGTAGATCATGTTGTGCGCGTCTGCCTCTTTTTTGTGCTTCTGGCGGCAGAAGAGTAAAATTTGCCTTTCTGTGCGTACCCGGTCAGTGAATGGTGTGATAGTGATATGGGAGACTTGAACGATGTGGTTGTTTGTGTGACGGTATAAATAACTTTGTGTGGAGTCGACATATCATGAGAGATTAGGCTATGGCCATCGAACCAACGATGGGACGGCGTAGTACTCTTTTCTCACTGCCAAGACAAAGATTGCTGGTTCTTCTTTTGATGCTATTCTGTGATGTTCTCTTGAGTCCTGAGTGTTTATGTCCAGGCTTGAAGTGCTCTGATGATGAACTCCTTACTGTAACCCCTAATTATGGATGAAACATATAATTGAATGACTTTGAGTTTTGTTCATACTAAGCTAATTACCCGGCAAATGATAGTAGATGAGTAAAAACGAACTTGCATGTTGAGACTATTGCTCGTTTTCATGACTTGCATCAGTTGGTCGTATAGGGTAACCTGGACTCGAGGTGAACAGCTCGGATCACAATGATACTTGAATTTTTATGAATGAAGGTAAAAGATACAATGTGATATTGTTTGTGTAGATCTTTGCTTTGAGGAGTACATTTGAGAAACAAATTATTTCCTAAGTTATGATCGTATTCCAGGTGTTATCACTGCCATAAGTTTATAGGCACTTGCAATGCCGACGTTAACATCAACAAAGCACTTGGAATTCTCCAAGCATAGGATATTATGATTTTATTGCGAGAATACCAATATAATGCTGCCTGTCTACTGCCAATAAAACAGTAAATTTTATTCCAAAGTCTCACGTGCTCATCGTCCAGCCAGAGGCGCTGGTTTGGACTGAATCTCACGAATAGTCTCCCTCGTCCTCGAGTTCGACTCAAAGCTAGCTTCGATAAGGTCAATCACCTCCGCGGCAGAAAAGTACAGACTTAACTCGCTCTCGAACCAGAGATATCGCACCTCGTTGAGATTGCTCTGGAGCACCTCACTGAGATACTTGAGACGCAGCCAGCTGGGCGCATACTGCGCTGTCTGAGGCACCTCGTCTGCTTCGCTTGCAGTTCCCATGAGAGCGCTGGGCAGGAAGAGGTCGTCGAGCTCCGTGGCCGTGGCGATGAGCTTGGCAATGTTGTAAGCCTCATCCTGACCTATGGACGACATCTCGAGGACGTCCGTGATAAGCTTTGTTGCGAGAGCATCGGCGAGCGAGCCCAAAGCCTGAGTCCAGACCGATCGAGCCAGGATAGGCTTCCAGACAGTGGCCATGGCGCGAATGCGAGCAGTACCCGACTCTATACAGGCCTCCATCTCATCTTGCTGCATCAAACTATGTGATCCTCCGAGAAGATCACGCAATATTGTCTTTTGGACGTTCATCTCATTGGCGTAGCTGCGATTTGCAAAGCTTTGCAGGCTCTTGATGTCGTTGTCAAGCCTCAGCATGTTTCGAGCTCTGGGTGTGAGGTCTTCACGCCTCTTCCAGCCTTCAGCAAACTCGGAAAGTCTTTCTGCTAGATACGTTGCATCGTTGTACAGAAACCTGTGCCAAAGTTAGCAAGATCCTCTAATAGATTGCCATAGAGCTCTTACATGTTACCGCCCTCACTGAGCGAATAGTAGTAGGGCGAAATGGCTCTGAACAGGGCCAATGCAAACGTTGGCAGACCAAAAAGACCGGGGGCTGTGGCCGCAACAGGCGCATATTCAACATCATCCCTTGTCAAAGCAGCACCGTCTTCAAGGATAGCGTAAATCAACTCTAGGACAGGCTCGGGCATAGACGAAACACTGTAGGTCTCCTTTAGAACGAGCTCTCGAGTTTCTTGTTGAGCATTGGGTGCCTTTTTTGTGCTTGCTGGCGCCTGATCTGGCTCCTGAGTCTCATCGTCTCCCCAGCCCCAAGCAGCAGCACTGTCGTCTTCTTCCTCCTCCTTTCCTGGAGCTTGAGCATCTTTGACGCTAGGAGCGTCGGCAGTAGTATCGTCTTCGTCCCACCCCCACGCATCTGCACCATCGTCTTCATCAGCCTCGGTAGAGTCTCGACCCTTTGATTTAGGTCTGCTCTGGTCCTCGGCTTGCTCCTTGTCTTCATCCCACGCGTCACCCCAATCAGCTCCCCAGTCGGCGGTGTCGGCGGTTGCTCCGGCTCCTCCTGGTGTTTTTGTAATCTTTTTGCCTTCGGCAATGGACACCATTTGCTTTTCAACCTTTTCCACCTGCTTAGATTCGCCAATTCCGCTGAGAAGTTTAGATCGAACCGAGTCAAGAGTCGTCTCTCTGCATTTTCCAAGCCATATTGATGGTGCATTATCAACCCAATTTTGCAAATCTGCAAAACCTGTGTATCCGTATTTGTCGAGTGCTTGGCAAAACTCCCGTGCTCTTTTGATCATGGCCTGAAAGCTGTCCATCTCCTTTAACGATGATGGTACAGCTACTTCCAGCCATTCCTTGATAAGCTTGGGTATCACGTCGGCCATCATGAAATTGCCAAGTGAGGGCAGGAGATCAGCGGGAAGTTTCTGGACGAGGAACGCAAATGCCGTTTCCAAGTCAGTGAGTAGAGCGTCGACTGATGGCGAGGTCTCCCCTGACAGTTTGAGGATATCTCCGTCTGCCTGTATCGCAGGAAAAGTGTCATTTCTCACGTCCATCCGGGGAGATACGATAGCAGCATCAACGTTTCGCCATAGCTGTTCCATACGCTCATCGACCTCTTTGTAAGCCTGAAGGCCTATCACGGCATCGGTAAGGCTCATCTGCCCATCTAAAGTCTGTTAGTGGCGATGGTCTCTTACGAAGCGGCACGATCATTACCATTGACAGTGTTGTAAACAGCGACTTGACGTGCTTCAATGTCTGCATAGACTAGGGTTTTCCAAATATGATCGAAAACTTCATGGACGGCAGATTTGAGCTCGAAACTCCGTAGATCTAACAGCTTCATTACCCGGCAAGTCTTGCTGATGCCAACTTGATCAAGTGCTTCCCATGATTCTGCGAGGAGTGATGAGTTTGATGCTGATACGAACGTGACGATGAGGTAACATACGTTCAAGTAGTCGTAATGAATCTAGAATGCGGCGCTCATTCTTGGCAGCTTCTACCTTGCTCAGGAGTTGATTGATATGCTTGATACCTTGTAATGCGCTGTGGAGCTGCTGGCTGTACTGAACTTCTCGATTCAAAAACTCTGCCTTTTCCTCGGCATCTTGAATTGCTTCACCGGAAACGTCAGGGGCTTCAGATTGTCGCTCAATCTCGTTGGCCATTGCTTTTGAGCGGAAGATATCCTCCTGCAGCGCCTTTGAATTCCGTATCCAGGAATCGACATCTTCTTTGGTCTCTTGATTGATGGTGTGTAGCTCGGCCTGTGGGCGTCGTGAGCATCATTGCTGGTGGGAATTCGTTTGTGACAGAGTCAAATTACCTCCAGGTCTTGTTTGGCCTTTGCCAGAGCCTGGATCGCAGGTTGTAGGTCGGTTTCAGAGACGGGAGGGAGGAGGGAGACATCGTCGGGGAAGCGGCCTTCGAGGGAGAATGCAACAAGGGCATCGCTGAGTTGCTGAGGCGACTGCGCTGTGGTTGTGGCCATTTTAGAGATTATAGCGACGTCGAGTTGGTGAAGCTATACGTGTGTCGTAGGTAGGCTTAGAGGGAACAGCGCTGAGGGGAGAGTTGCTGTTGGTGATTATTGAGCTGAATTATCCTGCCTCTGAGAGATTCTATCGAAGTTGAATTAATCAATTGTCGAGGTTGGCGATAACTGGGCGCATGTTCTGTTGTGAGCTCTGGTCATGAGCTGTTGGTGTTTGTCGCAAGTTGGACCAGGTCAGCCACAGTGGAAGCTGGCAACTTTACAGCTTGGACTGTAGCGTCATGACATGGAGCAGCAGCTTCCTCCACTGCACCTACCACCTTGCGTTTGGATGGCCAGTGCGCTTAGCAGCGGCTGTGTAACCAATCAGTCATGAATATAATCGCTAAGGGTTGTCCTGATAGCCCACTCTTGGATTGCATTGTTCTCAGGGTCATGAATGGGAGAGGGCGGCAGACCACAAGGACCGTGTCTGCCCGAGTTAGGAATGTGTTTGGCTTGTACTTGTGCTTGTGCTGCTGGTTGAGGGTATACCGGGGGTAGATAGCTATCTGGCGATTGATGCAAGGAGGAATAATACTTACCTACCTACTGTAGTAGGTTAGTTATAATATAGCTGATACGTTTGCTCTATATAATACTTTCCTCTATTGACTCTGACCTTTTCCTTCTCAACATAAATTCAGCTGTTGTTAGCAACACTGATTTATTGCTGAGGCCGTCTCTTCCTAGTGCTGCCTGTCTCGATAGCGGGGTAATTTTTCGTGTTCTCAGGCCCATTCTCACTGAATTGATTGGACCCCTCTTCCTCGTCTTTTCTCCCGTCTCTTACTCGCAGCAACCTCACGGTACGCAATAACCTTTGAAGGTGAGTGAATGGTCTCGTCTCTTATTGCTGACTGCATTATGTATCACGTATTTCCGTGCTTTTCTGCCTGATCTGCCTTGTTTCTTCTCTACCTTCTTGTCCCTCTCCAGTCTTCACCGTTAGCCTTGCCATAGCGGGGTCTTTTTCTCTTCATGTTTTGTGTAACAGCTCTACACCAAACGTCTTATATCAACACGAATCACTGCCCATCCTTTCTCAAGTCTTCCTTTCTAAGCATTGTTGCATTGATTCATTCCCCTTGAATGCAGTCCAGGTCCAACTCTGAGAAGCTATTCCTTGTCTGCTTCTCTTACTCACTTCGGATATAACGTCTACCGACAACACACTTCTCTTAGTCGTGATGTCACCCAGATATTTTCATTCACAATATGCTGTTGCTGTGGTAGTTGCCCTGCTCAGTATAATACCTTTCTTTGCCGTCTCAAACTTTTCTTTCGTTGTTACAAATATTGAGTCAGTCAGTTCTTCGTCTTGTCGAGTTATTGCGTTGCCTTGCGCTTAATAACTGCTTCATTCGAGTCTTCCTTTGCCCATTCTCATCTAACACATCTCTCAAAGAGAGTTCAGTCAGTGATTGACCAACCGTTTTACCTCAACTATAAAAACCGAACGATCTGCAGCTCTTATCTTTCCTTTTCTCTCTTTACCATACCCTACCATACGTATATAAAACACCAAGCTAACTGATCAAGTTCTCTTTGGAGCCTTATAGGCACCAAACACTTCAAGATGCCATCCGAAACTTCAAAGTCGCATTTCCGCAAGATACAAAGCTTCAAGACAGACTATGCTCCCTGTACAATCACTCAATATGTCTCGGAACGTAGTGGCATGCAGGTTGTTGTCGCTGACCGCAAAGGTCCTAAGCTCAACGGTTACTTCACTCTAGCCACCGAGATCTTTGACGACTCAGGTGCTCCCCATACCCTCGAGCATCTCGTCTTCATGGGCTCCAAGAGTTACCAGTACAAGGGTCTTCTCGACAAGCTCTCTTCGCGAGCCTACTCCCACACAAACGCCTGGACAGCTACGGACCATACGGCCTACACACTCGAAACCGCCGGATGGGATGGTTTCGCTCAAATTCTTCCTGTCTACCTCGAGCATGTTATTTTGCCCACCATTACGGATGAGGGTATCGTGACCGAGGTCTGGCACATTGATGGCGAAGGCAATGATGCTGGTGTTGTGTACTCTGAGATGCAAGCCGTGCAGTTTCGCAGCTCTGAGATCATGGACCTCAAGGCCCGTCGCCTCCTCTACCCTGAAAATGTTGGTTTCCGTTACGAGACTGGCGGTATGACTGACGCCCTTCGGGTGCTCACCCCTGAGCGCATCCGCCAATTTCACCGTGACATGTACCAGCCACGAAACCTATGCCTGGTTCTCGTTGGAGAGGTGAACCAGGATGAGCTCCTTCAGATTCTCGAAGAGTTTGAGGAGTCCATCAAAGACGATATCCCCTCTCTTGATACCCCTTACAAGAGGTAAGCCGCCAAAACCTTTAGCAAACATGCATTTACTAACTACCGCTCAACAGGCCCTGGATCGACTCTGCCCAGCCTCCCAAGATCAACGAGACACAGATTGTCACCGCCGAGTTTCCAGAGGAGGATGAAACCGTTGGCGAGATCCTTGTTGGCTTCTTTGGACCCAACTGCATCGACCTTATCGATTCATCTGCGCTTAACGTTCTTCTCACTTATCTGTGTGGCTCATCTGTTTCTATTCTGGAAAATGTCATTGTCGAGAAAGAGGAGCTCGCCAGTTCAGTCTCCTACTGGCTGGACCCCCGACCCAACTCAGTCATCTGGCTACAACCCACAGGCGTTGCCACCGAGAAACTCGAGTTTGTCGAGAAGCGATTGATTGATTTACTCAAGGAGGTTGCCTCAAAACCCATTGACATGGATTATATGAGGGAGTGCATTCGCCGTGAGAAGCGTCAAGTCAAGTACCATGCTGAGACATCCGAGTCTTTCTATGCTACTAACATCATCACTGACTACCTTTTCGGTAAGCGAGATGGTTCCACGCTCAAGGATCTTCAGAACTTGGATGAGTACGATGTTCTGGAGAAGTGGTCGGACAAGCAGTGGCGAGATTTCCTCAGCAAGTGGATGGCTGATGCTCCTCATATCTCTATCCTTGGCAAGCCTTCCAACGAGCTGGCTACCAAGATGAAGAAGGACGAAGAAGCTCGTATCGCCAAGCGCAAGGAAGATCTGGGTCCCGATGGTCTCCAAAAGCTCGCCAAGCGTCTCGAGGAGGCCAAGACAAAGAACGATGAGCCCATTCCTGCCTCCGTCGTTGACCGTTGGGGTGTTCCCGGTACCGACTCTATCCATTTCATTGAGTCTGATACCGCTCGTTCGGGACATGCTCGTTCAGTTGGTCTAGGCGCTGGTTCTGCACAGAAGCTTATCGACGAGACTGCTCAAGGTAAACTTCCTCTATTCATTCAGTTTGAGGATGTTCCAACCAACTTTGTCCACATCACCATTCACATTGGTACTTCCCAAGTTCCTAACGAGCTGAAGCCCCTGATGCCCATTTTCAGCGACAACTTCTTCAACACGCACATCATGCGCGATGGAAAGCAAGTCGGCTTCGAGCAGGTTGTCATGGAGCTCGAGCGAGATACCATCAGCTACTCCCTCACCTCGGCCCGTTATCTCAGCGACCCCGACAGCATCATGATCCAATTCCAGGTTGAGCCTGAGAAGTACGCTGCGGCTGTCGAATGGATCCGCACCATGATGTTCGACTCCATCTTTGACCCTCAGCGTCTCAAAGCCAGCGTCACCAAGGCTTTGGCTGACATCCCTGAGTCGAAACGTGATGGTAAATCCATGGCCGGTGAGGTCAGCGCTGCTCTACACATGGAAAAGTCCTCGCTGGCCGTGGCCAAGCGTGTTCTTGTTCGTGCCGTGTACTTAAAGCGACTTAAGAAGCTCCTCGAGAAGGAGCCTGAGAAGGAGCCTGAGAAGGTCATCGGCTGGTTCAACACTGTTCGAGACTCTCTCTTCACCTTCCAGAACCTCCGTTTCCTTGTCACGGCAAACCTCGCTACTCTTCCTGACCCCTTGTCTACATGGGACACACTCTCCAAGTCTCTCACTGAAGTCAAGGACATGATTGCTATTCCCAAGCCCTTTAGCCTACTCAACGATGAAGGTCGTAAACCTGGATCAGTTGGCGCAGTCATTATCCCCATGACCACCCTTGAAAGTTCGTACTCGGTCTCGACAGCTCAAGGTCTGGCCTCCTTCACTGATCCTCGCCTCGCCTCCATCATGGTCGCCATTGGTTATCTTGAAGCCGCTGAGGGCCCTCTCTGGAACGCTGTTCGAGGCGCCGGCTACGCTTATGGCGTCTACTTCTCCCGTGACATCAACTCAGGCATCGTCTCGTACAATGTTTACCGCTCGCCCGACGCCTACAAGGCAATTAAGGCATCCAAGGACGCTATCCAAAAGATCGCCGACGGCGAAGTCGAGATCGACCGCCACCTGCTCGAGGGTACCATCAGCCAGATTGTCGTCATGTTCGCCGACGAGCAGTCCACCATGCCTAGCGCTGCTCAGCAGAACTTTGTCCAAGGCGTTGTGCGCGGTCTACCCAAGGATTGGGATAAGGAGGTGCTGCGACGTGTGCGAGCTGTCACTATTGATGAGATTAAGACTGCTTTGCGCGAGACTATCCTACCTTGCTTCGAACCCGGCAAGAGCAATATTGTTGTCACAGCCGCTAAGATCATGCAAGAGGTTTGTTATCCCCCCTTTGACCATTGACAATTGCTAACATCACACAGGGTATGGAAACGGCGTTCAAGGGCATGGGCTACAAGGTCCAGACGCACGAGCTCAGCTACTTCCACGACGACTACGGCCTGAAGCCCGAGGAGGGCGAGGAAGAGGAAGAGACCGAGGAAGACGACGATGGGCTGGAAGGCTCAGAGGGATCCTACGATTCCGATGGGTCATATGATGATTAGATAGAGGGGCGCTCAGGTAGACTCTCAAGGTTCATCAAGAGCATATCGGTAGCAATGCCATATAGATGTGGCGCAGAAATACATTGAGTTCTTATACTGTACAAATGAGTCTGGATCTATATCTAAGGCTGGCCAAGTCCTTTTCAGATGACCAGCTCCATCCCGGCCATTTTCCTGTATTCTAATATGTCTCTAGTAGACATTTCACTTGGAAAATTGTTCTTCTAAATGCTGCGTTTTATTTTTACGCACTCACAGCTCATCCCGACCAGTGGCCTTGGCAACACCCTCCTTGTCAGAGCTGAGCGACTTGTCAGGAACACCCTCAGTGACACCCTCAGAGCCCTTCCAGCCGAGGGCGTTGAGGCGCTCTGACAGGTGAGGGTGGGAGAAGTGGTAGCTGGCGTACATCCAGTCAGCATCCATGGTGCTGAGGTTCTGGATCTGAAGCTTGAGGAGCGAGCGGGCGAGCTGCTCAGGGTAGCCGAGCTTCTTGGCGAAGGCGTCGGCCTGGAACTCGAACTTGCGGCTGACTATGTGCATGAGAAGAGTGATGACAAGGTCCATGGGGGCGAGGGCATCGGAAAAGAGGATGAAGCCGACGATGATGGGGTGCTCCTTGAAGAATCCAAAGGACGAGTAGAGGGAGTGGTTGTTAATGAAGACCGAGAAGAGGGTGAAGATGTAGAAAGAGTGAGCCTACATCCTTGAGTTAGCTTTTGCGACTGGCTGATAGATTTTTAGTGTATTTACCTGAGAGATACCGAAGAGGCTGGTAGTGTGACCAAGCTTCCAGTGACCCAATTCGTGCGCGAGAACAGCGACAACCTCCTCAGGCTCGCTCTTCTCAATCAGAGTATCGTAGATGACAATGTGCTTCTTCCAGGGGAGACCAAAGAAATAGGCGTTGGAGTGGGCGCTTCGCTTGCTTCCGTCGATAACATAGAGCTCGTGGAGGGGGAACTTGAGGCTTGCGGCGAGAGCCTCGACCTTTGTCTTGAGCTCACCGTCCTCGAGAGGAGACAGCTTATTGAACAGGGGCAGGATAGCAACCGGGTAGATGGTAATCATGAAGACCTGGAGAGCGATGAAGAAGAGCCAGAGATAGAAGAAGAACTGGTTGCCCGTCTTCTGGATGATCTTGAGGAAACCGGCGAGGAAAGGGGGCGCGAGGACAAAAGTGAGAGCCTGGGTCTTAATAAGATCGGTCGCAAAGAGCTTGGGTGTCTGTTTGTTGAAACCGAATTTCTCCTCAAGGACAAATGTCTGGTAAACCGAAGCAGGGAGACGAAGAAGCGAGCTAATGACGGCAAAGGTCAAGACGAAGACGATAGTATGGCTGATTTCGCCCGTGAACCGAGCAGGAGCCCATCGAAGCAGGAGATCACCAGTCCAGGACCACAGCTTGGGGAGGACATCGAAGTGCATAAAGGCGAGATTCTGAACCTGAGAGTAAAGACCGTTGATGATTTCAAACTGCGCCTTAGCGCGACCGTAGGCTTGCGACTTGTCAAAGACTTCCTGGGAGACTTCCTTGGAGAGGACGGCGGGGGGACTGGTTTTCTGGAGGACACGATACTGGCGAAGGGTGAGGAATGTTTCAAAGAGGTATTGGCCGACTGAGAAGCCCATGATGAGCTTCTTCCACGGGAAGAGCGGGCGATCGAGGAAGCGCGCGAGGCGCTGCGGGCAAGAGTTAGCATTCTGATGAGTGTAGATTAAATTGACACAGATATCTTAGTTAGATACTGAGAAAACAAAACTTACCTGAAGGAAATCCATGGTTGCGGTGCTGTTGATAGAAACCGTAAACCTGGAGTTGTAGATGTAAGAGCGAAGCTACTTGTCGCGAGATGTGAGGTGGGATGGTAGATCTGGCCTAACGCAACGTAATCGTTCGCGTCGGCGGTGATATTCGCCGATTTCCCGACGCCGGTAGTTCAACGCAATGCGACATTGGACAAGATACCTAGGGTCCTGTAATACAAGACGATACTGCTATTCTCTCTATTCAGTTATTTGATCAATTGGCCTCGTTGGCATGAAATCATCAACTTTATCATTTTGTAATCATACTTCATACTGCAGCGTCAACACCAAAAGACATACGGATAATCAAGACGTCAATGCTCGAATAATGTGCAAGCTACGACAATACCTATACATCTTACACACAACAAACAGCAACAAAACAGCATCTTTGGCAAGTAACCCAACCTGATAGCCAACTACTCGAGGTCCAATTGCTCCTCAGTACGCTTCTTGTAATCAGCCATCTTCTCAAGCAGCTGCTCGAAGTGCATTTGAGTCAATTTCACAGCAATCTCCCCAGTGGATAGCTCTTTATCATCTTTGCCGGTTCGTCTCACAAGAGCATCTCTTGACTTGACAATCCGACGTCTCTTCCCCACGCCTTTCGAACTTGTGGCTACAGCTTGGGTTTCTTTCTGAGTGGCCTCCTAGTGCCCGTTTGTCGCGGCCGAGGGAACTGGCTGAGGAGGGCGTTCAGGACCATACGCTACCGGTGTTGTCTGGTCGTTGCCCTGCGGTTCCTCCTCTGTATCGTCGTCGAACTCACTAAGTTCTTCTTCTTCGCCCTCCTCGTCAGAGTAATCGCTCTCATCCCCCTCGTTTCCTCCGTGGCTATCTGAATAACAGCTTTCGACGGTGTTGGCCATGCCGGGCGGTACCTTACGTCCCTGTTGCTGCATCTGTTGGATGATGCTCATGAGCTTCTCGGTCTTCTTCTCAGCGGTTTCCGTCTTCTTCTTCCAATCCTGTCGCTCTTCGGCCATGCGGATGATATTGGCAGCTGTTGCTTCCTTCTGTCGCTTCAGAGCCTCGTTCTCCTTCTCTAACCGCTTGCCTTTCTTGGACATGTCTTCCATTTCCTTGCGGAATGACAGGAATAGATCATTGCTATTATTCAAGGTGTCCTCAACCTGCTGTGCCATTAGTCAACATGCCGAACTAGCTCGCTCGAGTCCACCCACCTGCTTAAACTTATCCACGTAGACATTAAGTTGGTTTCTGAGCTCTGTCTCTGTCTTGGTAAAGGCTTGCACTTGAGCTTGGAGATGCCGGGCCTTGGTCGATTCGCCTTCTGCGTTCTTCTTTTCTCTCTCGTATCGCGCCATGTGGTACTGGACCTCGAGTTCTTTGGTGCGCATTAGGGAATGGAAATGCAGCTCGCGCAACTCGTATTGTTCGATGAAGGACTTGAAGCGGACCCGGAAACTGCGGATAACGTTAGTAGGCTGAGGTCTTTGTAGGACGGCGCGCAAAGTCTTACAGTTCGTCGACTTCCATATCCACAACTTGTTTCTTCGGAGTGTCTTTCTCTTCTTGGTATCCTTCGAGTTTCGATAATAGAGTGGCGTACTTCTCGTCCCAGTGAGTATTGTTACGCTTCTGGGTTGTCTGAAGTTCCTTGTTCTCATTCTGTTACATGTCAGTTTTAGCCTCTCGCGCTGAAAGTCTGATACCAACCTTCATTTTGTTGTTATCCCGTTGGAGTTCGCGACAGAGTTTCTCGAGCTTTTCCTTCAAGCCCACTGTCTTGCTCAGTTCCGTGCGGCTGGCGTCCCTCTCCTTCTGCAGATTATCCCCGCGTCGTTTGTTCTTTTGGTTCTCACGCTCCAGCCGTCGCATATCAGCCAAGAGCTCGCTAGACCGCTTGGTAAGATGATCGATTTTCTGCATGTTATCCATCTTTGAAACCTGCTGGAGAAGATCCCGATTCGCCCTCTTAACTTCACGTTCTGTACCGTCCACGTATCAGCATATACCGTTGCTTGTCCAGCCGCCACATAGCATAAGGGTTTGCCGCCTGCAGACGACGAGGGCAACACGCACCAATCTCCAGCTCTTGGTCTTTCTCGCCTGCCGCATCCTGCTCCAGCTGGGATATCCGCGCATGGAGCAGACGCGTTGCCTCGTTGGAATCCATGGCTTTCTTGCCTTTGGATTTTCTCGCTATCGCAGGTTGATGGACGTGACCGTCGTGCCCGTTGGCTAGAGGAGCATCCAGCTGACTGGCAGGCATCGCCGAATCGACAACGATAGAGGCCAAGGCAGCGGACGACAATCGTTTATGTGGGGGTCACGAGGACAGGAAAGCCCGGGGGCATCGAGGCGGGATGGATGTGGTCTTTGGTAATTGGGTTGGCAGGCGAAAACACTCGAGTCACCGAATTCGGGGAGGGATCGGAGTCGTAAGAATAAGCAAACAATACAGGATACAAAATTTGGCGTCGCTAAGGTGGGAGGAGATGTTTGTTAGTCCAAGTTCACGCAGATTATCCACAGTGCAGCGAGTGGTTGAGGAGTCAATATCTTCGTACCTCGAGGGGCTTTGTGTATGTGATAATGGCAATGCAATGGCCACGGATGCTGAGCAACGGCAGCAGTGCGACCTATCCTGAATCTCAAGGCGTACGACGTAGAAGCCAGGGCTCGTTGGTCATCCAAGAATATGTACAGTCGCTGCGATGTCACAAGATGGAGGGCTCATGGAATGGAGGCTTGGAGACATGGATAGGTTTTGCCATTGAACCTTTGTGGTGATCGTGTTGATTCGTTGCTAGGGAACTAGCAGATTGCCTGCAATAGTGGCGGATGATAAGATATTGTAGCAACAATGACTAATGCCATCCTTAGAGGGGCTATGCGCTATTGCACAGTGGTCTTTCACTGCTGTGCCCACTAATTACGCATGAATGCTTGGCAATTGACGTGGGAAGGCCACTCTCGCCCGGCTCTTCCAGGCTCTGGCGTAGGAGGGGGACAAAATAGATTGAAATAATTACTAAGCCATGGAACAACATGACGACCTGCATACTTACAATAAATGTATAACTTGTGTTAATTTGAATTAGTTGTTGGTGGTACTTTGATTACTGAATTGTACTAGACTTTTCCCTGCCTTTTCCCATATAAGCGCATATTCAATGGTGTTCTTACAAACCTTCAAGTTGCTGTTCAACTTCTGTCACCCAAGTGCTGGGGTACGTACCAGACCCTTCCACTTTTATCGGGACGAGACGTTCCGGCGTCATTACCTGCATCAAAATCTCCATTCATTCTTTGACGACAGTTAGTAATCTCCTTGCCATATTGTTCCCCATCTCGGCCGATTTGTATATTATTTGGTCTGGACATATCTTGTATTATTACTTTTCTTATCCAATCTCGTTTCTTTTTCTGTACTCCTCTACGATGCTTCGAAACGCCGCCGCCGGCGCTCGAAAGGCCGTGACAGAGCTGTCGCAATATCCAAAGCCTGGCGACAAGCTCCACGGTTTCACCCTTGTTCGATCCAAGCATGTGCCAGAACTCGAGTTGACGGCTCTGCATCTGCAACACGACAAGACCGGCGCCGACTATCTTCACATTGCCCGCGACGACAGCAACAATGTCTTTTCGATCGGCTTCAAGACAAACCCCCCGGATGATACCGGTATTCCTCATATCCTAGAGCATACGACGCTTTGTGGTAGCGAAAAGTACGAAAGGCTCTTCTGTTGGTATGAGAAAGGGACAGGAGAAAGCTAACAAACTATAGATACCCCATTCGAGACCCTTTCTTCAAGATGCTGCCGCGAACGTTATCAAACTTCATGAACGCTTTCACGGCCTCGGATCACACTTTCTACCCCTTTGCGACGACCAATGCCCAAGATTTCAAGAACCTTATGTCTGTGTATCTCGATTCAACATTGCACCCGTTGCTCAAAAAGTCCGACTTTACTCAGGAGGGCTGGCGAATCGGTCCCGAGAACCCCCTTGCTGAAGATGAGGCTAGCAAGAAATTGGTGTTCAAGGGTGTCGTCTACAATGAAATGAAGGGTCAGATGTCGGATGCTGGATACCTTTACTATATCCGCTTCCATGATCACATTTTCCCAGACATTAACAATTCGGGTGGCGACCCTCAGAAGATAACCGACCTCACATATGAGCAGCTCCAGAGGTTTCACGCCGAACACTACCACCCTAGCAACGCCAAGGTCTTTACGTATGGCGACATGCCTCTGGCCGATCACCTACAGCAAGTCAATGCTCAGCTCCAAGCCTTCGAGAAGATCCAGGGAGATAGGAAGATTCATGAGCCCGTCACACTAGATGGCCCCAAGGAAGTGACTCTCTACGGTCCTCTTGATCCTCTTGTGGACCCTGACCGCCAATTCAAGACATCTGTATCGTGGATAATGGGTGATACTACCGACGTTCTCGAGTCCTTTTCTCTCGCCCTCCTATCCACCCTTCTGATGGACGGCTACGGCTCGCCCCTGTACCGTGGCTTAATAGAAGCTGGCATGGGCGCTGACTGGAGTCCTAACGCTGGCTATGATAGTTCTGCCAAGAAGGGTATCTTCTCCATCGGCCTTACCGGTGTTCAGGAAGGCGATGTGCCTAAGCTCAAGGAAAAGGTCCAGCAAATACTGCGAGATGCTCGTGACAAGGGCTTTGACAAGACCAAGATTGATGGTTCACTACATCAGCTGGAGTTGGCACTCAAGCACAAGACTGCCAACTTTGGATTCTCCATGCTGAACCGTCTCAAGCCCAAGTGGTTCAACGGCGTCGACCCTTTTGACTCATTGGCTTGGAACGACACTATTACGGGTTTCCAGGCTAAGATGGCCGAGGGCAACTATCTCGAGGGTTTGATCGACAAATATCTTCTCAACGACAACACTTTGACATTCACAATGGCCCCTTCGACGACATACGGTGAGGATCTGGTCAAGGAAGAGCAGGAGAGACTATCAACGAGGATCCAGGCGGCTATCAAGGAGGCTGGTGGCGAGGAGAACGCCCGGCAGCATTTCGAGAAGCAAGAGCAGGAGCTTCTGGTTGAGCAGAACAAGACCAACACCGAAGATCTGAGCTGCCTGCCAACTGTTCATGTCAAGGATATTCCCCGAAGCAAGGAGCCCGTGGTGGTTCGCGATGAAAATGCCAACGGAGTCAAGATCCAGTGGCATGAGGCTCCGACCAACGGGTTGACATACTTCCGTGCTATCAACACATTGGAGAACCTGCCCGATGAGCTGCGCGAGCTGGTTCCTTTGTTCACCGACAGCATCATGCGTCTTGGCACTAAGGATTTAAACATGGAGCAGCTTGAGGACTTGATCAAGCTCAAGACCGGTGGTGTTTCTGTGGGTTACCACTGCACGCCATCTCCCACCGACTTCCACGCTGCCAGCGAAGGTATTATTTTCACCGGTATGGCTTTGGATCACAATGTCCCCGTTATGTTTGATATCATCCAGAAGCTGGTCTTGGGGACCGACTTTGACAGCCCTGAGGCGGCTCTCCGGATCCGACAGTTGCTTCAGGCATCTGCTGATGGTGTCGTGAACGATATTGCCTCTACCGGTCATCGATTTGCAATGGGAAGCGCGGAATCTGGCCTCACTCGCTCCGCTTGGTTGCGACAGCAAGTGTCTGGTCTCTCACAGGTGCAGTTGGTGACGTCGCTGGCTAGTCGACCTGAGACAGATAAGTTGGAGGACGTTATTTCCAAGCTCAAGCAGATCCAGAACCTTGCGCTTGCTGGCGGAAACATTCGTACCGCAATTACCTGCGGCTCAGAGAGCGTCGCAGAGAATGGTGCTTCGCTACAGAAGTTTATGAGCAACCTGTCTCGGGATCCGCTCAACCTGAAGAACCCTTCTCCCCGGCAGCTTCCTCGAGACAGCAAGACCTTTTATCCTTTGCCTTACCAAGTTTACTACGGCGGTCTGTCAGTGCCGACGACGTCGTACACAGCTGCGGAGGGTGCACCTCTTCAAATTCTGTCACAGCTACTTACGCACAAGCACCTGCATCACGAGATTCGTGAAAAGGGCGGCGCGTACGGTGGAGGCGCTTACTCTCGGGCTCTGGAAGGTGTCTTCGGCTTCTACTCGTACCGTGATCCCAACCCACAGAACACGCTGAGCATCATGCGCAACGCTGGTCAGTGGGCTGTTGACAAGAAGTGGACAGACCGCGATCTGGAGGAGGCCAAGATCTCTGTATTCCAGGGAGTTGACGCGCCCAAGTCTGTGAACCAGGAGGGCATGGGCCGGTTCCTGTCGGGCATTACCGAAGAGATGAAGCAGAAGAAGCGCGAGCAGCTTCTGGACGTGACCAAGGATCAAGTGCGCGAGGCGGCACAGCGATACCTTGTTGACGGAATTGCCAAGGGTGAAGGCCGAGTGGCCTTCCTCGGAGAGAAGCAGTCTTGGGTTGACGGCGAGTGGAAGATTCGCGAGATGGATGTCAAGGGCGCCGAGTAAGGAAAGAAGGTTATAGAGCTGATCATGGTCTTTAGAGTTGGAAGCGGCAGCGTGCTAAAAGGATAGACGAAGCTGTATGATTCATGTACGATGAAGTGTATATTACGCCTATGTATGAAAGAGAATAAACGACCCTTCTCACAACGTTGCCATGCAGCGAACTTTTCTCTTCTTTATTGACTTATCTGACATGAGGAGTGTCTCCTCTTGTCTTACGCGTTCAGATACGATACATCTCTTTGCCCATTCAATGGCACAGAGACCACAGAGCAACGCAATATGAAACCAAGCCCTCTCTTTCTTCTCTTTCTATCGTGCCCTTTTCTCAGAAGCTGCTTTCTGGAATCCTCGGGGCTGCGGAGCGCAAGCACCAAGCGACGAAGTGGTTCTATGGGGTGCAGTGGAAGGGATTAGGTGCGGTGGCTGGGAAGAGGAGAGAGGAGCCGCTCGTTCTATCAGAGCCGGAGTCCTTGAGCGATGGATTTACTGGACTAAAGAGCAGAGTACATGCTATAGTATCCGTATGAGAGTACGGAGTACACATACATGGATTTGAAATAGTTACCCACATTGATAATGACGACTGGAGCTTCAGCTTGAGCTTTGATGTCGTATTCCCGGGGTTGGACGGTGCCTGACGAGCGTAAGGCTGGAAGGGAGCACTAGGAGGATTAGGTTTGATTATTCAGTGTCTTTTGAGTGAGGGATTATTGGGTCTTTTGAGAGGTCTCCAACTTGACTTGGTGGTCTCGAAATATCATGACGCATACAAGACATAAGCCCCTTGCCGGGGTGATATTGAGTCGGTGACTCTGTCGGTCAAGGACAGATTCTTACCAAACGGTTCCTGTGCGTGATACCTTTGCGATACCGAAGCACATGCATACATATGATATGCATGAGTTGCATATAAATCTTCGAGTAGAGAGGTACAAGAACGTTCCGTGTCTCAGATTTCTATCTATTCTTATACTTTCCCCGTGTTTGTCTTGGGGGGTTTTTTCGGGTTCCCGAGACTCTGGAAGTTTGTGTGTGGGTGCCACACTGAAATCTGGCGGGACCAATTGGATACTTTGCCGCTTGGTAGAGTGTTTAGGTTTAGCGCGGGGCGGGTTTTCTAGCCTGGTTCTGTACAGAAAATCGAGATGTGCCCTGTTTATCACGGCCGGTTACGGAATAAGTTGCTTGGTATCACGACATGTTGACCACCAGACTCTAAGAAGCTTATAACACAATTGCGGTAATTTATATAAAAAAAAAAAAAATTCTATTAAACGTAGTAGGCAATTGATAGTCAGGCACATTAATCTCACCACCTTCTCTCCCTCTCTTCTCTGTGCTGCGCCACCAAGTTGTCGAATCCTTGCAAAGTACCGTTACTTTTAGTTGCCCCTCTTAAACGTCACAAGTGGACGGGGGGGCCAGGGCAAAGGCAAAAATTTCACTCAAAAAAACCTGGGTATCAAACATAAACTTGACTTCCATCTCTCCACAAGCACAAGACACTCTCCACCTTTTTGCTTCTCTCTACCAACCATTCATACCGAGTATTCAGCTCAGCACAGACTGGGATAGCCTCTAGTTTTCTTGTTCCTGCCCGGAATAAAACCCTCGTCCCCCCTCCCCCCGGTTCCTCGCTTCCCACTTGACAACTTGTCAACACGACTCTACTCTACAAACTTCAACCTTTTTACTTACACAGCATCAGCAATACAACGCCAACAACAAGAGCACTTCTTTAGTCGCTCTTCTCCCCCCCCCTCACCTTCTCGACCCGCCTTTGGTCTTCTCAAAGGCACCGCTCCAACCACGGCTCCTCCGGCCGTGAGCTTCGTCAGTGACAAAGATTTCAGCCTCTGCAAGCCCTCCCACATCATCAACGCCATCCCCCCTCCCGCCGCTGCTGTTGCTCGACGATAAACTCCTCGACCTCTCCGTCTTGCACGACCCCCGACCCGACTATACTCCCCCGTCGTTCTTCGACACCCGCCAGCTGCCGCATAGGAGGATCCTAGAGGTTCTTCCTCTCGTCGAGGAAGAGTCGAGGAGGCCTCGCCAGATCACTGAGGGATCAGTTTGCTACCGCTCTCGACCGCCCTAACGCCTGCTGAACCCATTTTCGGTTGAGCATTCTATCTATACTACTGTTACTGCTACTACAACAGTACTACCCTACACAAATCTCAAGTCTACACCGTATATCCTCTCACGGTACTCAATCCCTCTCGTCAATTCTCAAAGCACATCCCCCCGCAACTTTTTGGGATATGGTTATGGCAACGGCTGTCCTCGACACCTACAACCACAATGTTAATCATCCTCATGTCGCATTAAAGAAATCCCTGTTCCAGGAACCTTTTGAGCAACATGGCCTGATTACCCCAAAGCACCTCATTGGCCAGGCTCTCCACCAGCGTGTGGAAGCCATTGACCATGAGATGTGTGAGCCTGGTGACGAAGATACTTTCTTCGTTGCTGACCTAGGTGAGGTCTACCGCCAGCATCTCCGCTGGAAGAAGAATCTCCCTCGAGTCCGCCCATTCTATGGTGAGTACACACATCTATAGCTCTTACAAAACAACTCTCTAACATAAACCAGCCGTCAAGTGCAACCCCGACGCTCGAGTTATCAAGCTTCTCTCCGAGCTCGGCACCGGCTTCGATTGTGCCTCTAAGACCGAGATTGAGCAGGTCCTATCCGCAGGCCTCAGCCCCGACCGTATCATCTACGCCCAACCCTGCAAGACAAACTCGTACGTTCGCTACGTAAAGTCTGTGGGCGTCAAGCAGATGACCTTTGACAATGCCGATGAGCTCTACAAGATCGCAAAGCTCTACCCAGGAGCAGAGCTCTTCCTCCGCATCATGACCGACGACAGCGAGTCTCTCTGCCGCTTCAGCATGAAGTTTGGTGCTGCCATGGACACCACAGAGGGCCTTCTCGCTCTGGCCAAGGACCTCGGCCTCAACGTCGTTGGCGTCAGCTTCCACGTTGGCTCCGGCGCCTCTGACCCCCTCGCCTTCTTCAAAGCCGTTCGCGACGCCCACACTGTCTTCCAGCAGGCCCGTGAATTTGGCTTCGCCATGCGCACCCTCGACGTCGGCGGCGGTTTCTGCGGCGAAACCTTTGAGGCTATGGCCGCCGTCCTCCGTGGCGCTCTCGACGAGTTCTTCCCTCCCCACAGCAACGTCGAGATCATCGCCGAGCCCGGCCGCTACTACGTTGCCACCGCCTTCACCAT
Source organism: Fusarium guadeloupense (assembly GCA_021655865.1). NCBI lineage: Eukaryota > Fungi > Ascomycota > Sordariomycetes > Hypocreales > Nectriaceae > Fusarium > Fusarium guadeloupense. Next base: position 52,134 of record JAJJWM010000164.1, read on the forward strand.
CGCCTGCAACATCATCGCCCGCCGCACCGTTGAGGACCCCACCCTCGACGGCAAGGGCTACATGCTCTACGTCAACGACGGTGTCTACGGCAACTTTTCAAACATCATGTTTGACCACCAGCAGCCCGTCGCAAAGGTCCTCCGTGCTGGTGGAAAGACCCTTTTCGAGACCCCCGCTGCCCAGCCAACTCCCGTTGGCGAGGGCTTCGAGTACTCGGTCTGGGGTCCTACCTGCGACGGTATCGACCGCATCACCGAGAGCACCCGCTTCGACTCCATTCTCGACGTTGGCGACTGGCTCTACTTTGAGGACATGGGCGCCTACACAAAGTGCTCCGCCACCCAGTTCAACGGCTTTTCCAACGCCCACGATGTCATATACATCTGCAGCGAGCCTGGTGCCGAGGCCCTGCTTTCTCTGTGATTTTGCTCTTGGTCTTTTGTTGGACACATCTCGATGCTGTTGAATGGCTAGACAGACACGTTCCCTTCGTATTCTCGCTTGGAGAATCTTTTGTGCGTTTTAGAATCCACATACAAGGTGGATGATAATTACAGCACAGCACAGTACACATTCATCGTGGAAATGTTTCAGAAAACAAGAGCTAGATAGACTTGTTAGATACTCTTTTAATATCGACACGTCAATCGTTCTACACATTGTTGATCCAAGAATCACTGCATGCTTCGTGACACTTACAAGGCGTGAAACCAATCTACATTAATACTCGTTTCATGATCAAACACTTCAAAATCCATCTCAAGGGCATTTATTCGTTCACTAAACTTGTACACATACAGGCCCTGAGAGCACTAAAGTCAATCACGTCGCATCGTAAAGCGACTCCTATTGTGCTTGGCACCGAACTCCTTACTCCATGTGCTCCATAGCTGTCCGGTCGTCAGATTGCCCACATAATGTACAGCATTCTGGTCTTCCCCAGAATGCTCTCGCAAGAAAATAGCAATTCTCCATTGGGAGTAAGAAAAAGGATACATCGCCGCTTCATCAGCTTCACTGTACCAAAATGTACCGGTAATAATGTACTTGTCAGCATCCTGGTTCGCTCAAGAACCGCGGAAGAGGAACTGCATATCCTCGGGGCTAAGAGAATCCATCGCCTTGTCGTCTGCGTTGACTGTTGAATGAATCATGTTGGTCTTCTTCTCCTGAATCAGCACCATTCGGCTCTCGACTGAATCTTCGATGCACAGACGGGTGATTATGCAGGGTCGAGTCTGTCCGATACGGTGACATCGATCAGCCGACTGCCACTCAGCTGCCGGATTCCACCATCTAGATGACAATTAGTACATACAAACAACTAACGACGGAGAAAACTTACGGATCAACAATAAAGACTCTAGAGGCTTCAGTAAGATTCAGGGCCACGCCGCCAGCCTTGAGGGAGACGAGGAAACACTCAACGTCTACATTGTTCATGAAGTGCTCAATCGAAGCTTGACGCTGAGCAGGAGTCATGCTACCGTCAAGCATCACAGTGGTAATGCCAGCTCGGCGAAGACGCCACTCGATGAGCTGTAGCATTGTAGTGAACTGAGAGAAGATAATCGACTTGTGAGAGGCATTGTCAGAGCGGAGCTTGTGTAGCTCATGAACAAGGAGTTCAATCTTAGAGGACGAAGTCCAGTTCTCCATCTTGATTCGGTTGATGATGGAATTCTTTTTTACGAGATTCTCATCTTGTTCGATCTCTGGCTGCTCAAGATCAATCGACAGGGGGATATGGCAACGAGGGCAGTCAGGCTCAGCAGTCGAGCGGACGTAACTACCGACACAAGCTCGGCAAAAGTCATGCTTGCACCTACTGCGTACCGTGTCCTCTGCTGGCTCATCGCAGATACAACAGACGAGGACATTCTGGCCTCCTTCGGCGTTCTTCTTCAGAATCAAATCTGGATGGTCTGCAACTTGTCTCATCTGCATAATGAGACCGAAAATGTTGGCGTAGTTGTTCAAAAGAACACCCTGGGCGACATAGGTGTCAAACTTGCGCTGACCGTTGGTCATGATGCTGTTGGCAAAGTCGTTCTCCACTTCTCCGAAGAACTGTCTATCAACGTAGATCTCCTTGACGGGAAGCTCCATGGAGTTGGTGTGATCCTTCTTGAGACGACGAAGCATGATGCGGTCGGTCATCACCCGAAGCTTGCGGAAAGCCTCTCGGCCAGGACCAAGGTTGCCAAACTTCTGGATTGGGTTGAGAAGCTCCTGGTTGAAGACCGAAACGTGTTGCATGCCGGCGTGGTTACAGCCGGAGCAGCGACTGTTCTCGTCCATCGACCATTCGAGTGTCGAGCAAGGGCATTGCTTGCAAAGGTAGGATGCAAAGGGTCGGATGTTGAGAAAGCGAATCAATGAAAAGAATTCTCCGATTCGATTCTGAAGAGGAGTGCCAGTCAGGCACCAACGAAAGTTGGTCTTGAGGGCGAAGCATGCTTTGGCGGTCATTGTGGTTCGTGTTTTGATACAGTGTGCCTCATCCAAAATAATCCGGTGAAAATTAATCGAATGAATGACACTCTTCTCCTTGTAAACACCATCCTTGCGTTTGAACCCCTTCTCCTGCTTTCGATAGATGGACTCGAGACTGTTGTACGACATCATGATAATATCGTATTTCTTGAGCTCCTTGACTGTGATTCCCTTGGTCTTCTGATTTGTGCCGTGAAAAACAAAGGTCTTCAAAGTACCGTCGGTATACGACTTGATCTCCGCCTGCCACTGCATTAACGCAACAGGAGGCACAAGAACCAGTGATGGTTGCTTCGCAGGATAATCCGACATGATGAGGGACACAGCCTGAATGGTCTTGCCTAGACCCATCTCATCACCGAGCAAACCACCCTTCCACTCAGTCTTTTCCATCTCCATCATCCATGCAAGACCTTCAAGTTGAAATGGCTTCAGTTGACGTGAGATAGTTTGCGGCTGAGCTGCTCTTCCAGCCTTGAGCACCGGCATACTCTCCAACTCAGTCCACATCGTCTTGATCTCAGGGTGGTTTTTCTCCAAACGCTCTCGTTCCTTCATAACACGTCTGCTACCTCTGCCACCCTGTGGTCTGTAGGCTCGTCGGTTTCGAGAAATGGCCTGCAGGTTGACTCTGCTGTCGCTGTGATCCCCCTCAGTATCACTAATACTAAGGTCACTTGGGGGACCATCAATTTCAGAGTCAGTAAAAGACGCCTCCTCATCTTCTTGTTCAGCGAGGGCTTCAAGAAGATCGTCTTCTTCCTGGGCTGTTGCTGTACCAGAAAGTGCAAGCGCAGCAGCTGTGGCGCTTGTCTCGCGATGTGCCGCGCGCGCAGGGGCCTGCATGGCACGCTTTCCAGCTGACTTCCTCGACTTGGCCAACGGAACATCTTCGTCATCGCTTGAGAGGTATGCAGCTTCATCTCTGTCGCTAGCATCGTTGTCTGCAAACGAGTCATCCTCCAGCGAATCGAATGCGGAAGTATCATCATCAAGTTGTGCAGCAGCAGCAATCTCAGCATCCATATCAATGTCTGGATCATCTGAGTCTGGGACGGTTCTGGCCTTCTTTGATGGACGTCCTCTGGTAGGAAACCCGAGCGACGTGCCGTCCCGCTTCATTGAAGTCTGAATAGGAGTATCAGAAGAAAGACGACTGTCAGGCAACGAAGGTCGGGCGCTTCTGCGTAAGGGAAGCGATGGTGATACAGTGTTGGTTGATCCTCGAGTATACTCTTCCTCTTGGAGACGACGAGCTACTTTGGCATCTCGAGAATCATCCAGTTCATCCTCTGAATCATCAATGACGATTTCTCGACCCTTGCCCTTTGCATTCATAGAATACATGCTGTTTCGCAGACCCCGTTCTCGATCAGAAGAGCGTGGGATAGAAGGACCAGGAAGTTGAACTTGGAAGGATGAGGTGGACTTGCCATGATCAACTGCAGCAGGAGTCGGTACCTTGCTAGTTGCAGGAGTTGAGTAGTCACTCTCAGAACCTGGATCCTGAGGCGTTTGTACCGAAGAAGCAGACTCGCTTTCGACAACAGAAACCTTGCTTGGGCGTCCACGTCTTCTAGGAACAGGGGCAGCCTCTAGCGTAGGAGATTGGGCAGCAGAAGATGTAACTTCATCCGCAAGAACACTCTTCCTAGGACGGCCTCGGGGACGTGACCCTGAAGGAGCTGCCGGGCTGGCCTTTGCAGCCGCAGTGGGAGTTGAGGTAGATGAGGCAGCCTGACTTCTAGTCACGGCTGAGCGAGTCATCCGGACGGATGTGGTGGATGTTTCCCGAGAAGCTAGCATTGATTAATAAAGTCGACGTATGGGTATATGAAAAATGCTTACCATCTGCTGCAGAAGCAGCATTGGGTGTACCCCGAGTTGAGGGACGACCTCGAGGCATGTTGTCGACGAGGGGTCGTATGAGTTGGCTTGTATGCGATAGGAAAGGTTATCGCCCGTCGAGATGATCTCTCAAGTATAGATGGATGAAGAGGGAATGAAAGTAGGAGAGAATCCTTTGATGTTATTTTTCTTTGTAGACTGAAAGAGCTGAAGTCTGGTGAAAGGTCAATTGCGACAGCTGAATCCTGGGCTGCCTGATGATGGCACTAATGCACAGGTGTGAACGCAGTATCCGTAGGGGACCGTGAATGAATACAAAGCAGTCACTGCGGACAAGAACGAACAGGAACAATCAAATAAAAGAACGGGCAAACAAGATCGACCGAATTTGGTCAATCAATAGGACGAAAGATTTGACTGAGATGAACAATAGAAAAAAACAGGACGAAGGGGAAAAAAAGTGATGTCTAGAAGCTGAAGGCGAGTTGCCACCCTCCTTTTTTCGGGGCGTCCCTTCCCATTCAAACGCCAACTTATTCACGGTTCACAGTGCCGGGGAAAGAGCACCCCGCTACGCGAAGGCACGTGCCAGGGGCAAGGGGGTCTTAATTGCCGATCTGATTGGGGTGCATCGTGCCTGGATCCTTGATTCACTACCAAAAGGACCCATCTGAAGGGCGATCGCATCACGTGACACGGTGTCAATCTCGTGTAAGGGACAGGCGCAGCGAGAACGCCACTGCACTGGCGGCAATTGAAGCTGCCCGAGACCGAGCTGCCTTGAATTCACTTTTTTGCGCCAACTCCTTTCCACACCTGATTTCTCCATCACTTTCGTTGTTTGGACTTGAGTCGTGATCGCCAAAGCCTAAGGAATATTTTTCTGTACAAATCCTTCATTTCCTTGGGCAGCTTTTCTCTTAAACGACCATGTAAGTTTCTCTCATGAACGCAAAGTGGCGATTAGGCTTCTCACATCTCTTGCAGGGCACGATCAAGGCCAAGCCAGAACAATAACGCTCAGGATCAGAACGGGCAAAACGGACAGAATGGCAATAACCAGAATCAACCAAATCGCCCTACTCGCGCTGTATACGGACCGTAAGTTTCACAAACTCAAAAAGGCATCCCAGGCTGATACTAATATACCTAATAGGCGATCAGCGCTGACTGATTTCCTTGCTGTAAGTTGCTGTTCTAACTAACCCTGAGCGAACGGACCCTGACCAGTTCTTAGTCACACAATATTTCTGCCGCTCACATTCGCACCGAGGCCGAGGCCCGCCGACGACAAGCTGCGACCGCAGCCGAAGACGAGAATGGAAACGGCGAGTCATCTGCAGCCGGTGCGCGATCTACCAGATCCGGTCGACACTCCGACTTCAATAACAATGACGAGGGAGAGGATGAAAAGATTTCGAAGCGTAAGCGAGATGAAGAGAAGAAGATCAAGAAGATCAAGGAAAGCAAATCATTCAAGAAGCGCAAGAAGAATGCCGACACCTCCGATGACGATGAAATTGCTCGAGCCATCTTCGAAGAGAGAGCCGGTCCTATGCCTGGTCAGATGGAAAATTGCGACATATGCGAGAAACGATTTACCGTCACTCCTTACTCGGTTGCTGGTCCCAATGGGGGCCTCCTTTGTGCCCCTTGTGGTAGAGAAATAGCCAAAGAACGACAAGGCGCGCCGAAGAAGAAACCCAAGAAGCAGGCTGGCTCTGGCGCTGGCGGTGTTGGCAGACGCCGTGCTATTCAGAGTCGCATCCTCGATGGCGATGTTGGCACAAAGAGTCTGGCCACTCTCTGTGTCCAGACCCTGTCTAAGAACGTTGATTTGGCTGACAGTCTTGGCGACCTTCCTGATCATCTCATCGACAAGATTGCGCGCATGTTCTCCAAGCGCCGACTCCTTAAGCCTGAAACTCTTCCTCTCTTTGTTCAGCCAACTACTGAGAATGTACACATCTATGACGGCGCAAAGCTTGGTGAGCAAGATTACATCTCAATCTTCCAGACGGCTCCACAACTGCGGCATCTCAAGATTCGCTGCGGTATCCAATTCAAGGACGAGGTCATGGACTATGTCTTGTCCCGCGACACTGCTCTAGAGTCATTCTACCTCCATGGAGCCAATCTTCTGAGCGAAAAGAAATGGCATGAGTTCATGGAGGCAAAGGGCCAAACCCTGCAAGGTCTGCAAGTGTACTATACCGACAACCACTTTGGTGATGAGAGCGTGGCTATGCTTAGAGATCATTGCCCCAATCTGAAGCGGCTCAAGATTGAGCATAACCAGAAGCTTACCAACGATGGTGTAAAGACGATTGGAGAGTTGTCTGCCCTCGAGCATGTTGGTCTTCAGCTGCAGAACAAGACACGATCAGATGCTTACATTGCTTTCATCTCCAAAATCGGCGCCAACCTTCAGACATTGTCTTTGAAGGTCGTTCCCGAAGTTGACGATGGAGTGCTACGGGCCATTCACGAACACTGTCGCTCTCTTACCAAGTTCCGAATCACGGACAGTGAGCGCATGACGGACAATGGCTTTGTTGAGTTGTTTACCAACTGGGCCAACCCTGCACTGCACTACGTGGATTTGCAGAAATGTCGACAGATTGACGCGACCAAGCCACGAGAGAATCCGGACAATATTGGACTCTGCAGTGAGGGATTCAAGACTTTGATGGCCCATTCGGGACACAAGCTTCGATATTTGAACATCCATGGATGCCGTCATATCTCACGCGAGGCTTTTGAGGAGGTATTTCACAAGGATGCCCATTATCCCGAGTTGAAGGAGCTTGAAATCAGCTTTTGTGAGGAGGTGACAGATTTCATCCTGGGATCCATCTTCCGGGCTTGCCCCAGCATTCGAGAAGTCAATGTGTTTGGATGTATGAAGGTGAAGGATATCCGCGTGCCCCGCGGTGTCATTCTTGTCGGTGTACCCAATGCGCAGGGTATGGTTGTTGAAGGATCTCATGATTGATTTCGTACTGTACCAAAAAGCGAGGTTGGCGATTCGGCGTTTTGGAGTTTCGTGTTGAACGAAGTGAGCATGACCTTTGGGTCAACCACAGAGATCATTGCATGGCGTATGGTATCATGATGTATGTGTAAACAGGCAGATTTCAATGAGCCATGTTGTGTCTTTTACACCTCTAGATGCGTCAGATGTTCTTTATTGAATGTGAAGTAATAATTATTGTTATTTACTAAGTTATTATTTGTTCGCTCTAAGAAGAACGGTTCTTGTGGTTTTCCACATACTCCTTATCCATCTCGACGTAGTTGTTAAGCTTCCTCTCCAGCTCCTCATCCGTCATATCAGCCCTCTTGGTGCTCCTAGACCGTCTCCACGAGAGGCCACCAGCCGAGCAAAGATCAGTCTCTTGGAAGTATCGCAGATGAGCGTCAATATCCAAGCCCAGGGTGCCACCGTTGCACTTGAGGTTTGCAGCACCCTCGCAGACCTTGAAGTCGCTGAGGGTGTAGTCGGTCTTGGTGGCAGACAGCCAGTACTCGGGAGACGTGTGTCTGTATCCGAATACCAGCGGAGGCAGACGGGGTACGGGGTCCTTGCCGTGTGTAATGCGATACTCTCCGCCAGGCTGGTTAGAGATGAAGGCTGAGAGCTGGGAGTTGCCCACTCTAGGGGCACCGTAGGTGTAGATGTCTACGGGTGTACCGCTAGCTCTCAGACTTGCGGCAGCGAGCGTGGCCACAGCACCGCCGAGGGAGTGGCCTGTGGAAATGACCTTGAAGGATGGGTTCACCTTGCGTGCCGTTGTCACGGCGGCAACAACTCGCTGCGAGACTTCGTTCCATGCGTTCTGGAAACCAGAGTGCACGCCACAGCCGGGAGTGAGACTGCAGTCATCTTGGCCAAAGTCAAGGTTGGTGAGCCAGTTGCGGATATTGCTGCTGCCGCGGAAAGAGACAACGATCTCCTTGCGAGCTGAGTCTGTCGCGACATAGCCGCCAATGCCAGTCTTTGTACCGCTGAGAAACATGTGTAAGCCATGACGGATACGTGACTGCGTTTGTGACGGGTGAGGACTTACATGAAGGATGTCACGATGGTTGCGCCGTTGCTCTCGACGGTTGGACAGGCGCTGGCGGAGCAGGTGATCTTTTGGCCGGCTGGGGTTTGCCAGTTGCAGTATGATGCGGCGCCGTGCTGGATGTAGAACTTGAAGTTGGAGTAGTCTGTCTGAGAGACAGACACGGCTGGGAGGGTGGTGAGTTGGATAGTCTAGCTTGAGATGGGGGGGAGTTGGTGTTTACCTCTGTCTTCAAGGAGGTTGGCATAGTCTTGGACGGAGGCCAAGGGGCTAGCTACCGCGAGGGAGGCGGCAGAGAGGAGTGATAGGAAGAGCATCTTGAAGGACGAGATAGTCAAGATCTTGATGGGCCCAGTGAAGCTGTGACAAGGTACAACTCAACTCTCTTTAGAGAGGATAATGAAGAGAGAAGCTGGCCTTGATATCTCGACTTACAAGAGCCCTCATGATGCGCTTAGAAGGACATGACATCTTATATGTCTTTTCCACTTGGACGATACGATACCCGCCCATCCTCAACACACCCTTTCATCACGCTTGGCAGAACAGACACGGCCGGGTCTAATAACCGCCAAAAAGGAAATGAAGTGAAAACACCGATAGCCTGGGTCCTTGACAGGTCTGGTCTCATGGCACCCCGCATTCTTGGCTCCCTGATCCCGGTCAACGGTAGCGGATCTCGATGGATGTGAGTTTTTCCTTGGTTCGTTTCTCGTCGTTGAGCCCGGAGTCAGCTTCCCAGAGAGGAAACGAGCATGTCGTGGGCCACGTGAGGGTATTCTTGGTTGAGAAAATGGTGACAGGGATCTTTGTAGCTGATCACTCAAGTTGCATCTGAAGAGGGGCCAAGTGCCCGGGGAAGTCAAATTGTTGGGAACGTAGGGCTTGGTATTGTTTTGTTAGGGTTCAAAGGACTGAAGGAGTGAAGAAATAGGAGACGATAGAGACTGAGACTGGTTGGTCAAAAGGTTTAGATTATCGTGTTTGTGTCACTGTGATGAAAGTTTAAGGTACACCAATTAGACAAAAATAAATCAGCGATTTACCGCCCGAGCTATTGACGTCCCTTACATGGAACATCTGACCAACCATCTTTCATATATGTCTAGTCTCAATCACTTTACACTCAGTCCATCTAAACTATTCAGATCACGGAAGTAAACCCCGAGACTGCAGCCATCTCGGCTTAGAATTCGCTTTGACCGCCAATATAGAACATCGTGAACTTTGTTGTCAGCTACAGTACGGAGTATCTATCAATGATTTCCTGAATTTCAAGGGACTTTTGTTTAGTGGGGATTTTCACCTGAAAAGCAGGTATGTTCAATTAGATTTATCATTTTATGCGCAACACCTAAATCAAGTGCCGAATATCTGGGGTGCATTCGGCAAAGAAGACGAGATTATTATCGTTCTGGCTTGAGATATCCATGATATCATCCTGAGTATGAAACACTGGCTATGATACTCCGTATTGATACGGGATATTGCCTTTAATAGAAACATGTCGTTATATTCCTGTGATCGACATTCGTAAAACCTAACTATTCAGCTGTGTTGACTCACCTATATTTATTTACCTCCCTCTTTCATCAAGTCCGCACACCATCTCTCTTCTTCTTCTAATGCAAAGCGGGCCGATGTGAGCTGCAACACTCAGCCGCAATTGTCGTCATCTGTTCTCGTGGACAAAGAACAAGGAATATACAGAAGACGAGAGGCCATACCGGTAGTTGTAATTTTGTATATACTCACTGAATTATATGGCTCTTTCACCTCGATCAACGACTGAGTTTATAGTTACTCAAATACATGCAACTTAACAAGTCAACTCTCGTATTTATCCGCCTTGTAATCGTCCAATCCCCCGCTTACTATACCTGTTGATCGACACACCAAGAACCTGCATACGTCCACACTAGAAATAAGCCGAGGAAAAAAAAAGAACTCAATGCGCTCTTTGTTCCTGAGAAAAGCCTGTGATTGCCATCATGAAGCGGGGTTTGGGCCGTCCCGCACATCGTGATGGTGTTGACCACAACCATTTCCGGCTTGGCCGACCTACTACTGCACATAGCTTCCAGAAAGGCTGAGACCAAGATCCAATGTCTTGCTGATTTGAGGCAATTCGTCCGAGGTTGCCTGCATCTCACTCAATTCATTCAAGTTCACTTCCCAAGCCAACCTCTTGTCAAGGCTCCGGAACTAGCTATTCGTAAGACTGCAGCATCTGTCCCCTGCTTGAGCTTACAGTTCCAACATGCAAGTTCGGTAGTACACCGAGATAGAACAATATGCGAAATGTCTCGTTTTCTGACTGTCTTTGTACAGATGCATGATGTCTCGTCTCGGGTCGTCTCTGCACAGATTTGTATCACATGAGGGTGGCCAAGGGTATCTGCGCCCTAGCCTCCCCTCTCTATCCTTCTCGTATCGTACACAGGTCTTTCATGCTCCCTTGATGCGTGTCCTCAGCCTCCTCGCCGTCTCCAAGCTTACTGAGCGATATTCCTTCGGCCCTTGAGCTTCCTCCTCTGGAGGATCTTTCTGCCGGTTCTGTTGCGCGTGCGGCAGAGGAATCCATGTCTGCGCTTCTGCACCAATCGAGTATGTCCGTTCATAGTATTTCGTGGTCCGCATCGAATCTGCATGTCGCCCAGTGCAGGGTGTGCTGAGATGGCGCTCGTGGGCACAATGTCGGCTGAGGCGGCGGTCGAGGGGGTGAAGCTTGATGGCAGAGCGGTCCTTCGGATAGCACTGTTGAAAGGGGTGAGGGATGGTCGGAGAGGGACGAGGGTCGTGAATGTTCTGATAGTGGGAGTCAGCGGGTAGTTTGATAGAAGCATTGTCTAGATGAGGTTACCTGGGTGATTGAGCGAGCGGCTTGGCCAGGATAGGGCGCGCAAGGCGCGTAATGGAGGAGAACATTGCATTCATTTTAATAGAGAGCACGCAGAATTGAGGAGGCGACCGCGGCTGGTGATGTGTTGATGCAATTGACTGTGAGAGTTGGTGATGTTGAACTCGAACTTGAAATTTTGGGCTAAACTCGGAATTGATGCCGCTGTCCGCAGGTGGGGGTGATAAGTAGCTTACCCTATACCATCGCTGTACTATATCTGGGCTTCACCCAATCACCTTATATTTATTATTGTAACATGTGTAACATGTCAATTATGTTTTATTATTGTACCTCTCAGTCTATGATCTAGTCTAGTTACTTCTGTAAAGAAGGTGAGCTCTCATGTTTCTCATGTTATTACTACATCTGTATCCCCTTCATATATCGGTCGTCTGACGATCATGAATAATCAGGTCCGACAATGGCTGGCCAAGATCGCGACCCGTTTAACAACATTACTAAGTTATAAATACAGTAGAGCTTAATCAACAGGGGAATCATTTGGTGTAATTGGTTGTTCATTGCGAATAAGCGCCACTGTTGATTGTTGGTTATGATCCTTTTATTCCAGACCGAGATCATGGCCGTGATAATGCATTATTGCTGGGATCATATCGTTTCTACATTTCAGGGCGCTTATACCGAGTCATACACATTGTTTCATCTGCTCACCATTGATGGGAGCCAAGGTCTTTGGTCTAAAACGATTGCATATACATAAATCTAGAATGAGGCTCACTAGTTCAACCTCGACGTATTAATTACCCATTCGATTCATAGGAACTTATAATTAACTGATAGATTATATAGGCTAGCAGAAGGAAATTCAACTTTACTCCAGCTTTCGTTCGGTTGTCTCTTTGCTTATGGGTTGTGTGCTGCACTCCCTGTAGATAGCTGAAAAAGACTTACAACAACCAACAGCATATACTGCATCGCCCAATCAAGTCAACTCTTTACGTTTCAAACCTGCTGGTCAATTCCTACTCGGCCCTGACCTGAAATCGAACACTGTTATAGACCATTCTTGTTCTAACCTATCACTACCATGCAGGCCGAACGAAGGTCGCATTTTGACTCCCTTTCACCAACAGGTAGGATTCGGCATCTTCTTGGCCAGAAAGCTTCTTCTAAGAGGTGGAGGAAGTTTCTTACAGAGGAACAAACTTAGCAACATGTCTTGGCTTGGAGTACAATTGTTTGAGGTCAGGTTAAATCCTTGACTTTGGGCCGCGTACACTCAACACTCGGCGCGTAGTTGCATGATAAGCCATAATTCTGTTTGCCGTAGAGCTTCATATTCTTCTCTCCCACGGAGAGAAGAAGTTGGTTAGACGTTATTGCAAGATAGAAGTGATGTAGTGAGGTATAAAGAGAACCAAGTCCAACCTGCTCCTGGTGGAGGACAATCCATATTCCACTTCCAAATTAATCTATTAAGATACCCATCTTTCCTTATTATCCTTTTTCATCTACTTCTCCATTTATCTACCTACTATTCACCATGGCTGGCCCAGTTGATATCCCCTCGATGCTCCCACACACTCATCCACGAACACCCTTCAAGTATACCGATGGTCTCTTCTCTGGAAAGGAGAGTCCAAGCAAGATACTTGGAAGATCTTCTGCTGACTCGGGTATTGAGGATGTATTCACTGACGAAAGTCCACCACCCCCCCCTGAGATCGGAATTGAAGCACCTGGTTCTCCAACTCCCAAGAGACCTACCGTTCATGATGGCTCTAGTGAAGAGATCATGCCAGAGGATCCCTTTGACAGCCAGCACAATCGTATTCTGTTTGATGCTATCGATGCCTTGCAGACTTTTGGTGCTGGAGACTTGAGTATTCCCCAGGTATGTGTACCCAGCGTTCAGCACATCACAGACTTGCTAATGGCGGTCAGCTTATCATTGTTGGAGGTCAATCTTCTGGAAAGTCTTCACTTCTCCAGAGCTTGACTGGAATTCCGTTTCCTGTAGACAGCGGATGCTGCACTCGCTTCCCCACGCGTATTGTATCTCGACGTACGGAGCCAGACAGCGATGATTCGTTCCGAATCACCATTGATCCTGCTGAAGTCAGTGTTCCTGGAATGGACCCTGCTTCAGACAACATCAAGAACTATGAGTGTAGCGGCAAGGTTCTTACCAAGGAAAGATTCTCAAAGGTCATAGACGAGGTATGCGCTCTCAACCCGACAGTAACACGTACCAATGCTAACATGTCAGATCTCTTCCGAGTTCATGGGCCTTCGTACAGGATTGGGCGACGATCGTAAGAACTTCGTGGCAGAAGTGCTCAAGATTGAATTATCTGGACCAAACCGTTCGTACTTTAGCATTCTCGATCTTCCAGGGACATTCCAAAATGCCTCTACCGTTAACGAGACGGACCAAGCTAAAGTCGAAAGCATGGTCAAGGAGTACATGAACAATGAAGACAATGTGGTCATGTAAGTCAGGCTCTAATCTTGGTCATGCCTTCTTTGGAAGGCTAACATTCAAAAGATGCGTTATCGATGCGCCTACCGACTTTGATAGACAGGAGATTCTGAGGTTGGCAAAGAAACCCATCAAACAAGACCGCCTTGTCGGTGTCTTTACCAAATGTGATATGGTACAGCATGAACCTGAAGCAGCAAAAAGGGTATGATTCTCTCATCTCAGACTCTGAGAACGGTTCTAACAGCTCGAGCAGATTGTATCGATTGCCACTGGAAGCTCCGAACACAGTCTTGGTCGTCTTCGCAATGGCTGGTTCCTCGTTCGCAACCGAGCAGACAAGGATCCAGACTCCTTCGACCTCAGTGCCGCAGAGAAGAAGCTATTCAACAAATCTCCCTGGAACTCGGTTTCTCAAAGGCGCCTGGGATCTACCTCGGCCAAGTCTTATCTCGGAAACCTTCTGAGTGTCAAGATACGCGACGCTTTCCCAGTTCTACGCAGCACGATCCAGCATAACCTCGAAGAGAGGATGCGTGAAAAGGCTTTGCTTGGAGAGCCTCGAACAAGCCATGCCGCAAGACAGCAATTCGTGGCTGGTATTGTCCGCAAGTACGAGGAGAAGGCGCAGATGGCACTTACACGTCCTGGCTTCCTTGACGAGAGTATGGAGCTCCGAAGAGAAGTTAGTCGCTTGAATGCCGAGTTTGACAAGTTCATGCGAACCCATGGAGGTACATGGGAGTTTGAAGATGCCAATGTTGACCCTCATACCCTGCTTGAGGAGCATCTCGCAGCCGAGTCACAGGCTGAAGCAGAAGACAATTTACCTCGTGCTCAACAGAGCCCCAACACAGAGGCAGATGCTTCCCTCCACAAGGCGTTCCCTGGCTTGTCAAAGGTTCAGGAGACTGGTAAGCTACTGGAGACCATTCAGACAAAACTGTCTGTCTATCAGGCTTCCTTTCTCGATGGCGTGACCAACCCAGACATATACCCAGATATGTATCGAGAACAGGTCAAGAAGTGGGGTTCAATTACACAGCACCATCTCATGCGAGTTGCAGCAACAGTCAACAACTGCACTGCTTCTATTCTGAATGATGTTTGCCCACCTCAGGGTGAAACAGCAGTCACGGCTAGAGAACTGCGATCTTTGCTATCATTGTCATTCTCACAATCGTTGGCTAGGACTGAAGAGCTCCGCAAGTCGCAGTGCGAGACTGAGACAAAGTGCCAGAGACTTCAATCAACGGGGCCTCGCTTTGGACACGAGATTTATGGCTGGAGACTACATAGATTCGATCAAGGGTTTACAAGTGCTTGGACAAATCGAAACGGCGGACAGTCGCAGAATCTTGCCAAATGCTTTGACTCTGTACATCCAAGCCTGGGTAAGAACATGGTTCTCGACGTCCACGATGTTCTCAAGGTTTACTACAAAGTAATTTCTTCACTTGCTGCGTATAAACAGTAGCTGACATCACTCTAGCTATCGCTGGATGCTTTTATCCGTACAGTCAACAACACCATCATCGAGGCCTTTATATCTGGTGAAGACGGACCTGTATTGGGACTCAACACAAACCGTATTCTTGGTCTCTCAGAAGCAGAGATGGAGGTTGTCGGTGGGGAGAACGAGAGTACGGCTAGGAGACGAAGAGAGCTTGAGCAGGATATTAAGAAGCTTCGTGGTGCGCTTGATATTGTCGATAGGGCAACACGGCAGACGGCCAACTTGGAGAGAGATTGATATGTATATGATATTAGTTACGAAGTACAGAATAATTCGACATTTTTTATTACTATGCTTTCATAAACTTGGTCGATCCTCAGTAGTTCATTCTCATAATAAACATGATAATTCTTCGTCAACAGGTTTTCATAGCTTCCCATCCTCGGTAATCTTAAACCTTGGTAACTTCGTCAAAGCTCCCACTTCGAACACTGTCCTTCTCGTGAACAGGTGCACTCTTCTTCCGTCTCATGACAACAAACGCAACAGCTCCCACGACAGCGACAACACCAAGGGTCACCATAGCACCGATGACACCCGCAACAACATTCGACATGCCGCCCTTGTCGCCATCCTCGCTCTCGCTTTGGACATCATCGTCCTGGTACGCAGCGCAAAAGTCCTCTTCAGAGCCGCACTTGGAGCACCAGTCTCCCACGTCAGTGATGGCACGCTCCTCAACCTCGGCCACAAACTTTGACCAGGAGAGAGAATTCTCGCCGGTACCAAAGAGCGGGTAAGTCTCGAGCTCGCCAGCCGTGCCGTTGCGGAAGAGCCAGCGCACACGGAGATCTCCCTCTGCAGGAAACTCGTCCGTGTTATCGTCAGAAAAGAGCTCAAATGCCATGGTAGACGCATACTCTGGCAGGCCGTGGAAATCGGGAGACTCGTCGAGAAGTCCCGCAAGCCCAAAGAATGCGAGGAAAGTATCGTAGCTACCAGCAAAGAGCGAGAACTTGAGACCGCCTTTGGAGGTCACAGTCTGGTTCAGCTGAGACAGGATAGCACCGGAGAGCGTCTCTGCTCCAATGGCGCGGGCAGGCTCAGACTGGTTCCAGTTCTGGCCGAGCTCTGCAGAGTCAGCGAGTGTGCGGAGCTGCAAAAGATCCTCGTTCGAGACGTTGCGTGCAGGAGAAGTGTCGTTGTGAATACGGGCGACGTTTACAAGATCAAAAATGTTGTAGGCGTTCCTGTAGGTCAAGTTCTCTGGCTTGAGGTTGTATACGCCGTCTGAGAGGACATCATAGAACTGAGCGTAAAACTCCCTCGTGTCCTCCTCACGCTGGGCGAATACGTCGCTGTCCATGAAAGCCTTTGAGGCGGTTACATACTTAGGGCAGGCATCGTCGCCCTTGATCCAAATGGTGTCGGGCGAGTTGTCGTTGATGGTGTGAAGACGAACATATTGATAACCGTCAAGAGGAGCTTCACTTCGCGAGCCGTTGCTAAGGGTCTGTGAGGCGACTTCTGGGTCGAGATCAGCGAGAGGAGGATATAGGCCCTGAAGAAATGCTGTGGCCGTGTTCATGAGAATGCCCTGGTCTGGAGCGCTGGCGAAGATCTGAGAGGGCTTGTATTCATCTTCAGAGATGCCCAAGATGCGACGATCCGAATCAGACGAGAGATAGCGACTGCGATAGTCGCTGCCGACTTGGAAGTTCTGCTCTGCACCGAGACTGGTGAGAGATTGAGAGCCGTACCATTTGGTTGTACCTATTTCATATCATATCAGCATGTGCTTGTAAAGTCATGATTAGAAATTGGGGCTCATACGATCGCCATGACGGCTGAAGACTACAGCTCCATGTATAACCTCTGCGGCAGCGTTGCTAACGAGCAATCCCAATGGGATGCTAGAAAGAGCCTTGGAGTACATTGTGACAAAGATTGTCTACTTTGTGTGAAGTATTAAAACTCAATTGACTCGGGCAATGCTTGTATTTATGCTTAACGAGCTTAATCCAATCCCCCTCGTCAGTTTTGGCACATGATTGATCATCATGATATGGTCTCACGATTGAAAGCGGAGAAGACCGATCAGCCCTGTTATCGCACCTCTCCAATCCACAGCATTTTTGGTAATACCGAGGCCATCAACACTCCGAGGAGATGGTGTAAACCCCGCTATGGAGAAGTATCTTTAACCGTGACTGGGTAGGTAGATAAGACTTGCGGGTTCAGGTGGCTGGATAAGCTGCGAGATGATGATTGGTACTGTAATGTTTGATGGTTTGGGACTTATTCAAAGGTAATTGTGGTACCAGACATTGAATACGATACTCTTTTTATGTAATATTCAGTTGTAATAGCGCCCATCGTTTGAAGGGAACATCAAGGACACTTGTGCTACTGAGGGTTGTTATTGGTATAACAACAATCAAGACAAAATCACAGCAAAACATCCAGAGGAATCGGAGACTTGGTGGTGTCTTGGATATAAATGAGACCAGGAAACGAAACAACTCGCGTTGGACAGAGTTCTATAGATATAGAAAAGATAGTCAAGTCGGTAGCAAGACACACAACCTCAAGTTGCAATCTTTGGTACTCAACTTTAAGTTAGGCGTTTATCTCGGCGTCGTCTAAGCACCTTCTTCTACTCTACAAGTTCCCGAATACCTTCACTCACATCTAAACCCCATATTCAACCTCTCTAAACTCCTTCTCGGCTCCCTTCCACCAATCCCTCCTCACAACCTCCTCCCACTCCATAATCATAACCACCTCTCCAAAGTAATTCACCTCACCCTTCTGCACAAACCCCAGCTTCTCAAACAAAGCTCTACTACCTTTATTTCCCTCCTTGATCTTGACCATCAAGCCCTTCAGCTCTTCTGCCCCATACTCTTTCAGTATCCCCTCGATATGCTTCCGTAGATAGACGAGCAATGCGCACACTGCCGCTCGGCCTAGACCCTGTCCTCGATGGGAGGGCGAAGCGATCATGACATCGACTTCGCCGGTGACCCAGCCTTGACTGTCTGTATTTTCATCGTCTGCTTCGTAGGGATAAAGAAAGAAGTTGATGTCGCCTCGCATGAGAGAATCTGCGTCGAGAGTACCGGCCTTGACGAGCTTTACATTTTCTGTGACAGGTGCGCAGACGATAAAAGTGAGCTTGTCAGAAGATGTGCGCCAGGATTGCTGGTTCTCATATTCCTCCTCTAACGTCATGGGCTCTGAAGCTGTAGCTTCTTGAATACCCTAGAACTCATGTGAGTCTCAGGGATACCATATGCTGGGTGAAGAGAACTTACTGGATCTTGCATCCATGTGTGGTATTGCCGCACATGATGTGCCTCGTAGGGCACGAGCAAGACCCCGTTTGTCGATATGGCTGCGTATTTTAGCCAAGTGAATAAAGTTCAACAGATTATTCTTTGCTTACATGTGTTTTGGTTAATCTTCATTGTGAGGTTGTCTGTTGCGAGTTGTGAGGCTATTCTGCGCTGTCAATAATTGGTCAAAATTTCAAGGCCTAGTGGTGGGAGACGGGGCATCAGATACAAGTAAAGCACTTCACAGCCATATACCAAGAGCACAATAATTCATTCCTCTTCTGTTGTCTCTACAATATCGTACATAATATACATTTTTTTTTTTTTTTTTCGTTACACATTGATTACATGCCTGCATCTCCCATCAGACTCAGTTACTGGGACTCTGCCGAGCTTCCTCTGCCAAAGATGCTGCTACACGATTTAACCTCTTCTTTGAATCGCCCTCTTGAGGTTTTGCTAAGCCCTTACCAGCCACAACCTCAATATCGGGTAATTCAACGCCCGCAACAGGCGGGAACAAAGACTCGAAAGCATTGGGGTGGACGTTGCTCCCGATCGGCGCCGCTCCGTACTCCAAGTCAGCACCCTTGACAGCAAACTTAACTGTGCGCCTCTCTGGCTTTACACCTAGGCCGTCGAGCAGTTCAGCGGCCTTTGTGGGCATAATGGGCTGCAGAAAGATGCCTGCAATGCGTAGTGCTTCGGCACAGCTGTAGATAACCCAGTTGAGACAGACTCGGGCCTGTGGGCTTGTGTCCTTGACGATCTTCCAAGGCTCAGTATCGGTGATTAAGCGGTTGGACTAAGATGGTTAATATTCCAAACTTAAAAAAGTATAGCAGATCAGTGAATACCTCTCGAAGAAGCTCAAAAATTCCTCGTAGAGCATTGCTCAAGTTGATTTCGTCCATATCCTTACGAATCGCTTCAGGTGCGCTGTCCAGGACTGACTCGAGACTCAAAAAGTTAGGCGCTTCAGGGTCCTGGGGCAGAAAACTGGCAATGTTGTCAAACTCGCCGTTTCGAGCATACGTGACAGCCTCTAGAGTTGACCACTGGCCCTTCTTGTTGCGAGAAATGCGGTTAAACAGGTTGCCGATATTGGCTTGCAGCTCCTTTTCATAAGCAACTATAATAAAGTCATTCGAATAGCTCATGTCTCCCTTGAAGCTGCCGTTACGCATCAGAAAGTATCGTAGAGGATCGAGATTCCATCGTTGCACGGCAAAGAAAGGGTTGACTACGTTTCCGAGTGACTTGGACATCTTGCGATTAGACATGGTCCAATGGTTGTGGCAGAGAATCTTCTTGGGCAAAGGAAGACCTGCAGCCATAAGGAGAGCAGGCCAGTAGACTGCGTGGAAACGGATGATGTCCTTCCCAACGACGTGAACATCAGCTGGCCAGATTCCCGTATCGGTGTCGTCAGCGTGCCACTTGGAGCCGAAACCAGACTTGGTGAGATAGTTAACAAGAGCGTCTACCCATACATAGATGGTGTTGTTGCTGTCTTCAGGATCCTTGATTCCCCAGTTCAGCCTTGATACTGGACGGGTAATTGAGAGATCCTCAAGGTGATGCTCGACCCAGTTTCTGACTTCATTCATACGATGAGCTGGCTGAATCCAGTCAGGGTTCTCATCGTAAAAGCGAAGCAACTTTTCCTTGTACTTGGACAGAGGGAAGAACCACGTATCTTCTGTGACCCATTCCACCTCATTGCCCGACTCGATACTGGCCATTATTTTGCGCCCTGTCTGTGGTACAACGCTGGGCTGGACCAGATCCTCTGGGTAGAAACACTCATCGCTCACACAGTACCAGCCCTCATGCTTTCCCTTATATAGCCCCAGTCCTTCGGGAGCACGAGCTTTGAGAAGAAGCCAGAATTGCTGCACAACGTCCTTGTGTTCCTTGTCGGTGGTTCGGATGAAGAAGTCGTGTGAGATATTGGCGAGTTCGGCGAGTTCCTTGAACTTGCTGGCGTTTTCGTCGCAGAATTCCTTTGGGGGCATTCCTTCTTTGAGAGCGGCTTGCTGAATCTTCATTCCATGCTCGTCGGTGCCGGTGCAAAGGTACGCTTTTCTACCATTGATCGTCTGCCATCGTTTGAGGACATCGGTCAGGATCATAGTGTAGAGATGTCCAATATGCGGGGCTGAATGAGAAGTTAGTAAGATCCAAAGATCACGTACTATCCAACTCACCAGCATTGACATAAAAGATGGGCGTAGTGACATAGTATGGCTTCTCCTTGGCCGACGACGAGCTATCGGAGCTCTTCCAGCGGGAGGTGGGCGCTTGGTAAACTCGGCATCCTGGACAAGTCCAATTAGATTGACGAGGGAACCGTGACTGCGCCTGACGCAAGCTATTTAAGCTGCGCAGTGATTGAAGCTGGAATGCTCTCATAGCAGCGAAGCCTAGGTTGCTTGCTATAGCTCAAGTGGGATGGGAATCGCATCACTTTGTCCAAGCTCCGAAAAATGACCGATAAGCAGCTAAAGATGAACTGTGCGAATTGCGACACTCGATAACTGTACTTGTGTAGATCATCGCCTGCAGCTTTTCTGCTTCCGCAATTCACGACTTTATGCGCCAACCTCTCAAACTACAAAAACAGCACTACATTTCTTCTCGTACTTAGATAAACGCACTCCACAACTACCGATATATATCACAGCATCACTATGGCACCCCCAAACGTCAGCACCGAGGTGCAAACCTCAAGCGAAGGTAGGTAGCCGTCTCTATTCCTACGAATAGTATAGCTAACAAACGCTCCAGCTGCCGAGGTTTTCGTTACCAACTACTACCAGGCCATCAACAGACACACAAACCTCGACCCCTTCTACATCAACTCTTCTTCGCGATATCCCATCTCCGCAGACATCTCCATCAACGGCGCCGTCGTTCCTACACCAGCCGACTACTCCAAGCTCCTCGAGGCCCAAGGCAAAGATACATACTATGAAATCGAGTCCTTGGACGCCCACGTCATGAACCCGTCGTTCGGCATAGCCGCCCCTGAGCATATCTACGACGGTGCAAAGAAGGAAAAGAACGGCGAGCGAATGAGCATCATCGTGACCGTCATGGGTAGAGTACAGTATGGAAAGGGCAAAGATGCGCCGCAAAAGATGTTCAACGAGACCTTTGTGCTGGTACCCAACTGGGCGGCCATGACCAAGAATCCGCCGGGCGGAATCAAGAAGTGGTTGATCATGTCTCAGAACTTTCGCGCCTTGTAGAGCTGGACGGGAGAGGATGAAAAGATATCGACGATCAAGATGGCACAGACGCTATTTAAGAGCTCTGCGACTACGAAATGTGCTTTGAATGAGGACAGCACCAAGGCCAATGCGGTCAAGAAGCCCAGCGTTAAGGAGACCTAGGATGCTTTATTGCTCGGAAGGGAAGGGTGATAAATCACAAAAGTCCGTGGTTCCAGCTGAAATGGGACGAAGGGGCTTCATTTAGGCCATGGGAAGATAAAAAGAAGCAGTAATATCATGGCCTATGCGCAAGAAGAACAATAACACGCTCGACCGTCTAGTCATGAGCTTCTAGACGATCATTTAGATTAGATCAACCACAAACACTCATCTTTAACGACACATCCAACATTGTTTGCCTTTACTCAAAACCTGTGCTAGTAAACCATCTCAGGGGCGTGCTTTACATTGTTCTTGCCCATCACATTCAAGAACAATAGCTTCACTTTTGGCGGGGTAACATCACATTGGATGGTCCCCTGCACCCATCTCCATCCAGCAAAAAAGTACCAAGTGACAAACCCCACCATCCATCCCATCAACCTCCAGCTCCAGCTCTCGACAATGCCACCCAAGACAAAAGGCAGCTCTAAAGCCCCTAACCCCGAGCCCAAAGGTGAACCTACCCTTCTATAACTACTTACCTAGGCCCTCTTACTGATACAACTTCCATCATAGCTGCTCCAGAACCTCCCCCAGATACAATCTCCCAGCGTTCCCAGCAACGCTTCTTCCAGACAAATCCCCTCGAGAAGCGCCGTCAGCAAGTCGGCCTATCCTCCCTCACTCCCGCCGAGAGAAAGACGCACGCCCACGTCAACCTCATCCACCCCGTGGCCAACCGCCAGGTCCCCCTGTCCAACAAGACAGAGCGCGAGTTCTGGAAGTTTGTCACAAAGGAAAGCCTTCCCATCCGCCGCCTCCCTCGCAACTACGCCTGGGGAACAGACCGTACCGGCAGAGATATAGGATCTTACTCCCCCGACGAGCTCGAGCAGCGCAGCCTCAAGCACGCCAAGCTCACAGCGCTGCAGGTCCAGCACCGCCAGTTCCTCAAAAAGCGAGAAAAGAGCAGCGACGAGGTATCCGCCGAGCAGTTAGACGCTGAAAAGACGAGGAGAAAGGCCATGGCTGCGCTCAAAAGAGACCTGTACGGAGAGATGACGGGCACGCTGGCTCAGGACCCCGAGTGGGACGATGTCATCCCCATCCCGCAGAACGAACCCGAAGGCGCCCTCGCGCAGATTGCCTACCCGGACGATTACGCCGAGGGTACGTCCTCCGCTGCCCACAAGGTGTAAAGGAGTGCTGACTGAAAAGCATCTTAGCCGTCTCCTACCTCCGCGCCGTCATGGCCACGGACGAGTGCTCCCCCCGCAGCCTTCGTCTCACCGAGCATGTCATCTCCATGAACCCAGCACACTACACCGTCTGGCTGTTCCGCTTCAAGATTATCTCGGTCCTCAAGCTCAGCATTCCCGATGAGATCGAATGGCTGAACCAGGTCGCCCTCGCTAACCTCAAGAACTACCAAATTTGGAACCACCGCCAACTCCTCATGGACTACTACTACCCTATGATTGAGGATGACAACGACACGCTGCGCAAGCTAGCTCGCTCCGAGACTCAGTTTATCACCACCATGTTGGCTGAGGACGCAAAGAACTATCATGTCTGGTCGTATCGCCAGTATCTCGTCTCCAAGTTGTCCATGTGGACCATGAGTGAGCTTCTCTCAACGCAGAACCACATTGAGGAGGATGTACGAAACAACTCAGCTTGGTCACATCGTTTTTATCTCATCTTCTCAGACCCAACGGCCTCTACGCCAAACTCGGGCCCTACAGAAGCAGACCCTCGCATCCCTGCGGAGACGCTCAACAGGGAAATCAACTACTCCAAGGAAAAGATCAGTCTAGCACCGCAGAATCAGTCTTCCTGGAACTACCTCTTTGCCGTGCTAGTCAAAGGCTCCCGTCCTCTGGCTTCTGTCAAGGAATTTGCAGAGAGCTTTGTCAGCGCGCTGGGTGAGGATGCTGAGGAGGTTCGTAGCTCGCATGCGCTCGACTTCCTGGCCAAGCTCTACGATGAAGAAGGCGACAAGGAAAAGGCCGAGCTTTGCCTGCAGCGGTTGGGCGAGAAGTGGGATCCTGTGCGGGAGGGATATTGGAAATACCGGATGGCGTTGCTGAAGAGTGGAGGTGAAGGCGCAAAAGAGTAGTCGGCTTGAGTATGAAAGAGAATGGGTATGGAAGAGACTGTTTTAAATGCATGGCATAGCTGGCACGGCATCTTTTGAACCTCGATCCTATATGCTTCCCATTCGCATGCTACATGACAAGTTAAAGATGCCTTAAATACCTAAACTACGTAACAAATATTCAATACCAGAAAGATAGAAAGGATACCGCATTACTAGATTATAACATATATATGCCCTCAAGGTGACGATCTACAACTCCAAGCCAAGCACGTCCCCTTTTCAATCGCTTTTTCAGAAATCCCTTTCGTGTCGTGACGGACGTCGCTCGGCTCGTAGCCATATAGTACATCAGAGAAAATACTCTGGTGGCGTGGACATCGCCGCTCGGACTTGTTCGTTCTTGGTATCCTCTTAACGGCTCTCGACACGCCAGAATTTCCATCCCTCTCTTTCCCCAGTATCGCCGTGAACTCCAACGAGCTTCTCAACACCTTCGGTGCCTTCTGCCTCCAGGAACCTCTCCAGGTCAATCTCCATGCCGCCCTCTTCATCTTCCTCAGTGCCGTTCTTGAGAACAGCTGGCCAAAGAACGCCAATACCATCACCTCCGAGTGTGGTCTCGAATTTGGCGTAGTTCTCGGCTTCAAGTTGTCCTTCCAGCTTGCGCAGCTTCTCCGCAGACGTGTCAGGTCGTAGGACGGTGATGGAACAACCACCGCCGCCGGCGCCAGTGAGCTTTG
Organism: Fusarium guadeloupense; assembly: GCA_021655865.1. Taxonomy (NCBI): domain Eukaryota; kingdom Fungi; phylum Ascomycota; class Sordariomycetes; order Hypocreales; family Nectriaceae; genus Fusarium; species Fusarium guadeloupense. The sequence continues at coordinate 76,909 of JAJJWM010000164.1, forward strand.
TCCATCCGATACCCTCATGATCGACCAATTCTCGCACTCGTTCCAAGCGAGGATGAGAGACACCTAGTGATACAAGTAAACCATGGTTGATGGTCATCAGCTCGCCAATCCTAGTGAGGTCCGTCTCTGACTCGTTATCAAAGACGGTGTTCTCGATCAACCCGGCAGCAGTATTTGTAACCTTGTCCATGGCATCTAAGATGGAGCCCACGAGTTTGGGGTGGTTTTGTTTAAGCTTTGCCACCTTGGCAACTTCGTGAGCTGTGGATTTGGCCTGCCGAGTGTCTACCAGCAACAGAGGTAGTTCGGGAAAGTCCCACAAGGGCCGCACTGTCGGTGGCTGAGAGTAGTCTGTTCGCTGGAATACCACGGCCTTGCCTTGCGTCGCAACGGTATTATCCACACCCGAGGGGTTTCCATGAATGCACATCTCCGCCACAAACGCCCATCTATTGATTCTTTCCACCTGAAGTCTGGCCTCATCCGGAGGTTGATCTGGGTGAGGGCCGGACAGGGTCCGTAGTTGTAGGAGGAGGGCGGCAGCAAGACAGACTGAGACTGACGCGCTGCTGCCCAAACCAGCACCAATTGGTATCGTCGATCGAAGAGTGTATTGGCAGGGAGGGAAAGACGGCGATCCCAGCGATAAGAAGAGGTAGAGAAAAGCAGAGACCGAGCTTTGGTGCACTCGACGGATCTCTTCTGAGTGATTGGGAGAGACAACATCAATATGTGGTTGAATAGCGGCAACGAGGTCCGGGTCGAGTTCTGTTACGAGCGAATAGTATGACTTCTTTTTAGACGGCTGCTGGAACTCCTTCCATGGTAGGTCGTCAATATTCCAGGTGTGGACAAGATCGATATCGGCGAATCGGAGAGAGACGGTACGTTTCGACTTGGAGAGGGTGGTGACGTGAAGATATGACCGCAGTGAAATGGCTGCGGCGATGGCTGCCTATGCGCCAATGACCATGTAAGCAAGCAATTGACAATGGGGTGAGGCTGACATACCTTTCCGTGAACAACAGAATGTTCGCCAAAGACAATGACCTTTCCTGGTGCTGATACCATGAAAGGAGGTGCCATAGGACTCGACATCTTGCGACTGATTCTCATGCGACGAGCGCCTGTACTGCCATTGCTAGAAGCACCAGATGTTTCCGAGCCGGAATCGGAGCCATGGCCATGGCCATTGACATGGGCATGACCGCCATTGAGCCCGCTAACCATGGTAGGTGTCAATGAGGGCATCGGCATATAATTGCGGTATCACGCGTTTTGATCTTGGTGTTGAACCAGTCTCCAAATCCAACCAGATGATATTAACCAGGATGCTCCTTATCAGTGATCAAAGTCCGTGCGACACGAGCTTGGTTATAGACAGAATAGTTTGTGTCCAGACAAGAGCGGTGTTGTTGTTTTTTGAAGCCGGCAGATAATGCGAAATTGTGCCAAAGGCAAAGTCGTCGAAGAATTAGTGTTACAAAGAGAAAAAGGAGCTGAAGTTGCTTGGGTCAGGCCCGTAAATTAGAGGTTGCCGTCCGGTGACTATCGTCAGGGGGTGGATGAAATGCGACCAGAGTCCAGAGCGGGGGTGTAATAAGTTAAAGTAGTCGTACAGTTGGTAACTAGGGAAAGAACGGGCAGCAACGGACTTGCACTCCCAACAAATGCAATTGCAAAAGCAAATGCAAGCCAAAGACGCAAATGAATGGGTAATTTGGATTGTAGCGTCAAAGAATGAGCATTAGTCGGTCGTAGTCGAGACCTTGTGAGCAAGAGCGGGAGCCAGAGTTAGAAGAGGAGCAAGAGCAGGAGCAGGAGCAGGAGCAAGGAGCACCAACAATTGCCGTTCAATGCGTAATCGAGTAGGTAGTCTCTCCCCCGCACTTTTCATGGGGCCAGACCTAGACTGCTGTACCTGGATCACTGTACCTGCCTTTTGACACACCTCACACCTCTTGACACAAGTGCTTGGGATGTGCAGGAGCAGACGTTGGGATGGAACGCCGTCTTCCGGAATAGGTAAAGGCTCGGATTTGACTGCGTCGATAGTGCAGCCTCCAGATGCTTGACCAAAGATGAAGTGGATTTGAATGCAACAGCCTCTTTTGGCGAGACGGAACTAAAATGTCTTGGGTTACTAACTAATTCGGTATCTAGTTGATGATTTAGTCGACACAAAATGACGAGGGTAAGAGGAAATTACAAGAAATGAACAAGCAGAGCAACAGCCTCTATCTTGTTTGAACTTTGAACTCTGTTGAATGTGTAATGATGGGCCGCCAATTGGAAGATTTCAAGTGGCGGTCTGGTCTAACTTAGCACCAGGAGACCTTGAGCCCACCACCACAAGCAAGGGGTTTAACGTAGAGGTTTTTGATTATTTCCGAGCATCCGCGATTTGTCGGTTCAGCAACCGAGAGTGGGAAATCGAACAATCAAGACAGGGCGGATATCCGCAATATGGATCGTGTTTCAACAGAGGAAGACGGCGAGTCCCGGCTGAAGGTGAAAGGTGAGAAAACACTCAAGTCTAAGAGGAAGTAACAGGAGGTAAGATAAGGAACTGTACGTATTTGGGGGCTCGTGATAGATGACGATGACAATATCAACATCGAGACAAAACAATAAGACGGACTAAGCAACCTTAAGCGTGTGACCACAGCCGTCTTGTCCCTGGCTCAGATGGTGATCGATGCACTAGAACCAGTTGTCTCTGGTGGGAAACGCTCTGGTTGGTTGATAAAGACGGATGTAAATCAGGTTCGTCTCTGAGCCGCAATACGCAAAGCGGCAAAGCCCCCAAAATACATGCCAAAACCAACATCTAGAGAGTTGCAATTACGTTGTCAAGAGGCGGAGCTAAAAGATGACGACAAGCGGGAAATAATGCCGGTGCCTGCAGCCGTGCTGTGCAACCATTCATTGGTGTGTCCGTATCACCCGTCTTCTGTGACTGGACAATAGACAGCCTCTTTGGCTGACACACACATAAGAACTCCTCTTTGACATCCCAACATTGAAACACTTTTCGTATTCGCATATCCAATTTATACGAATACATAAGTAGCTATATGTGCGCCAATCAATTCAGCTCGAAATTTATCCCGGCTTTCAACTCACTCCATCTCTTTTATGTCAGCGGGTAAAAAGAGGGTGTTCTCCCCGCTCAATACACCGTCTATGCTAGCCATGGAGCTGCAGCTCAGCTTGCATTACTTCGAGTCCCAGAAGCTATCAAGGCTCAGAAAGTGATATAATTCAAGAGATTCAATATCAGCTGTGGTTATATTGACAATTTTCTATCAAGAATCCTGATAGCTGTACGTTAACATTTTAATTCTCTATCAATGGAATTAAAGCACACCAGCTCTTTGAGGAAGCACGATGGCTCTCTTTGCCGTGATCATTACCCTTTTGTTCGTTCACAAAGTTGACTTGAGGAGCTTCGAGAACAAAGACTCATTCACACCAGAGTAAAAACAACTTGGAAGAATCTTACCATTACTATCCTTGACTTTAAATATCGGAAACTTACCTCGACACTCAATTCTGGCGCCTAACCCTACCGCTGACGACTACTTCTTGGCTATCACCCTGCCTTCAGGCATCATATGGTACATCATCACCACTGAACCCCACAGCGACGCAACTCGAGATGCCTGATCAAAATGTGTATATTTAATACTTAGCTTCACAATAGTGTTCGCCTTGAAATCGAGTCTCTTGTGTCAGAATCAAGCATCATATCCTAATGTCTCTTGTCACTGAAACCGCATTTCTCCAACTCAAAGCCGGGTATAATGCCCAAAAGCTCCGCGATTTGCTCGAGAAAACCCAGCAAGTCCAAGCTCAATGGATCCTTAAACACCAACCAGAGCTTCTCAAAGAAAAACCCTACGACTACACGACCAACATCTGGATCAATGAGGACGAATCGCCATGCTTGTTCCTTGCGGCACCATGGGAATCAGTCGAGGCCCACCACGACTGGATACGGAGTGAGGAGAATGCTTCCGTGATGAAAGAGCTCAAAGAGTTTATTAGCCAAGATGAAGGCGCCGTGGTTCTGTACCATTCAAAGCCTGCGGGTGAAAATCAAGACTTGCGAGGTGATGTTCTCGCCAAAGAATCAGTCAAGGTCTGGAAGATATCAGTGAAGCCTGATGAGAGAGCATTGCTCGAAGAAGAATATCGCCTCATCGAGACCAAGTCCTCAACTGAACCTGATCAGAGAATATGGGCAGGATGGAAAATAGAGAGGAGGGAGACCGAAGACATGGCACTCATCGCGTCTCCAGGTTTGGAAGACGTTGTAGAGTCGAGCATTGCAATGAGATTCGACGATGGCAGAGTGTCTCGCTCTCAATACCAGCCCTTTATGCATTAGCGAGCTCAATACGACAAACTCGTCACGCAAAACCCAAGGACGCAAATATACGTTGTGACTCGAATCGTTCTTTTTTACTTTTTGGACTCTATCCGAGTATCCTCCTTTCAGAGCACATGATGAAATGCAAGGTATCCCGAGACGCCCATTCGTGCATGTGAATCCTCCTACACCCAGAGTAACCCGTTTCAAACCACCTCCTTAAACAGACTTCTTGTTCTTCTTAGAGACGTCGGTCAGTTGCAGGTCTGTGGGACACAAAAAGTCAGTAACCAAAAGTCCAGAGCAAAGTTCCGTCGAAATATGTCGTCGGAAGCTAGAAGGGATAGCGCATACTAGGGGGAAGGCTCTGCTTGAGCTTCTCGGCCTTGTCGTTGTCCTTGAGCACCAGGGTGTAGAGGTGCTTCTGGCAGCGGACCTTGAACTTGATGTTGTTGGTCTGCTTGTTCTTCTTGATCCGCGCGGCTGTTGAAATGCTTTGTTAGAATCGATTTCTTTCACGTCGTTCGACACGCAATGGGTGGTTATCTTCGTTTCAAAACGTACAGGAAGCGTCCTTCCGGCGGCAGATCTCGATGAACTATCAATTCGGTCAGCACTTCAACACGCCTCGTTAAAAATCAATCCAGCAGCTCTTTCAATCGTACCTTCTTGATGTCGGCGACCTCCTGAGGCATCTTGGCGGTGTTTGAATGAGGGGATGTCGGAACAAGGAATTGTCAAAGGCTTCGGGTTTACGATTTCGATAGAATTTGGGAGGAATTATTTTTGTGCGCTGCTTTTCGCGGGGGCCGGCCAAAGTGCACGGGCCATCTCTTGCTTTGGCGGAATCGGTTCGGGAGGGTTTGGCGCCGATCCACCGAGTGTGTGGCGTAGGGGAGGACGTGGCGCAGACGTAGGCTTCCTGAAGGCAACTATTTGCATGAAATGAACACCTTTCATATGATGATACGTCAGGAATTATCAGTTTATAAGTGCTTCTATTATTTATACTCAGTATTGGTTCACAACTGCTGAGATCATTTTTCTCCGACCTTTGGTGGTACTGCGTTTATCACATCAGGCAGCAATCCGTTTCAAACTACTACACTGCCGGTATCAAAATGTCTACTCGTCTCGATAACCTAATGAAGTCCAAGGTAAGAAATGGAATTATCAAGCCATTATTTTTACTTCTCTTCTAATACCAACGACACCTGCTAACTACTCCCTAGAACGTCGTCCTCTGTAGGCACTCCTTATCTTCAGGGTAAGCTATATGACAACTGACATGTCGACTAGTATTTGGAGGCGTCGTCTCTATGGCAGCAGCATATACCATCTGGGGAAACGATCAGGGAATATTCCCCGCTCAGCCAGATCCTACTGGCGATCCAACAATGTGGACACGAGAAGAATGCCGGTTATGGTTGGCCAAGGTATGTGAAGTGAAGTGTTATCTTTGCCAACAACAGTCTACGTGGCTACTGTATGCTGATACTCGAACAGAGAAACCTACACCCAGACCCTAAAGCCACTAAGGAGGAGCTCCTCGAAAGAGTATTGGCGAATATGCGAATTCCGAGGAAGTAGAATGGTTGTTTGATGAGTTGTTGGACTATTGTTGTTACCTCATTGCATGACCCGTATTTCCTGGATACCATAGCTAAGCAAAGCAGACTGATTTCGTTTGAAAACATCCTATTATTCTCAAACTCTGATACGCGTTCACGTATAACTGGCTGAATGTTGCTCCTTTCTAGCGAATTGTGTTAGATGGAAGAATCATAGATTGATTGAATCATGAAACTGGTGGATCCGATCAATGGTACATGGTTGCTAGCCATTTAATACGCAGGGTCTTATGTACCTCCACCACTCAACCAACCACCCAACAAGCCGACTGTTAGTCGTCTCACATTGCTGCACGTGCCACAACAACCGCTGTCTTAGACCTCTAACTCTGTAAACGTTAGCAGTCAACTTTGATCCTTTACTCTGTACGCCTGAAATCTCACAAGATTTTGCTCCTTGGCCGCTGATCGCATAGTTTTCATTTGCGATCATGTCTACTTTTTGATCCAAATTTCTCACACAAACCTAATCATCCCTTCTCCCAGATCCTCTTATATTGCCCGATACAGAACTTCGCGACTTCGGCCCATGTTTGCGACGTCATATCCACCATCTAGACCATGGCATTCCTCGAAGACCCGCGACTGCGCCAACGCTGGAACCAGATCACACACGACGCCGAGACCGTAACGGAAAACGCAGCAGCAGGAATCTGGACTTTTCAGCACAATTATATCAACCCTTGTTTCGCTTCCATCGCCCACTCTTTCGAACAATGCACGGCTGTATGCCTGGGCGACCCTGAGGATCGTTTGCGGAGGCGCAGGGAAAGGGAGCGATCGCATGACAGAGCTGAGTACAGCTTTGACTTTTACGATGATTGGTATGATGAAGAACAGGGTGGCAGTCTTTTTGGATCATGGGGAAATGAGGATTGGGATAGATTGCTGGCTGGGACTGGCAGTCAACGAAGGCATACAGGCGGAGAGACCTTGGAACAGCCGCGCAAGAAACGAGGAATGAGCTACGGAACTCGAGACAGACGACGAAAACCCAGCATAAATGACGACCCGACCGTCATCCCCAGTACACAACCAATTGGTTTTCTCAGCAAACTGCCATGGAAGATGGGCGGTACTCTACGATATAAGCCTAGTGCGGCTGATTTACAGGACCATCCACAACGCCATGGTGAAGGGGAGGGTGAGCCACTACTGCACTCTGATGACGAATCCGACTTTGGCGATCGACCAGTGACTAGGAAGCGTAGTGGAACGACAGGTTCGGGTGATACTTCGGATTCATATCGATCGCGAGGGGACCTCTTCCCGAGTGACGGCGAAGGCGAAGAAGATGCAATTCCCCTCGATGATGAAGTGACATACGACATGGTCAGGAAGGATGACAGGAGCGGACGAAGTGGGAGGACGAGTAGCAAGGGCAAAAGGCCAGCAGGTGGGCTAGCAGGATCAAGAACCGTCTCACGGACGACATTACGATCGACTGCTTCAAAAGATGACTTTCGAATGGAGCGTCAATCAACGTCGTTCTCTGTCACACCTGATGAGGATATGCCGACTCTGCACGATTTGGAACAAGAGGAGCACATGCTACAAAAGGAACAAGAAGACGATGTGAAGAGAAAGAAGCAAGCTGCAGCACAACTTGCAGCAGAAAAGGGCCTTACAAGAAACCCTGGCTCGAAATCTGTCTCCGAATCAAAGCCAGAAGTCGCAGAGGATGATGTTTATGAAGCCAGCCCTTCAAAGACTGCCTACCAACATGTGGAGGAGGTGGCGAATAAGCTGAACATATCGAAACAAGGCGAGTTGGAACAACGTGCAAGGAGTTCGCAACAGCCAAACGGCACAAAGTCGCCAGAGAACACGGATTTTGTTCCAGCACGTTTACCACATTTCCAATGACAAAGCCGTAATGAGGGGAGATACAATGGTGACATATGGAACGGAAAGCGGGAGGCTTGTTCTCTGTAATACTAATGAAGCATGGTGATGGCAGACAGCAACCGTCACTAACGACTTTATGTATGATACCAACCTGAGCCAAGTATGGAATTTAAGGCGACGATACGTCGAGAACATGATAAAGGATACTTTTAGATACAGTGTCAATGAGACCTGGCAGCAATTTCAAGCGCATTCATCATAATCTGCTCTATGATGACAACATTCTGGCCATCCCTTTGACTCCGAGTGATCTCCATGAACTTGACCCCGCGTATCAGGGTAAAACCAAACCTCACCTTCGTCTTAGTACCAGCCTTTCGATATAGCTTTATGTGTAAATCAATTGCTTCAAATTACGATACATTTATTGGCCAAAGGATTTGATCGTATTCATCCTGGGGGCTTGTTTTACCAAAGGGATAGTCAACCACATGGCCATAGCAGCCCATAACCCAATGCGGAAGTGCCTCGGACAACAAATCTCCCCGCAAACTGGCTGGTTAGTTGGTGATGTTACACGGCTAATGAGACGGCACCCGGAGATTGAGAGACCTTCATCTATAAACATTCAGTCATTCATATTCATACCACATATAGTTTATACTTCTCGTGCCATCATTTCATCAAGACTCAAATCACCTCTTTATTACCTACGCGTCTCACTTATACCATCACCACCATGACAGCACCTGGTCCCATAACAACACCTCTTACGTCCATCCTGGGTATCAAACATCCAGTAGTTCTCGCCGGCATGGCAAGGACATCAGGTGGTCGTCTCGCCGCCGCCGTGTCCAATGCCGGCGGACTTGGCGTGATTGGCGGCTTTCAATATACGCCCGATCAACTACGTGAGATCATCGCTGAGATGAAGGAGAACTTCTCACGACCTGATCTACCCTTTGGCGTTGACCTTGCGCTGCCTCAAGTCGGCGGGAATGCACGTAAGACGAACCACGACTACACGGGTGGCAAGCTAGATGAGCTGGTGGACATAATCATCGAGAGCGGCGCCAAGCTGTTTGTCAGTGCGGTAGGTGTTCCGCCGCCGCAGGTGATTAAGAAGTTTCACGACAAGGGAATCTTGGTGATGAACATGGTTGGACATCCAAAGCACGCAGTGAGTCACGATACACGCGCCAGCAGTTTGCTATCCACTGACACAGCCTTGGTAGACGAAAGCTCTTGAATTAGGGATTGATTTGGTGTGCGCTCAGGGTGGAGAGGGAGGAGGTCATACGGGAGACGTCGCAAACTCGATTCTTATCCCTGCGGTCGCAGACATCGCAGCAAAATATCACCCCCCTCTCCTCAAGGGTCTTCCCGCGCTTGTTCTCGCAGCAGGCGGCATCTCGTCTGGCCGCAGTCTCGCGAGCTCTCTCATGCAGGGTGCGGCGGGCGTATGGGTAGGCACGCGGTTCGTAGCCTCAGTGGAAGCGGGCTGCAGTGAGGAGCATAAGAGGGAGGTTGTGTCGTGCGGATTTGACGACACGCAGCGCACGCTTGTTCTTTCTGGTCGACCTTTGCGGATGAAGACGAATGAGTATATCAAGAAGTGGCATGAGCAGCCGGAAAAGATCAAGGAGCTTTGCGATCGGGGAGTTGTGCCGATTGAGTATGATCTCGATGAGGGGAATGATATTGATCCGCCGCATCTGATGGGGCAAGTTGCTGGTGCTATTACGAAGATACAGCCGGCAGGAGAGATTGTTGATGAGATGGTGAAGGAGGCTGTGGATATGCTCAAGTTGGGAGGGACATATTTGACGGCTACACCTAGACTGTGAGGCTAGGGGCTGCTTGTAAGACGGTGGATGAGTGAGGATGTACTGATATGAACATGTATCTCATACGACAGTGACACCAACGATACCTTGTTGTGCTATGGTGATAATAAACATGTTCTACGCCTGGACCTACAACTTACATGATCTCTTGGTCTGAGCCATCCTATGAACTCACCAACAGTTGCTCCGCGCCGGGAGGATTATCTGCTTCTGCAAATCACCGATGTTAAGTTCTGATCGAGGCCTGGGCTTTCGCTCCTGTTGGTCTGGTATTGATAGTCTAGAGTAAACTGCTGGCACAGGCCACTGACAAACCTGGTTGTTAAGGTACTGTTGCTCACAGACCTACTCTGTTCTTGGTCACTTACACTTACACCAATGTGAGCAGTGATAATGGCTGATCAGGTGTGTATAAACGGCTGGAAAGGGTTTACGTATACGAGGGCTGGCTTGTTGGGTCGCTTTTGACTGGGTCTTATCGTGGGCTTCTCGCAAGCTAGACTCAAGCGCTGGGTTCTTTTGGACATCAGTCATGCTCTCCTAGTCTTTCACCTACTGAGTTCTTGAACATTAAATCCTTATTGCCTGGCGACAATCTTCCTTCCAGCGATCCGTACCCAAGGACCCTCGAGTCTTTACTTTGAGATTAGTCTAGAATACTGCCAACTGTCCATACTCAAGATGTCCAACTCGATTTACGAAGAAAGCGGCTACTCCAATCAACCAGATTTGCTCTCCAAGAGAAATTTGGACCACACCTCCCTCTTTAACTATGTGTTATTGCGTGCACGATCACCGGAGGGTATAGACAATGTTCTACCTACAGTCGACGCCCAGAACAACACTCAATTCTCCCAGATACCAGAAGCTGACTATGTACTCGTCTCACTGGGCTTTGAACATCTTTGTATGACTCAGTATGGCAACTACTCAGATGGAGCAGACTATCGATACCATCCAGTCACCGAGGCCGGAATCGCGTATCTCGACATACGAGAGGTCTTGTACCAACGGGGAACGGGGAAAATGCCTGGAGATTGTGGCCCATCGTGGTTCAAACTCATGACACCTCTTCATTAAATAGTGGAGGTGTATAAAGATCATCAGAACCATACATGTCAATCAGATCAGCCACATGTCAAGTCTTACCTGTTCGCTTTTGGCAAGTCAAAGACAGTGAAAGGAACAGAGCTACCATACAGATTATATCAACTCTTTGCGACGCTTCGAAAGATGAATCGACGAAAAGACGAGGTTCGAGGTGGTCTTCTTCGACAACTCATTATTCTCACCTTTGACTCAACTCCCGTTGAAAGTACACTCAACAGGCTTGGCTTGGACTGGCTAACAGAGCCTAACATACAGATATGGGATCTTCGTAATAACAAAGAGCTCGAGGTCTGTTTCCACGGGCCCAGCATGCGCTTTGAGTATGTCATGGAGAGCTTGGGACTGCCTTTTGAGGATAATCGGTTCGGCAACTTGACGCATTGTGCAGGAAACGCAGTTTTATTCATTGTCCAGATGTTTCTGGCGTCGTTCCACAGAGATGAGAAGCAGAGGAGCGCTTTTGAAGGACGAATACCTATGCCGGCAGGTTGGTTGCGGTATACTTGGGTAGGATATTCTTTGGATCAGCTGCATATGGCCCCAGGGAAGTTGTCTAAACGAAGAGAGGAGAGTCAGATGAATTGTCATGATGTGCCTCAGCCAAGGAATGAGAAGGCGTTTTGCTGATAGTACCTATGCATACATAGTAAAATGATACTTAGGTAGGTATGAAAGTTACAGCTGCTTCGATATTGCTAATAAGGTAGTGAGATGATATCGAATGGAATCGGTGAGGCAAGGCTAACACCTTGCCTTAAGGTAGTAGTTGATAGAGTCTATCAGGCAACTCTTGTTCTTGGGAAGGCATGACCAACGACACAGACTCTTCTTCTCCTTCGACCACGAAAGTTAACATTAATTAACCAATTTTCACTTTACAACAACCAAGAACAAATCTACAATAGCATCATCATCGTCACTCGTCTATCGCCCCGTGCAGCAGAATCGCTAACACGTATGCGCGCTTCGCTCTACCATTGATCTCTCATGGTTAATCATTGAATATTCGCAAATATCCAAACCATTATCAAAGTATACAGTCATTCTGCATCAATTGAAAATGTCCAATGATACCTCAAACAACGAAGCCACGGGCAACGAGACTCCAATCCATGACGATTCCTCGCACACCCTCGGCAGTCCTACCAGCAGCGGGATGAAAAAAGGGGAAGAGAGAGAGGAGGAAGAGAGAGAGCTGCTCGCAACGCGTGACGCTTTGTTCCCTCAGATTTCCGACGTCGACTTTCATCTAATAAAAGACCTGGGCCTTCCAAGCCAATATTCCTTCACAAGCATGCGCGAATGGATATTTGGGGTTTCCCTTAAATTCGATGCCTTCAAAACAGAAGATGAATGGTGTATTCGCAGAACCTTCCTCCGCTTTCGATGCGTCGCCTGTCGTCGCCCCTGTGAACGTACCGACGATGGTGGTATTACGACACCTGCTTATCTTTTCCCATGCGGTCACATAATGGGTAGAGACTGTTACGACTCCATGTTGGAAAAGTTCGACGAGGGTACCGGTTCTGTATTCTGTCCCTAGGATGGGCGCCGCGAAAACGATGTTTAGGATGATTCGTTGCCTTGTTGCCATCGCATTATTTACGACTGCGGCCATGGTGGCATCGTATACCCACTGCCTCATTACTATAATCAAGAACCAATCCCGTCACCCTTTTTTGTACCTCCTGGCGGCATGGTTCCTGACAGATGCCGAACGTGTATGGTTCAGGAATTAGTCAACAAGTGGACGACGGAAGCTCGCCTCAAGAGTGGTGATCACAGTATCTTTGCCGCGAGTGGAACAATACTCGGGATTTCCAGAGAAGAACGGACCGCAAACAATGTAATCCAAATCGATGGATGGGAAGATGAAGAGTTCGCGAACATGCTAACACTCCAGCAGCTGTATGCAGCTACACCAGCACCGTGGACTCCGGGGCACCAAGGACAACGCCTTACGGATGTTGTGGTGTACTGGAAGATCGTACCAAGAACAAAGAAGTCCAAGGATGATGAGAAAAAGGAGTGAATAGAAGCGATACGGTGGTGTTTGGTGGAAGACAGCGAAGTTGGCAGAATAATTAGTTATGTTGGATTAACAGCGCATTACAGACGAACAATTACCGTAGTGAATCAGATAGAATACTTACCAAACCCAATGAGCAGTAGATTAATTCTATTCATTCATGCATTCTCACCGCCTGAACCAATGAAACAACAAAAAATCATATAAAGATCGACTAGTGCACAGCCTTGGGCCAAGATAAGATACTTGGCGATGGTCAAAGCAGGGCTGACGTGTTTGACGTGGCGCATCAACATAGAATAAGCAATGACTTCAAGTAAATATCCATGGTGATCCGGATATGTCGGATCAACCCGTAATGACTCAAGTTGTTGAACTTTTGTCACCTCAGATTTGCTCATACTTATAAGTAGACGTTAAGGAATTGTGGATCATTCCTTGTTATTTCCGAAAGAATACAACTTTGAACGACTCATGCCAAGGAAAAACTCCCTACTACTAAAAAGTGGGAGACATCATCTTTCAAAGACCCATTCTCCATGTCATGATGGACGCGCATAAGACAATCGTGTCTGGCGTGGCTGATCGAGTCAAACATTTTCATGCTCGCCAGGAGCCTTTTCGATTATACCATGGATCGACTAACAGCACGCGGCAGTCGAACCGCAGACTTGACAATACCGTCGACACGAGCAAGCTCAACCATGTGCTCGAGGTGAACACAGAGTCAAAGACGGCTCTCGTCGAGCCAAATGTTTCTATGGAGGCTCTCGTGGATGCAACGCTACAGCACAACCTGGTCCCGCTGGTGGTTATGGAGTTTCCTGCCATCACAGTTGGAGGCGGCTTCTCCGGGACGTCTGGAGAGAGCAGTTCTTTTCGATATGGCGCTTTCGATGCCACAGTCAACTGGATTGAGATTGTTCTTGCCGACGGGACTGTCGCTCGCGCCTCAAAGACGGAAAAACAGGACCTGTTCTGGGGAGCTGCCTCGGCCTTCGGAACGCTCGGGGTGGTCACCTTGTTAGAGGTTCAGCTCAAAGACGCAAAGGAGTATGTTGAACTCAAGTATAGACTCGCACGGGGACCGTCAGAGTCGGTCAAGATCATCAAGGAGGAGTGCAAGAGGTGGGAAAATGACTATGTCGACGGCATTGTCTTTTCAAAAGATATGACAGTCGTATGCGCTGGTCGTCTGATGGATGATATCCCAATAAGTGCACACCCAAAGCATCTGAATCGACGCAAGGACAAGTGGTTCTACCTTCATCTCGAACAAGTAGGGAACGGCCTGCGGGCGGGTTCAGTAACTTGTGTCGCCGACTACATTCCCCTCAAGGACTACCTCTTCCGCTACGACAGAGGTGGATTCTGGGTAGCCAAGTACGCCTTTGAGTACTTTATCACGCCCTTCAACCGCATCACACGATACATCCTGGATCCCCTCCTTCGTGCACGCGTTATGTACTCTGCAGGCCATAAGAGTAACCTCTTTGACTACTACATGGTGCAAGACGTGGGTGTACCCTACAACAGCGTGGTCGAGTTCCAGAACTGGCTAGACAAGAAGTTTCGCATCTACCCTCTCTGGCTATGTCCTCTGCGCGTGCGGCGCGATGAACCAGACTCAGCGTATGGTCTGCACGCCGAGTTTGCAAAGTCCGGCACTGCCGATTTGCTCAACTTTGGCATTTGGGGTCCGCTGCAAGGGAATAGACAGGATGCTATCCAGCATAATCGGGCGCTCGAGCAAAAGGTTCAGGATTGTGGAGGCAAGAAGTGGCTTTATGCGCACGCATACTACACTGAGGATGAGTTTTGGTCGCATTACAATCGAGAGTCGTATGATGCGCTGAGAGAAAGATATGGAGCGACGTATCTGCCTAATGTTTACGATAAAGTCAAGGTGGACATAGAAGGTAACGAGAAGCTCATGAAGTCGACGGCAGGGACGCACTGGCCATTCAAAGGGCTGAAGGGGGTGTACAAAGCGTTGTTTGGGGGAGATTATCTGCTGCAGAAGAAGGGGAATGATGCGAAAGGCTCGTCAGAGCATAAGTGAGCATCAATGACAATGTGTTAATGGATTCTGTTAATAATTACTTTGTACATAGACTTTGACCGAGCACCGGCTATAGACAATTTGATACTCTGGGCAGTTCGCCTCCGTTATAATACATGCATTCCCAAACAATCAATCTGCAATATTTCCCAAGGGATCATCATGACATGCTCATTCAGCTCTGAAGCTACCCATCGAACCACCACCTTTTCTTCCGCTCAGCTCCTTCATCGACTCAACCTCCTTGCCGTCTCTAAGCTCCCTATAGTGCGAGGCGATACCAGGTCTTCCCGATGGCTGGCCGATGTATCCAATCTCTGTCGAGTTGGCAGCTACCATGTCGCTCTCCAGGGTTCTCTCGGGTCTTTGACCCCTGGATGGAAGCATGATGTAGACGCCTCCTGCAACAACGCCAGCTGCTGCTGCGATGGGCATCCTGAGGGCGTTAGCTCTAGCTTTCACATGAGCTTGAGAGTCAGTTTACCAATTCCGCTTGATAGCTTCAGGACCGCCTGGGTTTGCGGGAGGAGGCTGTTGACCACCAGGACCGCCTAGATTGCCATCTGGATGGACATGTGTAGGACCCGTAGTCGCCAGACGAATCTGTGGACGAAGGACCGACATGCGGACCACGGGTCGGAGAATTGTTCGCATAGGAGCCATTGTTGTTCTTTTTGGTGAGTATCTTGTTCAATTGAACAGCAGAGAGAGCTTGGGTAGCTACATGGGAAGCTCTGCTTATATAAAGAGGGGTCCTGGATGTCAATGACTTCAGTTCATTGGGGATGATGAGGGGATGACGTGTGATGTGATATTGAAGCTCTCACCCCCGCGTCACTTTGTCTGGGGAAGAGGGGAACCTCATTGATGACTATTGGATATTGGTTGGTGATCGTTTGTAAAAGGGTCGTTTTAGGTTGGAGGCTGGAATTTGTGACTTCATTGCAACTGCGACACTTTGAGCTCAGTTGGGGTTTCACGTGCATGTATGTAAATTCAAGTCGGATGAGGTAATTCTGTAGTTAGCTACGATACCTTACGTAAAATTATAGTCTCTGGTGCTGTATATCGATATGAAGCTTTTGGGACTTTGATCTTATCGTCTCGAGACTTGGCTGTATAAGATGGGTTTGCAATGCTTCTGCGTACAGCTTCTAAAACATTAATGCCATGATCCTGGAATGGGCTTTTATAATCTACATTCCCACACAAGCATGTAAATCCTTAAGTACCTAGCCTTTGAGTCACTCACCCGACTGTGTTCTGCCGGACACAATGGCCCCCGTTCGTCCGGCATGGGCATCGGCAGTGTGGGGCTCTCCGACGGGTCCTCCGGAGAAAGGACCGCGCAAACATAATGGTAATAAAGAATTGAAGGCAATTCTTTGAAATGACCGTCCCTTCCAAAAGTCTAATCAAGCGACACTGTTGGTGTCTGCCCTCCTTCTGCAATGGATTTTTAACTCCCTCTAAAGGCTTGTGCTGGCTCCGGCTTTGCAGATGTCGAGAACCGGATCATCTGCTGATTTCCCGGTGGGCTTGGGTGGGTCCGGTAGACGCCGGACCCGACCATCAGATGTTTTCGGAGGCGCCAGAATTTGGGAATATCATCAAGGTCGGTCGAGTTTGCGGGTGCAGTCGGAGAACAATATGCGAGTTCAGCAAGTGACTATAAGTCTTTCTTAATACAATGATTTCAATTCAATAATTCTACTGATATTGTAAGCTGCTCAAGTCTGCATTACAGTACCTGCACCCGCACCCCTGTCAGTGACTTACACGGGCTCTACCGACTGTACCGACAGAGATCCAAGATTGAATAGGGATCTTTATGAGATTGGCGACTTGGCCCGTGGCTGATGCGTTTAACTGTCCAATTATCTTCTTAATATTTCCTAAAATCAGGCGTTGAGATTGTTCCCGATGGTTTGGTAACTACCCCGGCATCGCCCGAAACGGTTCATGACAAGGGGCTAGATCGTCTTGTGGCACCACCAACACCACAAATCAGGTTATCATCGTACAACCTGTAAATAATACAGATTTAGACGTAAAAACGTTCATTGAGGAAGAGCATATAAGGATTGCCTTGTATGCCCTCAAGTGTCCTGATATTCCTCCATCATCATCAAACAACAATCACAAGCATCCAAGCTCAAATCTTATCAACTACCACGACCTTGTCCTCCATCTTCAACTACCGAACCTTGTCATTTACACCCAACCAACCAATCACATCAAACACCCTCAAAATGGCTGTTGTTCCCATGATCAAGCCCACTGCTGGCCCCAAGTAAGCCTCGTTCCTCTCCTTCAAACCTGCATACTCTAATAACCTATTCCAGAGTCCTTCCAGTCCTTCTCGTCGTCGGAAGCGTCTCTGTCGTTGGTGGCTATGTGCGATCTCAACTCATGAATCAATCACGCACATTCGACCGCTACTTTAGCCAGTACAACAGCGTTCAGAGTGAGGCTGTGAGGGCAAAGACCTTTGATGGTTCTGTTCCCGATCCTCGAACCAGCTTCTTTAACATTCTTGGCTGGTAATTATGGACTTTAGACGGCGTTTTAGTATGGCGTTGGCTGGCTGTCTTTCTGAATATGGACTTGGGGCGTTGTAAATCAGCCTCATCATTTTAAAGTTAATCAAGCATAATAATACACTTATCTTTGACAGCAGAAAACTGCCCAAGAGGCATCCAATTACCGAGTCCATGCATACGATGAACTATGACTAAATCAAGCACCAGACACACCCCTTGGATAAGCTTAATTATGGTCTAGAAGGTCCAAAACCTCAGCTTGTCCCAACTAAAAGCTTGGCAAACCCCTTTTTGGTCGTGACTAGCCTCAGCCCTACAGTACGTTTCGGCTGTTGGCCCAATGGCTGCTCGCAAAATATCAATAGACGACGCCGCAGTCCTGGGCCCCGGCATTTGGATACAGCAAGGGATATCGTCTCTACGCCACGGCTGATATTCCTGGTCTAGGACTTTGACACTCATGAAGCCATCGTCTATTCTCGCCAATGGTAATGGTACAATGACACAGGGCGCAGCCTAGAATGCCCTGGCTGATACTAATCAAGCCATAGTAGCCGGAGGTTTGAGAAGCCGGTGAGATAGGCGTTGAGATGTACTGGTTCTTATATCCTGTGTTTGCTCTCTCACGCGACTTATGCATCTGTAATACACGTTCATCAACAAAATGTATCAACCACCGTATTCAGAGAGCCCAGCATGGCAGCAAAATACCTACGAATACAAGCCTGCCACTGCACAAGCAGTTTACCCTGTTGAAGCAGATGCTACAGGGCAATCTTCAGCCAAAAAAGAACGCGAGAGACCTGACTACCGCCCTATACCCCTGAGATGGCCCTTTATCAGCACCCTCATTGTTGCCCTCTTGGTCCTCATGGGCTTCATCATCTACGCTGTACGCACTCTAGATGGATCTGATAGCTCAGCAACTCTTGCCAACAGGTCGTTGCATATTACAAATGATGACCTTTACTTTATGAAGAGGCAGGATCCGGGTGTCGCTGCAACTGAAGGCTCTGTTCCTGATGCTGTAGCAGAGCCAACAGATGCTGTTGAAGCTGAACCCGAAGCCACAGCTGATGCTGAGCCTGTACCTACAGATGAAGCCCCAGCTGAAGCTACAGATGATTCTGACGGCGAGAGCGGTACTTTGACGACAGCCCTCGTCGAGTCAGAGTTCACCTCATGGGCCACCAAGCCCGGCACAACCGAAGTCGTCAAAACCACAATGACAATTACGGAAACAGAAGAAGCATTAGTCACATTAACCTCCACCGAACCTGGAAGCACAGGCTTCGTTGAAGTAACAAAACCCGTCACGAATGCCGCAGACGATGACACCGCCACGAATTCCGCAGAAGGCGATGCCGCCACGAGTGCCGCAGCTGAAGACTACATTGTCGAAACCGTACCAACTACATTTGCCGGCTCAACAAAGACAATAACTACACGCCTCGCCAGCGGAGTGGTTAGGACCACAGTGAGCGAGATAACAAGGACAGGTCCTCCTGTTACATACGCTTCTGTCGGCACCACTACACTTTACAAAGTTTTGACCATAGGATCGGATGGAAAGCCTGTGCAAGATCCCGTTACGAAAATCAGGACGAGTGAAGTCGCAGCTACTGTCAAGACAGTCGTTGATACACCGCCACCATCGACTATTCTCCAGACTCTCGCAGACGGTCAGGTCCTTACTTCTGTTTCAACACCTCTCCCTACAACGCGCGTGACTACCGTTCCTCCTACAAGAGTTATCATCACAGATGTCTCCACGCCCACAGGCGACACTACCATTGTACTTGAAGCCACGACACACACGTTGACGCACTCGGGCTACTTCATCGGCAAGTTTCTGCCGCCCATTCTCGCCGTCGTCTTGGCCATGGCTCTTCGCGCCTTGAACCAAGCAGCCCAGCAATACCAACCCTTCGCTGCGCTTACAAGACCAGGAGGTGCACTTGGTCGTGAGGCATTGCTGCTCAGCTTTGACGGCTGGATGAGCATCTACCTCCCTTTCAAGCTACTCTTCAATAATCAGCCTCTCCCCTTTCTCACCGCGCTGGCTATGTGGTCATCGACTATCGTGGCGCCTCTATCGAGTGAAGCCATCGGTCTCAAGATCTACGGCCGTTGCCGCAAGGGAGCCATCGATGGCTGTGCTCTCGAGCTTGGTGTCACCAACAAAGCTGCCTATGCCCTTGTTGGCCTCTTGGGCGCTATCGCCATCCTTCTTGCTGTGACCCTTAGCGTTATCAGTCGCCACTGGCGCACTGGAGTATTCGCCAATCCTTGGTGTGCGACTAGTACTGCTGCTCTTGTTGCGCGTAACCCAGAGATTCGACCACTGGCTTCCAGTGATTGGAAGGTCCTCAAGAATTCTGTCGTCGACAAGAGATTCGCTATGGGATGGTTCCGCAACCAAGAGGGGCGAGATGAGTACGGCGTTGTCATCTGCGGCGATATGGATCGTGGCATTCAAGCCCCCTATGGTAATGGGCCGTATACTGAAGGCATGGCCTATCGACCACATACACATCGTCGAGCTCCTCAGACCTTTATGGCCTTGAGCTTCTGGTACCGCTTCACGTTCCTTGTATTCCTCATCTGCCTACTCGGCTTTGTCGGCTACTATCACTTTGTCGATACCTTTGGCCACATGCCCAAGAAGTTGCGGAAGCTCATGGAGAGTCAAGACTTTGGTGTGCGCTTTATATGCTCTGCCTTGGGAGTCATTGTCGTTTTCTGCTGGGAGTTTCTCTTTACCAGTGAGTTTTCCTCTACTGTCTTGTTGTCAGTTACTCATCCTTTTAGGCGTCTCTGTTATCACCCCATTCCGTCGAATGGCTCAGGATCCTCAAGTCCCGACTCGATCGGTCCTCATGACACCGGCTACAAACCCCATTTCGGGCCTCTGGGTCGCAATGCGAATCCGCGATCCTCTGCTCTTCTTTACAGCCTTTGCAGCTGTTCTAGCCCAGTTCCTCCCCATCTTACTCGCCAACGTACCATACAGTTTGACACAGACAAGCGATGCCCATAACGTATGTGCGCGACTCAGCGTGGGTATATTGTTTCTCATGGTCGTTGCGATGCTTGCTAGTTTATTGGTCCGATGGCCTGACCTGCCCGTTGACCCTCGTAGCCTGGCTGCAGCATTGTGGTATGTTACTGATGCGCCGTGGCTGAGAGGACTTGAAGGTGTTGCAGCTATGAGCTCGGCGAAACGCAGGGACGCGGTTCAAGGACTTGGAGGGAGATGGACATATGGGCCTGTTCATACACCGATGGGAGAGCGTATGTGTATTGAGCATGGCACTACTGGGTTTAGGGTGTGACCATGTATAGATATCAGCTGTGACTATTGATATAGTCAATATTATAGTAATAAGTAATAAGATTTTCGGAAAAGTACAATTCTCATATCTTCCGTGCAAGGATACAACGGGGAGTTGATGGGTATAAATCGGGGAGTGCCCCCTAAGAAATGGGGCCTTCAGTGAACGATTGGCTCTATCCTGTGGAGACCCCGCACGCCATTCAGGCCTCTTTGTACGTCAGATCCACTAACGGGGAGTAGCAGGAAGCTTAATTGGATACTTTTGTAGCCAAGGTTGACAAAATGACCCTTTTTACCGCAGAAATAGAAATGGCGTGCTCGAGTGAGCTTGATAAAAGAAGGAGTCTGATATGGCTGGTACTTTCCGGTTGGCAATTGGGTGTGACGTTGTTTTGACGGTTACGAACAATTTGTCTCTTTCATCCATCTCAATATCTTGATCTTGGCACTGATGATATAGCCTATATGAAACGATCGACAACAGCCGTTATACCAACTTGAAGTTAAATGCTCCGAGACCCGCAATGAAGGCCGCCTGTGTCCAGTGCCGAGTCCGCAAGGTAGTACATATATATACACAAACCCTCTCTCGGTACTCGGCCGGTACTGACTCCTGAAGGTTCGATGCGACGGCACAGTCCCACGTTGTCGTACCTGTGAGCGACTCAGCTTTCAGTGCTCTTTCGAACAGGATGGCTCTCGTGGTCAGTATGAGCCTCGTATGCCGCCGAAATGTCGCGGTACGAAAGCTTGCCATGAATGTCGGGCTATGAAAGTTCGCTGTTCTGGTGATGTTCCGAGATGCTCCAACTGCCAGCGGAGGAATAGGCCGTGTACCTACTCATCATCCAAGGGTGGTTCATCTCAAACTACTTCTGAAGCATCTTCGTCTCGAGAGGACTCGGCCTCTACATCCACCTCCCAGGCTACTCTCTCACCCGAACAGCGACGATCAAGTCTAGCCTCGAATTCTCAGTCAAATGATCCTGGTCCTGTTGCTAAGGGCACCTCTCCAACGTCTTCACCCTCAGATGATCTCGTCATTTCACTCGTCAACCAATACTTTGATCGTCTATACCCTCTTCCCTCATACAACTTCCTTCACCAACCCACAGTCATTCAAAGATGTCACGACAAGACCATCGACCGAGCGCTTAAACTGTCTCTATGTGCTGTCACTGCGATTTACCTTGACAAGCATCACAGTGAGCGTGATGGTTGGGCTCAAGAAGCTGAGCGCCTCA
The DNA here is from genome assembly GCA_021655865.1 of Fusarium guadeloupense. Taxonomy (NCBI): domain Eukaryota; kingdom Fungi; phylum Ascomycota; class Sordariomycetes; order Hypocreales; family Nectriaceae; genus Fusarium; species Fusarium guadeloupense. The sequence continues at coordinate 98,935 of JAJJWM010000164.1, forward strand.
TACTCGACCACCTAGAGGAACCTTCTATCTTCAAAATTCAGGCATCTCTTCTCCTTATACGCTACCGTGCTGGCGTAGGACAATTCCCAAGAGCATTTATAATGGCTGGCCTCGCAGGTAGATGGGCTGTAGCTCTCCGTCTTAATTACGAACATTCAAAATTGAGCCCTGTCGCCCAAGAAGTGAGGAGGCGGACGTTCTGGTCTCTGTATCTCCTCGAGGACAGCTTTTGCGTGGGCCTGAAAGAGTTTGAGCTATTCGACCCCGAGATCATTTATCTACAACTACCATGCGAAGATGTCGACTTTCACCAAGAGCGCTATGTCAGTACAGGATATTTGCAGTCAGGAAAGGGGCTCGAAGCTGAGCTTATGGGCACTCGTGCTGCGTTTGTCCGACTAGCATTCATACGAAGAGCTATCATGAGACTCAATCGACGAATCGCCATGAAAGAAGTTAATCTTCCAGATCTCTTCTTCTCGATGGAACGGTTCCAGAATGATCTCCTCCGGCTACAGACCAACTTGGCCCTTTGCAATCAATATCCACCTCAAAACCCCCAGGAACTGCAGATGACCCCTCAATATGCCAGCATGGTAAGCCTCATCTTTCCACTACCACGACTCTACTAACGTTTGTAGCATATGAGTTGGCACCAATGCCACTGCGATCTTTATCGTGTTTTCCTTACAGAATATCCCGAATCTACTCCCCACCTAGCTATCGAGGGCATGTCTACTTCTGACAGAACATTGATGAAGGACAAGTGTATCTCACACGCCGAGAAAATCGTCAAGGTCTTGTCAGATTTTGTACAGTACAAGGATGAAAAGGATATGTTGGAGTTTGATGCAGCTATTTGCGCATATCATGCTGCTCGACTGATACTTTTCGGAACGTATACCGGGAGGGATAATACTGGGCTTCCGATGCAGATGGCTATCAGCAAGGCCCAGCTTTGTCTTGATGTTATAAAGAAATACTTTGACTTTTCAGCACAGCTCAAATCTATGGTAGGATTCTGCATCCGATGAGATTACATAGGATGGTGACTAACTTTGCAATAGCGACAAGAGCTTGAGGGAGTCATACAACAGCACAAATTATGGCTCGAGTCCTCAGACCATCGAGCAATCTCAACAGTCGACCCATCCCCCAAGTCATCACCCAAACTCTCCACAGACGCCTCCATCCGCCAACGTCTCGCCATCCACAGCCTTCTCCGACAGTCCGACTTCGTCGACGACAGCAGTGACGCGGCTCCTCCTGGGCCAGAACCAGGCTACACCGCGTCCACAGAAGACGAGCAGCAAGCTCCTGGGCCGCAAACCGACTTGGGCGGTAGAGAGCCATATCCGCTGAATGACTCCATCACAGACCCTAATCTGCTTTTTGGTCTGCCATATGGTGGTGTTGGTCTGGATTTGAATGCTTGGGCGTTTACTCCTGAGACGCAAAACTTGAATGGGTATCTGGAAGATTTTGATGAGCAGTATATGTATTAGCGATATAGAACTGACCGGTTATTTTGTCGTGTGAGTAGTCTGTGCAGTGCTTCGGCGCATACCGCAAAGATGCCGTATGCCATTGAAGCTCGTTGTCTCACACAACATCTCAGCCGACGATTGCAAATGATCATAGACCCTGTAATTCTTCCACTAATCTGGGTAAATCTACTTCTGGTCTCATGGCTTCAGTCCGAGGCTGTCAATTGCAGGCCAATTGGCCAGCCAGAGCAGCATGTTGGATTTTGTTAGACCTAAGGAAATCACGAGTAAAGTTAGGACAAGATATGTTAGAAACTCAGGTTAGCAAACAAGCTAAACGAGAAAAAGATTTTTCATCGGGTAAACACTTCATCTAATAGATCGGAAGCTGCGTAGAGAAGCACAGTAGCGCCCTCCTTATAGCTAAGACTGGGTTCCCATGATATTCGATTAAACACTTTATAGATGCCGGACTGCGAGACAGACGGATGGAACCTTGAATTACAAGGGTAAGTAAGGTTGAGTTTGTTAGTTGGCACAACGTTCAACGTTGTTGATGCCGAGTGAATTGATGTCATGATCAGTGAGTGACCTGTGAAGTAAGTGGCAGCCATCGTAAAGCTTCACTAACGTCATAAAGTACAGGATGTTTATCGCTCGTCTCATGAATTTCAAAGTCATCGTTAAACAGAGTATCATAACAATGGGGTTTTGGATGATTATCCAAACTCGTTCATCGTTGGAATCGATACAATTGCAAGTCATGAGATATGTGTATGCGCAACAATGATTGGTCACATGTACGAACATCATGATTATGTCTTGACAGATATGTATGGAAGCTAAGAGGAGCCTAAGATGCCTATCAGAAGTTGAAATCGTTTCGGTCAAGATTTTCTATGAGCTTTGGGTCCATACACAAGAAGCAAACTATTGTTAGATCAATTGATCTCTTAAAATTCAGCTTTGTCTCGTGCTCACAATTCACCAAGAGAAATGGGTTGCGCATTTTGGTGGGAAATCAAATGATTGTATCTCGGAACTCGGAGCGGCCGTCGGAATAGCTACCAAATGACGCATTGCACCACGCTAAATGGCAAGGCTCTAGTGCCACACCGATTCCAGTAGTTTTCGGAGGGTCGCGCGACCTTGCGACTTCCCACCAAAAGCTTTCTTCGGGCCGTCGGCATAACTGACCGATCTATTAAGGAAAAAAGCTTGCATTGTACGTAGTATTGCATACCTAATAATTGAATAATTAAATGAAGCAGTAACAAAAGTACATTCAATTCGTATCACTCTTGCGTGCATCATTTCGCATCTTTCTGATGCTTGCCTTGTTCCTCATTCAACCTGTCAGTTCAAATTTCGTTCGTCAGGCTCGAGATTTTGACTTTCTTAATCCCGGTTCATAACCTGGTTCAAGGCGGAGACTTTTCAAGCCCAAGTGGCAGGGTAGACAGCTTGAAGCGGGACTGAGGCCCTCCCAAAGACGTCGCTTCTCGGTGCACTCACAATCTTATTGGTATCCCCAGATTTAACCCTAATGGACAGGAGAAACAGTGACGATAGAGCTGTTGGCTATAACGGTTTTTGGTAGAGCAAGGGTTAGAACCACGCATGTGGATAAAAAGTACGAGATAGATTATTGTTACATTATATCCGTGATGTGGCATCAATACTGCCATTTATTCCACCTGTTCATTGTTCAACTGACTCGCCTTGTTTCGCCAACCATCCGATTGCTAGAACCCCCCTTGTACGTATTAGCGGTGACAAACTTTTATGTTATAAACCCGCCAGTGAGATTTGGGAATTGGGCATTGGGCATTGCAGCTTTGCCAAGACGACAATGCCCCAAAAGAACGGTCCACATAACATCGTTCATGAGGCTTCTATGAAGCAGCAAGTTCTTTAAAGTTGGCTGAGAATTTTATAAAACATAGCTAAGTTACTTATCTGTATGCATGATCTCTGTCTACTAAGGCATCTGTATGATACATGTACAATTGTTGCAATGAAAGACACGGCTAAAGACATGCAACTTTGCCATTCAATAATACTAATCAGTTACCTATTTCGATGCCCCACCGGCTGCGCAATAAGGGTCTCGTCATTGTCATGTTTAGGTGGCTCATGTGAGCAACTGCTTGGCGGTGCAAGCCTCCTAAAACTGCTTAAACAGTGATCGTCTGAAAATAACTGTTGCTTGAGTAACTGCATATACGGGGTATGCAATTGTGTGCCTCTCTTATAACACATGCCCGTGCTCTTCCCTCGATTGTGTGTCGTTATGTATTACTCAACTGGGAGTGCTGGTGGCCCCTTCCCGGTCCCAGTTTTCCCACCAACGCTCAGATCCCGGTCCTGGAACCAAGAACTAGAACCCCCCCCAGTGCCACTTTCCTTCCTTATCCTCCATTGCCTCCACTACCTTTTACCTTCTAACTCGCACCTAAACATTGCCATCGTCACCTTAACAAAAATCCTTTGAATAAAGACAAATCCAAACAAATCGTTTTCTCGCCCCAAGACCTTCATCGACGGCGACGTTGGTCTCGGAGGAATTGCTGCTGTTTCTTCTACTGCTCTTCTGATATTAATGGTCCCCAGTCTCTGGGTCCCTCCATGCGCCCCAAACCTCCAAAATCGCCATGGATCTCGCCTCGGCCGCTGGCGACCATCCGAATAACCTCATTCCCAGCCTCGACTCTCCTCTCCCCGTCTCGGCTCCTACTCCGACTACCTCGGCCCTTGCGCATCAGCCGTTGAACCCTTCGCAACCTGTTTCCCATGCCAACTCTCCCGACCGCAAACCCAAGAAGTCATCTTTGACCTGCACAACATGCCGCGCACGCAAGGTTCGATGCAATGGCGCCCGCGACATTTGCTCCAACTGTGAGCGACTTGGTTTTCCATGCTCCTACGATGACGGCGACACCGGCGCCTTGTCTGGCGCCCTACCGCGCCGCCGAGTTCGACAAGCCTGCCTCAGCTGTCATAGTCGAAAGGCCCGATGTTCCGGCCACATGCCGTCATGCGATCGCTGCCGCTCCCAAGGTATCGACTGCGTTTATAGACCAAGTAAAAGGGCCCGTATTGCCTCAAGAGGCGAAGGTCGAAGCCCTCAAAGTTATGAAGGTGATCGGGACGATGGTCACAACGACAGTGACCCTAACTTGACCGACCCGGCCAGCACCGCAACACCCCAGGGCTTTTCACAAGATATGTAAGTTTACCATATAGGTCAAACTCCTTCGGCTAACAAGCAGTTGTAGTTCTTTTCCCGATGAATCTTTCGACGCCTTGATAGGTCGAACTTTCAACAAGTTCTTCTGCCATGTCCATCACATTCCAATGTTCTCGTTTCTGCATCGGGCTTCTCTTGAAGGACGATACAATTCGGGTAAGGTTGAAAAGGCTCTATTGTTGGCCTTGATTGGTATAACGTCGTACCTTACGGATATGGGGCCAGGCATGAAGGAGTATGGCGAGAAATGTATCGACGATGCCGAGGGTCTCATCTTTGCCGATTATACTCGGCCATCAACCATCAAAGTGCAGGCGCTTGTCCTTATTATCAAGCACCGTATACTATCCAAGAAATCTCCAAGTGCATTCATGTTGTTGAGCATAGCATCTCGTTATGCTGCAGCTCTACGTCTGAATCACGAATCTCCTAATCTTTGTTTCCTTGCCCAAGAGTCTCGTCGCCGACTCATGTGGGCACTCTACTGTGTCGACTCGGGTGTCTCTGGTGGATATCGTGACTATTCTCTCTGGAGTGCTGATAAGATCCATGTAGGATTACCATGCAACGAGCGCAACTTTGAATTTGATCTCCCACAGCCAACCGAGAGGCTCATTCACGATCCCGACAAGCCTCGAAACCCCCAGGCTGAAGACATTGGAAGCCTGGCCCTTCACATTCGTATACAACACATGCGACGTCGGATAATGGAATTCTCTAGACGAGTCATGATGAGCCGCAACACACAACCTGATGAACTTCAAGCCGGTATCTGGGGTCTTCAGAAAGATCTCAGCGATTTCGCTACCCACCTACCTGCTTCTTTCCAATTTTCAGAGAGCTCATTGAGACTTCGTGCCTACTCCCCCCGAATCTGCATCTTCATTATGATACACGTCTGGTGGCATCAATGCCAAATCGATTTATACCGCCTTGCCCTGGGCGGTCTTCGTGAAGCCCTCCCTCGTGTTATTCTTGCAACCCTCGACGATGCCTTTATCGACCATTGCCAACGACAGTGCGTCGAGCATGCCATCTCAATGGCCAACATCTTTTCGTCCATGCATAAACTCAACGCGAAACCAGTGACCGATTTGGACATGGCAATTTGCGCCTATCAATGTGCTCGAGTATTGACCTACGCCTATCATACCAATGGACCAAAATACGATCTCACCTTGGATGCTGTTATGGAGCGGGCTAAAATCTGCCTATTGACAATTAAATCTTGCTGTGCCGGAAAGACGGCTGAGGGCATTCAGACAGATTTGGAGCGGTTGATATCACACGGAATCGCTATTCGTGTGCCATCAGTAACGCCAGATCCTCATGGCCGACTTCCACTCGACAATCGGTATTCGCAACAAGCCCTGCGCGGTCTTCCTGACGACCACGCCATAGGTGATGCCAATCAATTCGTCCCTATGACTCCTATTTCCATATCCGCCATGACCGACTCGACGTTTCCTCCCTCACTCGTTGCCGATCCTTGGGTACCTGAGAGTCAAGTCTCGCCAGACTTACCACACCCCACGACCGAGGTTCATGTTCCTGTTAAGCCGAGTGTCAGCGTTCCAGAAATCGTTCCGCGACAGGATTTGGCAATCCCAGAGATCAATAATGCCTACGACGGAGGTACCGATGGATTGGGCGTGGATAATGGCCTAGAGTATGGCATAGGACTTGACCAAAATCTATGGATGCCCAACAACGACTGGCTGAGCATGGATGCTCTACACAGTGGTGTTGGCGCCTGATGAGCAGCAGGCACGGCTAGAAGACTAGGACTCGTATTATTACTGTCATGAACATCCCAAAGTTCTTCAAAGCCACTATCAATCACAGCAACTGTCCAGCAAGCGTTGGAGAACTTGCTGAGTCGGCACAAAAATCTCTGCTCGACGCCCCGATTTCGATCTGATGATCTGGCCGACGCTCTTGAACGAATGGCTCATGGATGTTTCGGACATGAGCTGCAAAACATCAAGAGTCTCGAATTAAATCTACCCCTTCGAGCAGCATCATGGCGTGGGCACCAAAAAGTTGATATCGCCCGACAATCCACTTTCATTGTCATTTGTCATGATGAATTATCGAGGACACTACGAGCAATGCAACTACAACCATCGCTCATCCGGCTCCCACTAATCGGATAGATACAGCACGACGGACTGTTCGTTCTGTTTTGAAATGACAGTCTGGTCAAGGTCCTCATAGATTCCAGCACCAGGAGCACCCTCAGAAAGGAGCGAATGGAGCGCCGAAAGACTATGACTAACAGCAAGAGGAGGATGGTCGATCTGTTCACAAGATCCAGGATAGTCAGTGGGCCATACTTCAAAGACACATTGCTCAGGATGCGATACAACGAGGCGTATAGGCTATGGACAGGATTTATATATTCATGTATAATAAAGTCAGAGAAGGTTGTGGCAGAAACATACATGAGACAAAATAAACACAAAAATCAAATCCACTATACCAGCGCCGCTATCCTCCCACGAGTTCTACAAAAAACTAATCATCTCAAATACCTAGTGAACGAGCCCCTTTTCCCTGTTTTATCACAGCAGTCAGTTAAAAAAACATACCACCGAATGCGCCGACGCAGAACAAAGCTTTGCATCACAAACACAGCCGGTCAGTCAACTACTAGATGTTGCTCAGTGCCACAAGTTGTTAGTAGAATGGATGAGATGATCTGCCAGGCTGGGCCATTCTGGGCCTCAGCTCAACAATCCTCCCAGGTTGCAGGCATAAAGTTAATAAGGTTGGAGGGAGATCCTCGTAAGATTCGTCAAATATCGTTCCAAAACTGTCAAAAAGTGGTTTGACCATTTACCAAGGCGCCTGCTTCTAGACCTTGACGCGGAGAAGGTAGCGCAGCTTGACTTGGGCGACATCGTAGCAGATGTACTCGTTGTACATCAGACCTGCACCTGGGACCTTGGTAGGGCCAGGCTTGACCTTGGGATCAGGCTGTAATTGGTGTTAGCATATGATTCGTGTCGATAGTGTACAAGTAACATCAGGTAAACAGCAATATGCGCCACACCTAGGATACTGGGGAAACTTGCCATCTTGATGCCCTTGAGGCTTTCGTGAACGATACCAGCATCGATCCACTTGCTTGGGCCAGTGGTTCCTTGACCCCAGGTACTGTGCATGCCCTGGTTCTTGGCATCTGAGCCTGCATTGTAGTTAGCTCCGGTGAGCTTCTGCATGGGATCTCCAAGCTCAGCTTCACACAGAAGAAGCAAAGCGTGGCCATCCGAGTTCCAGGAGCAACAGTAATTAGCCGACTTGGACGACATATCAGCAAGGTAAATACCCTTGCCAAACATATAACCTGACACGGGAGCTTCAGGAGGCGCGATACGTAGACCCTGACTAAGGATACCACCGTAGTTTGTCGCTCGTGAACCGTGCCAAAGAAGGCGGCGATCGGATGAAATCTCAGAGAACTTGGAGTCGTTGAATCGCTTCGTCTCGCCTCCTCGTTCAATGCGGAAGATGTCTTGAACCTCATATGTCATGTGATGAGTGGAACCGCGAGATTCGTTCAGATAGTCCGCAAGATGCGTGAACTCTTTGCTCTTGTGATCCAAAGGAGTCATCTCCTCGAGGCCTAGACCCTGGAACTGACGATCAAGAGGATGGACAGTATCCCTCGACTTGCGGTCAAGCTTCATGATCTCGGCTGCGTCCTTCATGTCCGACAAGCTCTCCAGAAGCTCTATTTCTCTCTTGAGCAAGTTGTTGTCACGAATAATGGGCGGTCTGTTGCGGCCAAAGGCATGCGGAATGAGCGAATAGTAGGTGTTGGAAAGATGTTCAGTTGCATCAGGCACAGACATCTGCCACTGTGTCCTCGCGAGGTCGGCGTTGTCCATCAAAGCCGCAAGATCCTTGAGCTGCTGGAAACCACGAGTAATGGTTGTCTTACTCAATTTGCCCAGTGGAAGCTTGTTAGCGTCATAGTTGAGAGAGGTCATGGCAGCCTGGAAGTACGACTGATTGAAGATGAGTTCCATCAGCTCCTTGACGGGCTTCTCCAGAGTGCATTCGGGGGGCGGTGCCTTCTCTTCGTCATCATCCTCGTTCTTGACCCCCTTTGTGTCCTCCCCATCGTCTTCATCGTCAGAATCCGGGTTATAGCTGCGCTCAACAAAGGCATACTTGCCAGGCTTAGGGTTGTCGGTACGATTCTCCCAGGCAAGACCTGACTTATCCTTGAACTTCTTCTGAAACTGTTTCACAGCATCATCCAGAGTGCCATTTCCAAGAATAGCTTTCTGACCGGCCTCACCAACGCGACCCCATCGGGTCCATGTCTTGAAGGTTGCTGACTTGGGATCCTTCAAGACCTGAACACGATAGAATTTGTTGTTGTTGGCTGAGGAATTTGACTGATTGAGCGAGGCGTCATAAATGAGACCAGAATCAGGGTCAACGTAAACTTGGTACGTGGGAAGTGTGCAATGCTCGTCAAGGGGGATGACGACATCCTTTTTCTTGATGAACTGGCCTTCAGCGACGACCTTTTCCTCCTTGACATCTTCTTCAGGTTCCGTCTTGACAGCGGCCTTTGCTTTGGAGTCCTTCTTAGTGGCTCTGCCTTTGGCCTTTGTCTTTGGCTGTTCCTCCTCTTCTTCGTCCTCGGGCTCTTCTTTGACCTCCTCCTTAGCTTTGGCGCCCTTCTTGGTGGTCTTGGCCTTGGCCTTGGACTGAGGAGCAGCGCTGGTGCTTCGTGCCCGCTTGGTCTTGGGCTGCTCCTCTTCTTCTTCCTCGTCTTCATCAGCAGCTGGAGGAGATCTCTTCTTGGACTTTGTGCCATTTGTAGCGGTGCCGTTGGTCTTGGGGGCAGAAGACCAGGCGTAATCATCCGCACTCAGCTTGGCGTTTTTGGCCTCCATGTCAATGATCCAGGACGGATTCACAAGAGGAAGGTCCTTGGCCCGGGCAGCCGTGACTTTGTTGTTGCCAGCATTGAAGTCGTCTTGAGTACAGACGAGGTGGGTGGTAGCTTTGGTGACACTTCTGGTAACGGTTCCACCGAGTTCGCGGATGACAGCCTCAAGGGAGGAATGGTTGTGGCTAACGTCGTCAAACTTGCCGCTCAGCGCAATTGCACAGCCGTCCAGAGGCGGATCAGCTGGAGGCTTTGCGGCAGCTCTTCGCCTGGGAGGCATTTTGGCGAAATTTAGTGAGCGAGATTGTGAAAGTGAGGTGTGAAAGGATGTGGTCTCAGATGAGGACCTGGCTTAACTTATGGGAGTGTTAGCAGTCTCGTAATAACAACCCAATCCCTCTATAGCCTGCTATCCAGTGGGGACGGGTATTTAGGGGCTGGGAAACACGGCGTCATACCCAACAGCTTATGGCTTGTCAACAAGAGCTGACCGAATTGAGCAATCGCCGAATCTCAGGGTAATCCTTGCCTTGGCCAATTACACCAGATGCGGCTGACGAGGGGAAAACAAGCCGAAATTGAGTGAATGAGAGGTGAGGAAATGAGACGGATGGTGTTAAGAAGAATAGAAAGAAGAGAATATGGATAGAAACTATAGGTTTGAGAAATGAAGTCGGCGCCTTCCCATTTTAAAGTCCCAGTCTCATCTGAGGTGACCTCAGCTGAAGGGGAAGGTACCACAGACCTCTAGGCTGAAATCTCCACTTTCCGCGGTGATCCCTGAACAGCCCTGTAAAGGTGGACAAAAAGCACTGCAATTGAATGAGCTCAGGCTAGTTACAGTGCATAGAGACTCTTTGTAAGAAAGTGTCAGCCTAAAATAAGCTTTGGCTGGGTTTATGTATATCTACATTCAATTCTATATAGGTTATTGCTGCCCTAAGAAATTGTGTACAAGTATACGCTTATTCTGTCACATCTCAGCCTTGAGCTCCCCGAGCTACCCCAGTTGACCCCCCATGACGCGCTTCAAGGCAGCAGCGCGCCAGACCCAGCACGACCCCATCACGACATCACGTGGTTTCAATTAAACCCCCATCAAGTGGGAATTGTTGCCTGAAATTGATGGAGATTCATGGATCGGGGCCTCATAGTTCAGGTGAGTGGGTTGTTAGATGGTACTCTGTTGAGGACCACAAAGGATTTTGGTAAAGTTGATTTCAGGGATAGCACGACGCATTGAGAACAGTTAATACAACTCAGAACTTGTCTATGAGAGAATTGACCCATTGACTTTGATATCGACAATCCCCTAGCTGTGATACCACCCATATGAAGCAAAACACAACATACAAAGACACTCATTAACATTGCGATGGCTCTTCATCGTATCAGCTCGTGAACACCTCTATATCTCCCCGGCATCCCTCGAACATCTCTCTCCAGCCTCGGCCAACATCTACTCATCCTCATTCTCATCGTCTTCGTCGGAAGCCGTATCTGCAACACATGTCAGGTTAGCACAACCTCAGCGCTCTCTATAGATCAAGCGCATATAGGTCCCAAATACCGTCATCATCGTCGTCAGCATTGTCGTCCCCATCACTGGCCTCGACGGGCCACTGCACCGTCACCTTGGGTATCATTTCGTGCCCGACAAAGTGCTTCCAGTCTGGCCCCGTGTACTCTCTCGTGCTATCCCGTTGTCCTTCGAACCCAACGAGAGATCTCTCCGGTCGCGTAGTCCACTGTTGCTGTGGCAAGCTGACTTTGATGTGGTGCAGATCCAAGTTGGGGATTTCCTTGAGCTTCTCGAGAAACTTGGCCCAGAAGCTGATCTTGGGCATTGCACCCGAATCATCTCGTACCAGGGCTCGGCGCAGTGTCACCTTGTGTAGCTCTAGTCGTTTGAGTGTTGGCGCAAATTTTCGAGTAACCGCGAGTAGGGGCGCAGCTTCCACATTCATCATACCAAAATTAAGCTCCTCCAGATATGGATAGTCTGGTGACGGTCCAAGGGGTGTAAGAAGAGAGCTTGGAGCTGGCCCGGATCCTGTTGGAGGTGTTGGGGGAGAGGTATTGGAACGGCCAAGCCATCCGATAAGCATTCCAGGCCCAGTGACACTGGCGTGGGTCTCGTTGATGCGCAGATGCTTGATGTTTTTCAGCTGAAAGAGAAAGTTGCGTAGCATCATATCAGCAGTAGACGAGTGGCCGGCAGCGTCGTCGCTCGAAAAGTCACTGCCACCAAGCAGATCGACATCTATGTGCAGTTTCTCGAGATTCTGAAGAACAGGAATGACTGAATCCTTCATGTATGAAGGGATGTTGAAGGCGCAGTCTCGCAAGTGGTTCCTCGAACGCGACATGTGTTCGATACCCTTTGGCCTCGCGTTAGCCTGGCCGAGGGCGAAGAGAACAGAACTGAAAATGGTGCTTCCATAGGCTGTCGACGTGTCTGGACCCCAAGTCATACCACTAGTCTGACCAGGACGGGTGCCAGTCTCTCTGAACGCTGTTGTCGATCCGTAGCTAGTCCACTGCGCTCTAGGGCCGTCCCGAGTACGGCGTGTTGAATTGAAGTCGCGAATCACAACATCCTCGAGGTTCTTGAGGTTCTTGAATGCTTCAACAAGCATATCTCGATGATATCCGGTACTCAGCAGGGAAAACTGTCCATTGTGTAGCTCCATTTGACGAGCGGTGCGAGTGTTGTGACCATGGACCTGAAGGGCGTGGACGAAGCGGTCGAGGCCAAAGTGCACCTTGGTAAGATGGCTGCTAAGACGACTCTTTGAAATGTCAATCAAGGCCTGTAGACTTGTCTCTGAGATCATAAACTGTTTGCGGGTGAAGAACTCATTGGTAAATGTTGTGTAGAGAGCCTGCTCGATAGAGCGGCATGTCAGACGGACATTGCCCAGCTCGGGCGTTGTCAGGAAGTAAGTGATTCGTAAAAGGACCTCGAGAGGAATCTTTTGAAAAGGAGAGCTAGAGGTCGCAGCCAACGAGGGAGTGTCGATGTCGGCCATAGTGGCATCTGTGTCTGCCGCCATGCTGACGCGAAAGGAAGTTATAGGTATCTCAAGGTGGCGGGCACTATAAAGAAGAGAAAGAGCTGGTTCGTGTAATGATATAATGTCTTTTATAGTTGCAGACGTTTGCAGTTGATTAAGGTGGTTATCCGAGATCAAGGAAGATGTAAGTTGTTATTGATATTTATTTGTGTAGAAGTAAATTGGCTGTCGGCTGTGAATCACGGTTGATAGCCCGAGCCCAGTACAGCAGGCAGCAAGCAGGCAGTCGCTCCACTCAGGAATGTCTATTTGTCTGCATTAGCTATTTTCCTTCAATTTTGTGTCTATTTTATGTAGTGTTGCGCATGAATAACTTACATGTGCGATTATTGTGTCAAGTTGTGAATCGCAACTGCCAGCTCAAGTGTTGTTTGTTGTTGAGACGGATAAGATGAGGTGAGGTAAAGATATGACGTTGAGATGGTTCTGCCCAGACCCTGGGAGAGGAGTTGGCTTAGCTCTGCGCTACAGCCGCCAATGATCCACTGAAATTATCCTACTTTCACCCCCTGCGACCGCGAGTCAGCTAGAGACGGAACTACATCAATCAGTCAGTATTCACTTTGTCCAATTCAGGTTTTTATTAATGAAAAGTAACTTGAATGTATTGGTTAAATGAGCCAATTGTCATTGGTATATCCCTAAACATCAATTCATATAACCAGAAACCCCTGTGTAACCCCATCCCATGCATTTCTCCTCAAATGGCCAAGAATCATTGACTGGCTATTCAAGACATAACATACATATCCAAGCGTACAAACATTGTCTCATCTCGTCTTTCTCTATAACAAACATCCGTGCAAAATCTTGTAGACGCCCAAGCGCCAAACATAAAATCACCTTGGGTATAATAATCTCAGCGCCCCATGAACTCGTTCTGCCGCAGGAAGCTCGTTGCCAACTCGTCGCCCCCGTGCTCGGCCGCTTCCATCCAGTGGACAGCGACACACATAAGTCCAGGATCGCTTCTCACGTCACTCTCTTTACCGTCTCCGCTCGAAAATCCTGGTCCTCGGCCACCTCCACCATTGCCGAGTCCCGGTCCACGGCCATACTTGTCCATGACCGTCTGCTTAAACACCTCCCGCGGCTTTGAAAGAGGGAGTGTTGTTCGTTCAACGTATTCTGGGTTGGACAGGTAAAACAACGCAAGCTCACGTTGTGCCGTTGGGAATCCTTCCTTGGCCGTAATTGTCCACATCTTGCCCGCATCATCCAGCTTGTAAGTTGTAGATGGTGGTGGCGGCGTGCCTGTTGAAGACTGTGGCACGTCCGGTATCGTGTTGTCGCTGGGTTTGCGCACATGCGTATGCGCCGCCACCACTTCGTCCGCCATCTCTACCATGGTTCGGCATACCTCCGACTTGAGTTTGAGGGCCGCCAATGCCGTATTCCAGAAAGCCTTACCGCGATCCTGTTTGTCCAGCACCGAGGGCGGAACAAAGGACGCAATGAACTGTAGATCACGGAAGAGCGTCTTGGGTCGGATTGAGGCTTCTCTGAACAAAGCCTGCAGCTCCTTGGTAATGATGTCCGTGTTGACGTTTCCTCCCGACATGATTGATCTCGTCTCAGAACTGTTCTGCCGAGGACCAAAGAAAGGCGTCGCAAGCTGAGATTGAAGTGCTTGCGATCGTCGTTCCCTGACATTGTCAATTGTACCTTCCAGGGGGGTAGGGCGGGAATTAGTTTGATGCTCCGTCACCACGCTCGAGCCAGCATCAGACCGATTCCATCGCGGCCTCTTCTGTCCACTTGATTGCAGCGCAGCCACAATCAGATTCTCCAGCTCATGGAGAGCATTCAGTTTTGCATAAGGGTTGGGATGAACGCAAAACATGTTGAGTAACCGTTGATATGCCTTCTTGAACGGGAACTCTGGCTTTTCCTTTTCCTTTTCCTTCTCCTTCTCCTTGTCCTCCTTGGCCCAGGACAGACGTGGCGTGGAATCGTTAGTGCTCGATCCCTCGTTTGAACCCACAGGAAGGGTTTCTGAAGTCTCCGATGCACGATCGGAGTTTGTTTCACCAGCATTTCGCAGGTTTCCAAAGCTCTTTTTCTTTTCAATGACCCTTGGTCGTCCTGAACTTCGCTTTTCCTTGATCTCAGATCGACGCCGTGCCCGGCGATCTAAAGCATCTTTGCGATCAATACACTGTTGTCCCAACTTGTCAAACCAGCCATCTGTCTCTGAACCTCGAGAAAAGACTTGGTTGCCAAGGTCAGAGAGCAAAAGACTTGTAAGAGACTGCCTCAGTTCATTCAGGAAGCGAGTCTTTTCATCATCCGCTCGCTGTTGCTGGAACACCGTCTCGTTAGATGACGCCGACGTGCCAGGGCGTCCTGTCGAGAAAGTGGAAGATGGAGCGGTGCCATGGTGCTGTGGGTGAGAGAAGGTCGTTGAGAGGTTTGTCAAGCTTGTTGTGGGCGAATATCGAGAAGCTCCTGAACTAGGAGACATGATCGGCTGGAACGGTGACCAAAAGGTGCTAGCTGAATCATTGGTGTGTGCTGGCGAGGCTCGATCAAAGTACTCTTGACCATCAAGGATATCTGAGAGTGCTGATCCAGCTCGAGGCATGTTCTGTCGACCAGAGTCGAGCGATTGCTGACTAGGATTGTGCGCCGACAACGATCTCAAATCCCGGGCCAAGGAGTTGGGTCTGCTTGACGTGGGGCTAAATTTACGGTCGGGATCGCTGATGATGCTGCCAGAGTCATCTCCAGCCCAGGAGAGGTCTCGTTCCTTGGCTCTTGCACGATCAAACCCAAGCTTATCGCGCTTATAAAGCTCACTTGACCACAGGACCGGTGCGTCCCGAATAGTCTCGCCGACTAACCTCGTGATACACTTGTCCACTTCGTAGCAGAATCGGTGAATGCGTTCTTCACCCATGCAGAAATTCTCAATGCCACGGTTTTGAAGCCATGCCGCAGTGACCTCTGCAGGATCATCGCTCAGCTTGTTTGGACCTCCCTGCTCTTCGGAAGCTGCCAGGAGGTCCATGATCTGAGACTCAGTACGGTAGAGATAGGACGAGCTTGGTCCTCTAGCCATGTGCGCACGAGATCGTTGGAAGGAGTTCCAGCGTCGGGGCATACCCATTGTCTTGAGCGCTTGGCAAATGTCGCGGCTGTGGGCATACTCTTTTGAGTTGCGTACGTCAGTCACATACCACATCTTGTCACGCACGGCTCGTACGCGTTTCATCATGCGGTCGATGATGCCCTCGTGGCGCTCTTGGCTCTGCTTGAGCCAAACAAGCCAAGCATCGTACTCCTCAATGGCGGACGCAGATCGCCTAATAGAGTCTCTGGGTCCACGAGAAAAGATGTTGATGAGTACGGCAAACCCGTTATCTCGAAGCGAAGGGGAAGCAAGGGCGTTGAGTTGGTTAAGCGTCTTCCAGTATTGGTGAGATGAAACAAAATCTGCAAGTGCCTTGGATTGCGCCGAGGCTGCTTTTAGCATGGTGATGAGAACAGCTTCTGGTTGGCCATCCTTGTTGGAATCAGGAGCAGACGAAGATTCTCGCTTGGAGTCTTGAGATAATTCTTTGCCCATCTGTTTCCTATAAGGATTGCGGCTGGCCATCGACCGTTCTGTGGTAATAATCTTGGTCTTGGACTTGTACTTCTTGAGACCAAATGCACGATTGCTGAGCTGGGTCCGACTGTTCTCGGGCTCAAGACTACGAGGGATTTCGTAATCCTCAACCAGCTTCAGAATCGAGTCTCGAAGCTGATGATAGTCCTTATCAAGTTCAGGTCCGTTAGAGGGTTCATCTTCGTCTGTGTCAGTGCTCGACGAATTTTCTTCATCATCAAGCTCGTCGTCAGGATCATAAGTCATGTTTGTAGATAGGCTCTTTCCATCAGACGAGATGAAGAGTACGAGCCATCGCTCAGCGCAAGGGTGACATGAACCACGGACTGCGTCACCACCAAGGTTCTGCGTCATCTCGTGGAGGGCCAGGCGCAGTCGATAGCCGTCGTCCTCATACTTATTCAGACGCCTTTGCAACTCCGACTCTACGGCTGGAGGAGAATATCGCTGAGGCGTCATTGAGGTCTGCTCATCTAGGTAGTCATCCCGAGTAGTCGAGTCACTAAATACTGAAGAGACGCTGGTGCTGATGATAGAGGCGGTGTCAAAGTTGTTCCTCTGGTTTGACATGGAAATGGGTTGCGAAATAGCAGACATGCCAGAAATAGAGGCAGGTCCGGACCTAAAGCTGCCCGAAGCAGAGTGCGGCCTTTTCTCTGGGAAAATGGCATTGACCAGAGTCGCGAGATCAGCTGGGCTAATGACCAAATAGGGATGAACCTCCTTGGTCTCTCTCAAGGACGTGATAGACCTCGCTGGGAGTAGTTTGGCAGCCGGTATCTTGGATCGCGATCCCTGGAAACGAGCGAGAATGCTCTCCACGTGGCCCTTGATCTTTGGTGGCACCTCGACAGGAACACATGTCGCTGAGGGCTTACCACTCCACATGCTGGAAACGTATTCATGAGCCTTCATGGCCACCTTCTTGAGAATCTTCTCACGCGCATATGGCGTGATGTGATACTCGGCCAGCATGCCATATGACTCGGGGTGAATAATAACACCCAACAGGAAAACAAAGAAGAGACATCTCCAAACCAACCATCTGGAGGTATTTTCGACATACTTGTGGTCGAGCTTGTTCAAAATAGCATTTCCAAGTTCCAAAAGTCCCTCGGGTATTCCGGTGGCATCCTCATCGTCGACAAGCTCAAAGAGTTGGTTCACTGCCTTTTCGTAAAATTCCTTGGCTGCAACTTCATCTGAGTGGTTCCAATCCGAAAGGTTGAATCGTGTACCATGCTGGTCTTCAGCCCGGTCTAGTAGAAAGGCTCCATCCTCAAGGATCTTCATTAGATACCATTCCATGTTGGATTTGCCAGACCAGTCACGCATTGCCGTCCAAATGTTGAGAACAGAGATAAGAAAGTGCTCTCCAGTGGATTTGGGTTCCGAGATCAGTCGTGCCAGGGCGGTAGCCCATATCTCGGTTCGTCGCCGGTCCTCAGAACTGTCAGGACCGGCAGAATTGGCGAAGCAGGTGTGAATAAGGATGGAGAGGGGGTCATGGCGTTGAAAAGACAACAGTCGCTCTATGTCCACGGCAGTACTGTTTCTCCCGGACGCACTTGCGTGGGTTCTTCCTCCAGAACGGCCATGAAAGGGAAGGACAGATTCCACAGGCTCCAAACCTTTATGATAAGACAAGAATGAGTTCAGCTCAGAGCTTGACAGAGAACATATACGAGTGGCCAAGTAGTCCGGGTTTGTACGCAGCTGGGTGAGAAAGTCGAGAAACGTATCGCGAGCAGAGGCAGAAATGTCGTTAAAAAAGGGTGTTATGGACTTGAGAGGACCAAGAGCTGCCGAGTTAGTTGGGGTATCCAAACTTTCGGAAGAACCAAGACCAGCTGAGGCAAGACCTTCCATCTCGGGGTCAAGAAGGGCGTAGCGACGCAGTTCATCGCAGCTATTGCGAACATCATGAATGGCGCTGTGAAGGGCAGCAAAGTTCTCCTTGTCGTCACGGCGGAAACTGTCGACCAAATTACGATGAGCTATCTCTCCGCAACGAGTTAGACGGGCGCTGAGAGCGGTAGAAACCAAATTCCTCTGGAGACGCAGACGGGTATTTGCGCGCTTGCGCTCCTGGTACTTGGAAAGTCGCACCAGATGAGCTAACTCCTCGAGGGTTGTGCTTTCGGATTCTGGGGATAGGTGTGGATTTCTATACTGCGAGACATCTTGCAATAATGGTTTAGGAAACGTAGTGGAGGCAGAGGGGCTGTTATCGTTCTCTTTATCGGAAGGTTTCACAGGCGAGTCTCGAGGGCCATTCCTTGGGGAGGGCTGGCCAGGCATATTTGGCTGTGCCACGATGGGCTTGCGGGAGGACATGGCTGGCGAGTGTTGGTGAGCATGACCCCGACGGTCTTTATCGTCAGGACGTCGCAAAGGCAGTGCCTGCGTCTTATCGCGGGTAGGGCTTGGGCTCGGAGAGCGGCGTCGTCGAAATCGAGGTGGTTCCACATGAATATCAACAGATGGAGGGGGCGACGCCGGATCTTGCGTGGCACTAGACGACACAGCTGTAAAGCAGCCAGCGAAATTAGCACGAGTAACTTAGAGGTATGTAGAAGCCAAAACGACAGCCAGACCCAAGTTCAGGTTGGGGAACGATTGGGAATGGCGACGTCGGGCAGGACGTACTGGGAGCAGAATGAATGCGGACGGGTGAAGACAAAGATCGTTGCATAGAAACCATTCTGAGCTCACGAAGAAACCCTATGTCGCAACTGGAGCTCCTATGGCAGCTCTGAGGCGCCGCTCACGGGCTTGTGGGCAAAGGTATAAGACTCGAACAGGTGCGGGCAGAAGCAAGTCGCAAGTAAGTCGGTTGTACGGGGGTTCGCAAAGGGTGCTAGACCTGCCAGCGACAATCGGACGAGGTAAAGAATGACAGGCGCGAGGTTGGTGGACGAGATGGCGCGTTCAGAATCGTTCTAGCGCAAGAGGGACTAGGATCGTATCACGAGTTGGAGTCGCACGTCGGAGTTGTCCAAGACAATACAGGACAGACAAGGCACGAGAACGAGGGAGGGAGGTAGGTAGGTAGTCTATGGCAGAGGAAAAAAGAAGAGAGGGGGAGAAGAGACAAGATGTGGGAGGTAAGAAGGTGGGAGGTGGGGGGAGAAGTATCGAAGCAAAAGCCCAGACAGATCAAGTTCGGTAGAAATGGAAATGGAAGGAGACTATAACACTCGTAAGATGGATGATATGGCAATAACAGTAAACAGCAAAAGGGGGCTCACAACTGGCACCTTCTTGAGCCGACTGCATATACACACAAGCAAGACAACGAGATCGGGGTGTCCTTTTGGGCTGGGTTAAGGATAGGATCCAATATGATGGGGTGGAGGTATCTACAATACGGGCGGGAACAGGAACGGGTACGGTACGTTAGTGGATACCCCCCGGTGCAGCGTTGACCGGAGCGGGCGAATGTATATGCTAGGCTCTATCCGGTATATGCGACGCGGCAATGCGGGTAATCCCGAGCCGCGATTGGATCAGCGACTCTTTTATGGGTCGGTACCTGACGCCCTGTGCGAATTGCACGTGTCTGCCAGGTCAAAAGGATGGGGGTCAAGGTCGGGCCGGGTCACAGGGGGAGTTTAGGTGAGTTGTGCGTTGGCAAGCGCTACAAGTTCAACTAATACCGTAGCCAGGTTAATCCAAGGCTGAGTTGAGTTGTTTATCGACTACCTTGGCAGGTTTAATTGATCGGTGGACCTTGAAGAGCCTCTCCGGTTCTTTATGCGCCGAGAGACCTGTTTCGTCCCGTGGCTGTGGTTGAGAGTGGAACAAGGCATCCACTACTAGGTATCGAGGCTTGGATCATGTACAACCACAAGTCATGATCAACTATGACGGGATGTAGGACAATGAATCGAAGCTTGGATGACTTGCAGGAGTGTGTTAGAGCGACAGCAATGCTATACAACACAGCAATGTCCGTCATTGTATTCAAGTTGACGTCGTAGTAACCTCGGTCTAGAAAAATGGAAGACCTAGGGTACAGGATATACCTCGACTTAGTGTAACTCTAGGCTATGAGTTGTCATTGCATTCCCGTCAGCCCAGTAAAGACCGTCTCTATGTCAACAGAGAAAAAACCGGACCAGACAATTATGACCACGAGGACAACCGAGAGAACAGATAAGAAGAAACTCAAGGAAGAAGCAGTAGAAAAATGGAAAAGTATGCCAGTACCCGTGTTCGTATTGGCTTTGTTGTTTGTTGTTGTCCATTTGCATATCTCGCATTGGATATATCGACTAGGGTCTGTTAGAGCCTTGATCACTACAACTGTCATTATCTCTGAAACAAAAGTTGATGCTTTCAGAAGTCGTCGTGCAATAGAAACATGTTTACAGCTTATTCTGTTTCATACAGCAATACATTGTCATTAACAATTCCCATCACGTCTCTACCAAACCTTCAATCTCACACACAAAGCACATGCTCTCAAAACCCCCTCCCCCCATCCAACAGCCATCAGCCAATCTCATCGCACCACGCCAGTTCCCTCTATGCGAGGCAAAGACAACAGTTAGGTTGCTGCAAGTTATGGAGCTGGTTGTGTGCCAACGCATACCTAGTACCATCCAAGACACCAATCATGCGCCAGCCTCCACATGCGGCCTCTTCCAATCACTAACTGCCAGACCAACGTCTTTTGATTCTGTGCTCAATCCTCACTGAGCATCCCAGCCATTCATATTTGTTAGACAGACCGACATGTCTGCGTGCTGAAAAAGTGTCCGCCAGTTATGCAGCCGTACTCGGCCCTCTGCAACCAGTCTCAACTCTGCCGTATCAACTCCTAGCGACAGACCGTCTATTCAGCTGCCTTTTTCCTAACGGACTCGCCACTTGAATGCAACGCTCTC
Organism: Fusarium guadeloupense; assembly: GCA_021655865.1. Classification (NCBI taxonomy): domain Eukaryota; kingdom Fungi; phylum Ascomycota; class Sordariomycetes; order Hypocreales; family Nectriaceae; genus Fusarium; species Fusarium guadeloupense. The sequence goes on from JAJJWM010000164.1 coordinate 120,163, forward strand.
TATCCGTCTTGTCTATTCATAGGTGAACATTCATTCATCCATCAATAAACAGCGCATCTGTCCTACATGTCCTGTACCGCCCGCTCGGTGCGTTGGCCATGCTGCTCCACCCATCAAAACTCCACCGCTGGTTTTCCTTTCCCAACACTTCACGACAGCTTCATCCATAGGCCCCCAGCTTTTCCCCAGCATCTCCTCTTTCAGTTAAGGACACATTTACCTTTATGCACGTCAGCTGCGCGTGGCCTGTCTTGATGGCAGTTGACAGGTTCGTCCGTGGCGTGTTGTTCATCTAAGACGCCGTTACCCATGTAACTTGTCATGTCAAGTCGACCGACTATTCTTTCCTGGGAACTGATGCCATAGATGCTTACAAACCCTTTCACTGACCGTCTCTTCTAGATCTCGGGTATTGTTCCATACCTTACAGAAAAGCCTCAGATACCCATATCCTATTCCATCACACCTTGGGTCGCCCGCTTTCATACACACCTCCAGCTAGCCAGTCACCATCCCATCCTAACTGGCTTGTGTAAGCCCTACTTCTAGAACCCTGCTATGCATTCGGTATTAAGTGCAGTAGCCGGCACATGTCTTGCCACAGCTCACCAACATACCAATAGAGAGAGTCCGATAAACACATAAATTCATTCATGCATGAGACAGATGAAGTAACTATTTCTTCACCATAAACATGGGTATAATATCAAACGCTTCCAACCAGAACCTTGACCAAGGTGCCATATTAGGCATGCTGCAACTCGACTGTCGTAAGAGCTTGTACATGCTCGCTGAACCACCATTTTTTTTGTTCAAAAACTTGATACCTTTCAACCATTATAACGGTTTGGGATCCCATTAAATTCCCCTCCCAAACCGAATATCAAAATCCTTCAGGACACTCATTATGCTTGCTGCTTCAACCTCAATAGGCATCATTGCACCTGGAGGTGCTGGTTTCGCACCAGGCCTGGGTGTAGCCTTGAGCTTGGGCAACCAAGAGCCAATGTCATCCGCAGCCTTGGAAAAGTTGCGGTGACTAGATAGTGTCTGGTATGCCTCGGCACAGCTCAATCCTAGACTGGGCAAACTAGGTAGAGATATCTTCTCGGGCTGTTTGGGCTGGGACTTGCAGCAGCCGCCGCCAGCACCCTTGCCACCGCAGCAACCCCCGGAGCTGCCGTCCTTACGATTGAAGTTGGCGGCCATCAAACGACAGAACAGTCCGGACTTAGGATCCGCCTGGCATTGGGCACAGGTACCAGGTCCGTTAGGGCCGCATCCTCGTCGGTCAGATGATTGAGTTTGTGTACGACGAGGAAGCTTGACAGCACCATCTGCTGTCATCTCCATAGCTAGCGTCGGAGAAACCACGTCAGTCTCCTCAGGGGGAGGGGTCTGAACTTGCTGAGAGATAGGAGGAAGTGTATCATTAGGAGTCATGGCGGGGGTCGCCAGCGCAGTGTCGGCGCATACGCAGTACGTTCCATCCTTACAAAATCCACAGCCATCTCTAAACGGCATCGTGTCCATTGAAGAGATCTGGGTGGGAGCAGAGTAAGGCTCTTGGGGGGCAGCCTTGCGGGAGAACATGGCTGTATAGTCAGTCTCGACGGCATCGTGGCCTGGACTGGAGCGGTGTCTCTTTTCTTGAGACACGTCCGCTGACGGTGAGGCAGGACGCTTCAGACCTTGAGATCGTTCAAGAGCGTCAGCTGCATCGTCGAGACACTGACAGTTTGCTGTGAGGCTGCACTTGCCGCAGCCGTTGGCGGCCGTCTTCATCACCTCCTCGGCACAGGCACATGGTCCATTTGGGGAACAGTTGCCACAGGTAATGGCAGTTTCGGAATCATTTGATGAGTTTATGTCGAGAGTCTCTGGAGGGGAGATAATTTGTGAAATAGAAAAGGAGTGGCCTGACTGACGATCAGGTCGTGCCTCGGGAAGACTGTGCCTTGGTGGCTGACTGCTCGGGCTCTGGAGTCCATCAAAATGGTGCTGAGAAGAACTCATGCTTCGTGACTGGTAACTTGAGTTGAAGACGCCTTCATCTAGTCGACGCTTGAGAGTCTCAGCTTCCGTCTCCACCCGAATACGATCCTGACGCTCCCGCTCAAGCATGTTCTCAAGCAACATGCATCGAGATCGGAAGGACTGGACGTCGAGCTCAAGCTCATGAATCTTGTCCTTAAGTTCCGACTCATTCTTCTCCTGGGCCTCACGTTGCTGGTCGAGCTGTTCCTCAAGCTCTCCAACACGGGCCGCCCTCCGCTCCCGGAAAGCCCTCTGAGCTGCGCGGTTTTGGGCCTTGCGCTTTGTGGGCGGTGTATCGGTAGCCGGCTTCCTGCCAGGCTTGGGCCGCGGAGGGATCACCCATTCCTTGGAAGTCATAGAGACCTTTAGAGGCTCCGACGGCACTGGGTTGGGGCTGATTACGGACGACATGGCCATCTTGTTGATGGAAGGAAGAGCAGTGCGCTGTTGAGGTTGTGGTGTGGGTGGAGGTGGCTTTGCACTCGGCTTGATGGAGAGTGGCGTTCTGTGGCTGGTGCTGGGACCGGTTGTGGCTGGTGAGGCCGGTCCTGGTGCGACCGAGATAGCACGGCTTCTAGTTCCTGCAGGCTGGGGAGCAATGGCAGGAGTGCCAGCGCGTGAAGATTCAACTGACGGTCGAGGAGATGGACCTGTCATGTTGAGAGAAGAAGCTTAATATGGACGGGTAATTGATGTTATGCGAGATCGGGTCTCTTTCGGCCGGCCGGTCGAGGTGATTGGGTTCGGAGTTCCGAGAAGGAAAAGCGTCGTAATCGGACTCGGGATTGCTTAGCTGATGAAAAACGAAACGGCCAATCGTCAATGGCGGTGGTGAGAAGGTGGATGATTGTTTTGTAGAAGATTTCTATATCAGATTGATAAGATTGTTGGGGGGATCCGTCCTAGCTGACGCAAGGCTGCGACAGTGACAGCTCGGCACGATCTCGGCTTTGCTTATGCGTATGGCTAATTGCCAGAGAAGGGTGAGAGTGACAAGGTATTGATGAACCCATCCGCGTATGAAAGGAAGAATCGGAACGTCACAATAGGTCATCAATCAATTCACGATGGATAAGAGAATGAAGGAGGGGAGGGAAGGGTAGCAAAGAAGGAAATTAATCGCGGGGTGCGTCGCTACTTTTGTGCCCGGACCGCAACCGACGGTTGGGAAGCCAATGGTCCGATTCCAGGAGACGATAGTGGATCTGATCAGATTGATAAGATTTGATTGATAAAAATTTCGCATGCACTCTACACGCCAGGCATGCATTAGTATGCGCCAGGCACACACCGTGATAGGAAGATGCTTGCAAACCATGCAAATGGAAGCTTATCCAGCAACTTTCTTCGCAATTTGATTACCGGCCAGGCATTATTCAGGCATCGAACTTCTCGAAAAGCATTTCTATCTGTCATGAATTAAGCGGCTCCGCCAACGCCCGGACTTGTCACCTGTCTCGACATATCTTCCCCCACCCTATCAACGTAACCAATCGTGACCCCTACAAGCCGTTCAAAAAGAGCCATTTAAACTCCAATTTATTGATGTGACAGTCAAAATCCAGTGTTTTATCAGCGGAGGGTGGTTGATCTGAGTGATATCTGCAGCGGTAAGAACGTGACGTCGCAAGATGTCCAAAATCCTCGCCGGTGATGCAACAGCACGTAGCATCAACACTGACGATCTCCAATAGATTCCCCTTGTTGGCTCAACTTCCTCCACTCAAGAACCCCTCACAAAAATCACTTGGAGCTTCACCTTCCCCAATCTGATCCGACCCTCGGGGTCTCACCTAGAGCGGACTACCGGCTTTAGTCGGAGAACGCACCAACGACACCTGTGATCCCACAGCTTTGATAAGATACAGTGGAGGATACCGTATCACAGTTTGAGGCCGATTACAGGGCCCTCCGCCTCCGACTTCGCTCCCTCACTCAGTTTGCAATCGTTTTTATGTGGTTTGCAGGACACCATCAACTCCCATAAAGGGCTTGTCCACAGGGTCTCGGGGGCGACCAGGTCCGCTCACGTGGGGAAGACTAGGGGACTGCACCAGGACTTTGAAAAGCCAGTCATACGAGCTGTCTTGGCCATGTCAAAGCTAAACTCTGTTCTAGTCAGGGCCTGTGGTTTGTTATGTATTCAATACCGTGGTAAGCTGTCAACAAGACCAGGGCCAGATGATGCGATAGAAGGAACATGATATGCCAGAGTCTACGGGGCATGGTTGGCTTGTGTTACAGTGTAAGGTACCCGAAAGTGCATGGTTAAGCAGGATGCTCCTCGACAATGTGACATTTCAAGACAAGGAGCACGTCCCTTCCATCAAGTGCCGGTTCGTGAGTCGCCATTATCCCAACAAGACGGCCTAAACCCGCATCTATTCCGCTCCTATGTTCGGCAACTGGTGCTTCAACCCGGCACTTCAGCAAACGTAATATGTATCCGCTCCTTGAATAGCTTTTGCCTGGCTTCGTCTTGGCTGTCACAAAGTCGAAACAAAATCAGGCCAAGTGAAAAGTCTTTTACGGGAGATTTGATACTGAATGAGGTATAAGTCTCTTCGCCAGTAACACAACGATGAAGCCATTAGGGTATTAATTAGCAGTGCTAAAATGAGTCTTGTCCTAAGCTCTACCCTTTCAACTGCTGTATACCTATCATTAGCAACTGACTGAACATTTCTTCAATTGCGCATACGCCCGTTGAAAGTTTGCCCTGGCATTAAGCTTATTACTGTGTCCACAGAGCTAATCTCACGCAACCCGGGCAACATACTCTGTATTACGGAGTAAACCAGGAGATATAGTAAACCTATAAATGAACAAAGCTTTATGAAAAGATCCCCAACAATATGATAAGGGACTCAGTGTACTAAAGGTTCTGAGAACATACCTAGATTCAATTATGTGTCATCTTTTCCTCGGACCGTATGTCGCTTTTATCTTGACACTTCGAGTCATGCTGTCGCACGGAGCACGTCTATGTCACCAACAGCCGGAAAATGACCAATGAGAAAAGCCTCGTTTTCCGGAACAACTTGGAGGTTCCACATGAAGTGATCTTGGCGGTTGAGTTGGAGTGCTCGAATTTAAAGACAGCATTCAATACCATGAACCTAGGCATGCTTCAGTCGTGAAGAGATAGGTTCCCACATCACAAAGTTTCTTTTTAAGCTTAGGTTGATTGCTTTTTTCATGAATGGTTAACATTAAGATCCTGGGGTTCATCGATAAGATAATCATTGAAACTCAAGGCTAGCGCCGCCGAAAACCGCTGGTTCCGCCAACGCAAGCTCCTCCACCAAATCCATGCCACCTTACCTCTAGTGCTACAGCACAACTACACTTACAGACTACACCTCGGTGAATACGATACCACTATTGCCATTCACAATGGCCACCGCACCGGACCCTCTCACATCTTCCATGGCGGCCCTCGGTGTATCCGCCCAATCCACAGCTCCCTTCACCCTCTCCGGCTCCGACTCTTCCTCTGTCGACGAGGACGCCCCTCTACCCTTCCCAGAGGCCCTTCCTCGCGCCGACTTTCTAGCTCCAGATTTTCAACCTGCTGCTTACCTTTCCGCTTTACCGCACCGTCACCAGACACTCGAGGACCTTCGATCGGATTTACGCGACCGCAGTGCTGCCATCAGCTCTGAGTTGCTCGAGCTCGTCAATTCAAACTACACTGCCTTTTTATCTCTCGGCAGTGAGCTGCGCGGTGGAGATGACAAAGTCGAGGATGTCAAGGTTTCTCTGCTAGGGTTCCGAAGAGCTGTTGAGGAAGTTAAGGCTCGGGTTTCAGAACGTAAAGAGGAGACAAATACCCTCAATGGAGAGCTACGTGGTGTTCGATCAGCTATTGAGCAAGGTCGCAAAATGATTGAGCTGTCTGAACGTCTCACAACTTTAGAAGAACGTCTATCTCTGGATAGCTTACCAACCGATCAGCGAGAATGGGATGACGAGAGCGAGGATGAAGAAGGCGATGACGACGGCAACTATGGAAGCTCACCAGCGAGATTGCTTGTTTCGGCTCAAGAATGCAGTCGCATCACAAAGATTGTCGAGTCTTTAGACCCAGACACACCTTTCGTGATCAAAATGGAAGAGCGATTGACACGTTGTCGTAATACATTGCTGTTGGATTTGGGCCACGCACTGAAAGAAGCCAAGAAGGCTGGTGCGCGTGGGCAGGATAGAGTCCTCAAATGCCTTGCGGTGTACAGAGTGCTAGATGCACATTCAGAGGCCGTCAAGGCGCTCCGAGTCAGTTGAAAAGATATCAATGTAATGACAAAAATCCTAATGATACCCACATCAAACCAAGTCATCCACAAGGTCGTCTATTCCATAATATGACATATGATACAATAATACAGGCCCCAAAAAGCTTTTTTACATGATGCTCGACAAAGCCTCAGGGGTAATCGTCTCCTCAGCATCCTTCAACCTTCCGTTCAAGCTTATGCCCGGCCCATTGGACGAGCTCAGAATCACCTCGTGAACTTCTTTGTGCACCTCTTCTGAGATCTCAGCACACTCCGCCTTAACCTTGTTCAGCAGAACCCTAATATTGTTCTTGAGCTGGTCGGGCGAGTAGCCCAGTTGTCCAATAGCCATGCGGATGACACCCTGCCTCTCACGGTAGTCGGCAGCGCCAGCCGAGTCGCGCATCGACTTGACTACGTCCGGAACGATGGTGCGCATACGCTTGCTGGGCATAAGACCCTTGGGACCCAGGATCTTGCCCAGACCAGCCTTCATGAGGGCCTTTTCGCTGGCCTCGTGGCAGATGAGACGGTCAAAGTTAATTTGTTCTTTGCGGATGGCTTCGAAAAGAGATTCCTCGCCGACGGCTACAGCACCGGCGGCGGTGGCATCACGGGCGATCTCGCTGCCTTCGGGGCATACGACGGCGATTTGCCAGTCGCTCTGGACAGGGTGGGGGAGACGGACACTGTTCTTGATGACGGGACCATTACGGGCGGTTTTAAGGTTGATGTGTAGCTCATATTTGATCGAGGCTGGAGGTTGACCGACTTCGATGGCGCGGAGGACTCTGTTGGGATTGTTAACACTGTTTCTGTAGTCTCCTCCTCTTCAGACCTGAACTTCAAATAACCCCTCTATCTCCTTTGCTCGTCCGACTAACCTCATAGCCTCACATAACGAGTACTGAGGGAAATCCCTCTTGACCAGGTTATGCCTCTTAAAGTCCTTGGGAAGGGCCTTCTTCTTTTTGGTCTTCTTGATTCGGACGACTGATGCTTGTCGAACCTGCTGTGCAGCGGCCGGTGCGAGGAATCGGGGTATGGAGGGAATCGCCGGCCGAGGAGTCTGGAGGAGGGATAGCCTGGCCATGGAGGCCAAGCAGCGGTCGATTGGCGCCATTCTGTACGGGAATTGGAAGCTCCTGGCGGACCGGCCCTTGATCTTGATATCTTGGAGATGGACAAAAAGTGCACCCAAAGTGTTTGAAGTGGGCCTGGAAAGTAAGGCGCCAATTGTGCTTATCGATAAGCTCCAGACATCTTTAGAGGCCAATTGCGCTCTCAGAAGCTAGAACAGCACCATCAGAGACAAAACCACATGAGGTCTGAAGATGAAAAAGATTGATACGGCAAATATAATTGAGCTATGTTCAATTTCCCGGCTATTTACATTGCTTTGTACGCAAATTATTTACGCCCAGGCTATATCTAATCCTTGCACACAAGAATGTCCTTGATCTTGTCCAGCACCACCTTCTGTCGCACAGCATCGACAGTCGTCTTATCGGCAGCATCTCCAACACTGATAGAGATGTGACATCCACCCTCAAGGGCAATCTCGGTCTCAGTAGGCAGACGGTCTTCACCACACCACTCCGTATCACGCTCAGAGAGCAGGCCAGGGTTAATACGGGTCAGAACCCACTTGAAGTTGGCTGCATCAGTACATTCTCCCTCAACCTTGGGGAAGTTGACGTTGAGGTAGACATCTTTAGGCAGATAAGGCTTGCCAGAGGCAACAATCTTGTTGACAAGCGTGGTGGCCAGCTCGGCGTACACGAGGCTGCGCTGAGGCACAGGGCTAGCGTTGTAAGCCGTGTTGCCGCCAGAAGAGCCAGAGAAGGCAATGGCCGGGATACCAGCCTCATGGGCGGCATAGCAAGCCGCACCGACTGTTCCAGAGAAAGGAACTTGGAGCCAGAGGTTTGAACCGACATTAGGGCCGGTAACAGCGAGCTCAGGAGCAGCACCGTCCCACAAGCCAGGACCAAAAGTGTCGATACCGTACTTGATTGAAGTCACAGGGAAAGAGTTGACCCAGTTGAGATCAGGACGGTTAGGGTCAGTGCCAACAGGGCCGCTGTTGGCAGGGCAGCTGTTGTATTGACAGGCTTCCGTGCGGTCTGCAGGCGCAGCATCGTTAGAGCCTTGAAAGGTGTTAGTATCTGCTGTTGAAAGTGTGTTGGTGTTGAAGTTGAACTTACCACTGCCTGACTTGTTCTCAGCTGGGGCCGAGAGGACAACGTCGTAACCCGCCTCGTTTAGGGCATCGTTGAAAGTCCGGACATAAGATTCTGCCCAACCGTCATCGTTGGACTGCACGATTCTCACAGCTTGGGCCGCAAGAGGCAGAACAGCAAGTGAAACGAAAGACTTCATGGTGATGATGACCGAGAGCTACTGAGTGAAGGGAACGAGAGTTGTACAAGTCTCAACTACAATAAGGACAATATGAGAAGGAGACCTGTGCTATATACCCGTTCGCATGAATCCATACCAATATTTGATCTCTCTAATACTCCGACCTCCGACACAACCTCGTGAACTCTCTGTTCTCTACATGCGAAAGCCACCAATCAGCATCCAATCAACGGGTTGCATAAACCTGAAACCCGAGCACCCTGTCCAAGTCATCCGTCGACCACCCACGTGCCAACCTATCAGGCTAATCAGAGAAACAACACGCGGGACTGTCATGCCTATCATTCCCACGTTGAGTGCTAAATGGTAAATGACCCCTGAAACAGCCTGAACTTTCATGCAAAGCATCGAGGGACGAATGTTCATTTAGAGACAACGGGCCGAGCCGTGGGAAGTTACTGACACTTCTCGGTCGCTATTTTGGAGGTTGGCGTGAGGAGACGATTACCCAACTGCCGTAATTGGGTTCCGTGGCCGGTTGCGGTTATGCAAAATACTTGATTGCTGATCGAAGAATCAAGGAATGGATCAAAGAATACCTATTATATCCTTTTGGCTCTGCATGTGAAGATTCGCAAAAGTGCGATTGGAAGATTGAGTGAGAATATTTCATGCTAACTCATCGGCTGGTTGAATACCTTCTTCTTTCGGTCATGGGTATCAACAGGCTGGCCGAGTCACATTGCATATTCCAAATAACCAGGTTTAAAATATTAAGAGCAGTTCAACTCGTACTGAGATAGGCATCGCACAGAAAGTCTTTGTTGTATAAGCGACCTACGTACCCTATAGCGGCCCTTCGACTCAGGTTAGCATATTGAGTCCAGACATCAACATCAACTGCCCATCTCATGAGGATTTTAAAATAATGTAAATTCTCAATTAATTACTAAAAACTTGTCGTCTTATTGTTTTGACGCCGAAGTTGCTCTGCTGTTCTTTCATTGAGTCTGGTTAAGGAAATGAATAATTTACATTATTACTATAATCAACGCCAGTCCTTCATATCATCCCGAACAATAAAGGATGCGATGCGACTCAAGCTATCATGACACCTAGTATCAATCTCTTACTGACTTATGTACCCTTGACTATGCAGTTCTAACATTATCTCTGGTTTGTTAGTGATAACTTCTTCTGGATAGTCTTATGAATATGGATGTAGTCTCAGTAATGACGTCGCCGTATTTCTGTAATAAAGTAGAGGGGTTGATTAGAATGGTTGATGAATATCACGTCTCAGACGATATAACGGTGTCGTTCATGGTATAGATCTTTTTATTGTGCTGTTTATAATCCCAATACAGAGGTACTGGTCGATATGCTGGTACTTCCTGGTATTCTTGCAGACTTGTCACATCCCCGGCCTTGAGATAGTCGTTTTATTCGTTGTTATAATCATCAGTCTTGGGACTGTGGCCAAGAGATTACTGTGTCCATGCAGTATAGTCTTTGACTATAATCGTACTCCCCACAAGATAGACTTCTCATGCCAAGAAAAGCCGAGATTCTAACCAATGGAGGTGTTCTGGACTATCGCGTACCTGCAGCATGCGTCTGTGAAAGCGCTGATGATATTATGTATGTCTGATATGTCACACTTGAATGGCCATTTGTTGGCCGATTCCTCTTCCATCGTGTCAATAAAGCATGCGGGTATTGATAGTGTGATCCCGCTTTATATAACTCCAACAGCAGATATGTACTTTGAGACTCATAAAGCTACGAGTACATTATTTCCCCGGTAACCGGTCGAGCTTGGCTCCTAGTAGGACTTGCACCCTGTCTACTTCTCCGGAATGATTCTTTAAATGCGGGCCAGCCATCGATAGTACGCGCTTTACCGAGTACAAGAACATCGTTCGTAGAAGCACAGACGAGGAGATCTGATACTGGACAAAGGAGTATGACACTGCTTACCTACTCACAACTACACTTGATCTGAGAGTATACAGTGCTAGAGTATCTTAACCCCCAGATTATGAGGGGCATCGCCGAGACTTGTGGGCTTGTAGCAAACCTCAAAATAGAAGTTCAGTACTAAGCAGCGATTTTGTACAGCCTCTTGAATGACGTTGAACAGGGTGCACTGCCACCACCAATTATGGGACCCGAAGTGCTAGCGAGGCCGCGCGGCCAACCGAGCCTTCTGTTCCTTTTAAATATCATACAAATCTCTTTCGCTGCTTCAAGTGAAGATCCTGAGTCTCTTCTCCTTCGTAAGGAGGTATCGAACTGATCCAACGGTTGCTGGGCTGGTTAGACCTGGTCGAGGTGAGTGTTTATGGTGTGTGTGTGTGTGTGTGTGTGTGGGCTAAATTTTACAGATGCTACAGATTTCTTTGATCCTATTCACTGTATCTTGATTCGAGATCGGGCAGTCAATTTGAGAGAGAATGTCCTTTTGATCTCTGGGTGAGTTGGTTCATTAACCGTCCCAGCTACCGAAGATCCGAGGTGGACGTTCCCTGAGAAAATTAAGCTTATTTGAAAGTACGCGTCAGCCAATCATATCTCGACTACCATCCACGTTGGTTGACCACCCCGGTCAATGCTCGATATGACGATCTTTTACTCTGCCCCGTTCCTGGCATTGAAGCGGGTACTTGTCACTAGCAGATATTGATTGGTTGAATGTTCAACGTCTGAACGGCAGGAAGTTGTTGGGCCACTGCCATTTCTGTACCGGTATCCTTCCCTGATTCGCTCTTTCGGGAGGAGCTTGGGTCTTCTTCGATGGCAGTCGCGTGCCCACTTACTTCATACCGTCCTTCTCTTTACTATTACACTTTCTTCTACGGCATCTTCTACTTCAGTTGATTTCTCTTTTCATCTCTGCTTTCTGCCTCAGACCTCGCATCAACCTTGCTATCCCTCGGACACAATCAATACATCGCGCATCGCGGAAATCCGGACATGTCTCCCGACTCTGTCCTTTCATGTTTCATCGTGTTGGAAGCTTCCACCGCAGTCCTCATCGATAACCGCATTGATGATAACGTTTTTCGTTCGGGACAATTTATTAGCCATCTCACCAACATTCCCCTACTCGTTAACCTTGCACCTTGATGGAACAGTATGACGCTGTTGTGGACCTCAAATGGGCCTCGGTCGGCCTTCTCGGCTAGACAAAGTGCACGACTGGCAGTGGCCAAAGGAAATTACCTACGATCTAGGATTACTACTCAGAATGCCAGTGATACGTGTACTCCCGAGTATGTATGTACTGCTTCTTTTATCAAGTCTTGATTATTGCTAACCTTTGTAGCATTGCATCCACATCTCAAGCATCAAAAATCCTTGCTCTGAGACCACCCTTCGCCTTCAGAAACATCCACGGAGGTGTCCGGTTTTAAGCATAACCCAAGCAACTAGCTTACTTGACCTTGCAGATCTCATATCTCCACCTATGGGCCTCCACCAAATCGACCTGAGGCCCAGGTTACTACTTATAACTCACTATCTCACACCGATTTATGATCCTCCCTCCATACAAGAACCCTTTCTCGACTACTCAAGATGAGTAATCTGCCTTGGATACCATACTTTGCACTGTCTTGAACTCCTTCAAAGTTACTTCTTCCCCAACTCTGAACCAAACCGGATGTGCTCCTCTACCCATTCTTGGTAGCCTGGATTTGCCATTATCTCGCCAGCAATCCCTAAAGACCTATATCCCGTGGTATTTGGAAAGGCCACACCGTTCCAACTTGATGGAGTATTGGTAGTCAATACTCGCAAATCGATGATCCTGGTAGTGCCTATATCTTCTTTTTGTTTCTCGGACACATCATCAAATTTTGCGCCATCTACTGTGGCTCGCTTGCCAAGGCTTTATTTATCAAGCTGAAATATGGGCCACTCGTTAGTCTATCAATCCAGGTAGTGCTTGGCTCATACATACCGCGACACAATGCAAAGTTGCTTCCTTACTGGTGTTGATGAATCAACTGTATACCGCCAACCACCCATTCTCTGCCAGAGATATTGGTATTCCTTGTATGGATGTGATCACACCTGCCGATCGCTGCAGCTTCACGGACTGCGCTGCCACGTGCGTATGCTGGCATTCGAAAGGGTGCTTTCGAACGGTATCCGTGCTTGGAGATTCACGGAGACGTCGAGCTTAGTCGGCTTGGGGTTGTATACGAGGAAGCTGGAGAACTCTGCCCTAGGATTGATGGACTCGGAACACGAAGGCTTTCGGCATTCGAATATGAACGATGGTGTTTTTTTGTTTCGGGTTCTTGATGCACGCTCGCAGTTGCAAGAACTGATAGCTTATCAAGGGGGTTAGGCTCCGGTCTGCCTTGGCCAAGGACGAGAGCTGGCAGACCTGGCAATGTGGGCGGCTGAGGTCGAGGCTGAAGTAGTGGTTGTCGTTGCTCGACAGGTAACGGTATGGTATGTGGTGGACTGGGCACTGTAGGTTTTCGAGTCTCTCTCTTGATCCCTACGACTGCATCCACAACATCTCGAGTTCTATTCTCCCGTGTGACTTGCGTAGCGACTGCCACTGACCTCGGAGGCTCTGCGGAGGGCGGTCTTGATAGAGGCTGAAGAGGCATCTTGTGTGTGGCGGGGGCAAGAGCTGGTGGCTGACCAACCGTCGATTGCGAGATGGTAGCCTTTGCGGCTTCTGAAGCTGGTTGATCTGGAAAACTTTGCAGGAACTTTTCCACATCTTCATTAGTGACGCCGTGGTAACCTAGCAGGATCTTCAGGCGCGAGTTTTCGACAGCAACACTGCGAGCGGCTTGTTGCATTTCCAAAGTGGCCTCGACCCCTCGACGCTCATAGTCTTGGAGTTTCTTTTGCAGACCCTCGACATATTCCTTGTGACGTGCACGGGACCGCCGTTGGTTGTCACGAATACGGATGGCGGATGGATTGGTTGAGCCCTCCTTCTGCAAGGGAACAAGTCAGACAAGTTAACTTATGGAAAAAAGAGCCGACGAGAAGCATTCACAACTTGAAGGTCAGATACTCACCTTTCCTCCAGTCATGGTGGTATACACAGTTCATCTAGATGCCGATCCAAGTCTAGGCTACGTCAACTGGCGAAAGACAGTCCATATGAGACTTGTGAGCTCTTCTTGATGTAGGTACCATCTGACTTGCCAAGCTAGGACGCGCGTTGACGGCTGAGCACCGAGCTCTTGGCAATGATCCATGTCATGGAAGGTGCAGATCCAGCGGAAGTTAAGAAACGCTAGCGCTAGGGAAGTTTTAAACATACATTCAACCATGACAACCCTATCGCGACTTCACACATTCATCGGTCAGGGGTTGCTGATGCTAGTCACTGAAAGGTCTGAAGAAACCTTGGCAATTGCTATAGACAAGTTCTCTATTATGATATCCGATACCATGACGACACTTGCTGAGCAATTGGCGATATGCTCCAAGCAACCATGCAACGTTGCTGATGACCAGCAGCTTCAGTGGATACCTTTGTCGAGTTTTCCGCCCTAGACTCCCCTCGATTTTACAATCTCACAGGGGAATAGTGTCTCTGATTGCGGGATGCTAAGGCGCCTAGTTGCCCCATAATTTTTCAACGCATTGCTGGACTGGGCTGGCAACTGCTGCGCCGCGACCCTCGGGCCAGCCGACTGCCAAGCCGACCTTCGGCTTCTTATAGCCGATCAAGCTACGATGTCGACTATTCAGGGCGATGGAGAGACGTTATGGATGGTTTAAGGAGACATTTGAGATCAATCTGCTTGGAGCAGATATCACAATGTCTAGGGTCGATGACCTCTGTGACAGACATATCGATTGACGAGTCTGAGGCTGGATAATTTGCCAAGACCATACTCTACGGCTTAATGCCTGGGCGAGCTGTCACTGAAAGCTTTCCTTTCGCCAACATGAGTCTGCTGGAGGCTCGTGGCTAACGTTTATCGCTGAGCGGACCGAGGTATGCTAATCAGGGGATTGCTTGCAGAGCTATGGCATTCAACTCGGCCAAGAAGCCGTACAGAGCAACTGGAAGCTTCCTGGTGCTGCTTGGGTCCCCCACGGACAGCGGAGCCCACTATTGGTTTGAATTCTGTGAGCTCAAGAGTCGAGACCACGACAGCCAAGACTTGGCTCCAATCGAAAAGACTGCTCATGATGGCCCTGCAATGTGGCTGTGTGCCGATTATCCCATACAGGCCACTGACACTGCTTGGCGGCGTCTCACAAGACTGGCATCGAAATACCGTCGGTCAAGATGAGGTCTGCATAATTAAAAAGATTCCACTCGACTTGGAAGAGATGATGAACAGCGTGGGTATTGAGGCGCAGCACAGGAAATTGTTCCTTGGAAGAAACGAATATGGATGTCAAACGAACTCAAGCCCATTACCAAGTAGCCAAGGCAGCTCGGCAGTGACTCTGACCGGGTATAGGACGGCCACGGGTATGAGAGGATGCGATTCGTAAAGTTGGATGCTTGTAATTTATGCTGCCGTGCAGGGCTTTACTGGATTTGTACGTGATTTTCACAACTCCCGAGCAGCCACGTGGATTCACTCAACAATTGGACATTGAGCGAAGCATGCATCAGATCATGCGAGACCACGTTGATCAATCTCGGCAAGCTTCAGTATTCGTACAATGTTCGTTATTTGTTGTAAATTGTAATTATCTATGTCTATTTCCTGACTCGAGTATTGGGGGTATCATGTTTGCGCTTGAAAGAATCACATCATCTTCACTCCTTATCACGTCTAGACTTTGTTTAGACGTTCGTCCTCCAGTTTACTGCAACAGCCTTTACAGTCTTACTTGAAGAGTCGCTTTCCGGTACGTGTTGAAAAACGGTCTACGCCATCAGCTTGCTGTGCATGCCAGAGCTGCTGCATCCCCACTCCTCGACTCTCTCCCGACAACCTGTAGCGGCGCCAGGCCTCGCGTAGATGGTCAGGACGCAAAGGGCCACGCTTGAGATTGATCTCTTCCTCGGCTGCGCCTGGGTCACCATTTGTCGAAGGAGGCGGCGTCGGTAATTCACTCTGCTTCTCCCCTGCCGCTATCCACTCGCCCTGCACGTTACGAGCAGCCTCGATGATTTCACCAGCAAAGAGCTTGGCGACGGCTTTGACGGCTGTGCTGACATTTTGAGGAACTGATTGTGAGACTGTTGCGTTGACGACCTGTAGGTAATGTCAGTGTGGGCAAAGATTGATGCTGCGTAGATAGAATGCATACTCGCTTGACGACCGAGTCGGATAGCTTGGCTGCACGCCAGAGTTCGTATCGGTTGTACTGCTCCTTATCAAAAGATTCGACAAGCATGGCGCGCAGCCGAATCTCCTCTTGCTTCTGCTCCTGAGTCCTCGCAACCACGTCCTCGAGCGCCATCTCAGCCTTCTCATCATCCTCATCCTCATCCTCCTTCTCGCCGCCTTGACCACTGACAGCGGTTGGCGCACGCCCGCCGACTAGACTGGGCGTCGCTTCGCTAGCATCATCCTGCTTTGTGTTCTTGGCCTTGCGGCCGCGCTTCTTCTTTGGCGCGCCGCTGGCTGTGACGCTGACTGCGCTGCCGCTCACATGGGACTGGGCGTCAACGGAGGGAGAGCGCGGATATGGAGAGCGAGCTTCGGGGGGGAAGGAAGTCTGGCGGAGGGGATGGTTGGCGGCAGCAGCGGCGACGGAGGCCTGGGAGAGGTTTGAAGGTTTGCGTCGTTTGACTGGGGGTGCGTTGACGTCGAGAGTGGACGAGCGCTTCTTATTGGGGATCTGGGCGGGTGATGGGTAGGGCGGCGACATGCCCGAGGGGGAGGTAGCGTATGGTGGAGAAGCCATGATTAGTGGTGTTCTGGCGTGGCTTCTAGATGCGTATATGAGATGGGTATCTGATGGATAGTGTTCTTTGATGCGAGAATCGAGAGGTGCTTGATGAAAGAAGCGCGAAGAGTCGGTAGCGAACGGCGAGTCTGCAGAGGTCGAACAAGCCCTGAGAGAGTGTGTATGGGGAAGGCGTTTATCGGCAAAGGCGCGAATTCGATATCGGCAATGAATCCTAGTCGCACTTTGGAGTTGGAGATGCTATTCACGGCTTTCGGAGGATGATCCGGGGTACGCGTTTCTGATTTCGGACGGCGTTTGGATTCCAGTCACGTGATGTCGCACATGACCGGGTCCCGGCGCCCCGCCCGTGTACCTGCACTCCCCCTCTCATTGATCAATGAGACATGGCGCAGTAGAAATTGACGTCAAAAAACGGTGCGATAAGATAAAGCCCGAGGAAAAAAGTCACACCCCGCGGTTCCAATTTTCGGCGCTCCGATCCGGCCTTGTACCATCGGATTGGATTGGATATTGGACCCTGACTCGAAAAGCAGCTTGCCGTTCTGGTTATCGTCTCATTACTGTCCGCTTTTCTTCTCTTCTCTTCTCTTTTCTTATACTTTAAGCTCCCTGTCCTCCATCTTTCCTTCTTCATCTTTCATCATTTCTTGTTTCTTGGCCATCAGAAAAAGAAACACAATGGCTCACTCAGAAGACGGCATCACCTCAAAGAAGCTATTCAACGACGCTTCCAGCGTCTCGGGCTCTTCTGCTAGCAGCGATGACTCGAACCGTCGCAGGAGACGTCGCGAGCGCAAGGAGAGGAAGAGAAAGAGGGAGAATGGCGACGCCAGCGTCGCTGTCAATGGCGCAAAGCCCGACGCATTCAATCAGCGTCGCAACAGCTTAGCCAAGGCATCGCGAGACCCCCGCGATGAGCCCGCCCCCAGAAAGCGTCGCGCTGTCCCAGAGGAGAGCGCCGTCGTCAAGACAAGGTCGCCCAGCCCTGTCATCGACTTTGACGGTCTCAGCCGACCCAGTGAGTTGCTCTCTTTCCATCTATCGCAAAACATACTAACTGAGCATCTTTAGGCCGCGGAACCCGAGAGCGACGAGAAGAGACACAGGAACAGCGGGTTGAGCGATTGGATCGCATGCGAGGAGCTGTGCGAACACTCCTCGAGTGCATCGGTGAAGATCCCGACCGCGAGGGTCTTCTCGACACGCCCAAGCGCTACGCAAAGGCGCTGCTAGAACTCACAGAGGGATACCAGGTCAATGTTGAGGACATCGTCAACAATGCTCTCTTCAGAGAGGGACACAGTGAGATGGTTATTGTCAAGGACATTGAGGTCTTTGTAAGTTCTGCTCTGCGCTCCCAATTGAACAACACAGCTAACAACCGCATCAGTCTCTGTGCGAGCACCACCTCGTACCTTTCACAGGCAAGGTAAGACTCACTGACGTTGCGCAACAACGCACAGATCGCTGACTCTTCCACCGCAGATGCACATCGGCTACATCCCCAACGAGACAGTCATCGGCCTCTCCAAGCTCCCTCGAATCGCCGAGATGTTTGCCCGCCGCTTGCAGATCCAGGAGCGCCTGACCAAGGAGGTCGCCCACGCCATCATGGAGATCCTCAAGCCTCAGGGCGTCGCCGTCGTCATGGAGTCGAGCCACCTGTGCATGGTGATGCGCGGCGTCCAAAAGACGACTACCAGCACAATCACCAGCTGCGTCCTTGGCTGCTTCGAGCGCAAGTCGAAGACGCGCAACGAATTCCTCAGCCTTGTCGGTGTCAACCGAACAACCTAAGAACACCACGGCAACTAATCCTTCAACATACTCAAAATTGTGAACCTATGAGACACATTCACCATGTATAGGAGGCCACTCGTCCATCCAACAGTAGAGCCAGTACCATCACCTTTTGATTTTCTTGCATTTTCGGCGTTTACGGATTAAGCTTGGGGTTTTCTCCTTCAAAGGGGCGGATTTGGGACACGAAAAAGAGAGAGACCATGTCTTCAACATATTCAGGTCTCGTTGTCATCAAAATATCTTGGAAAACAGGCGGGTAGAAGCGTTCATTAGCCATTGTCCCATTAGACGTCCGGGCTCAACGCCCTGGAGAGAAAAAGAGATATCTATTCACTTTTATTAATCCATGCGTACTGCAATGTAAACGACAATTGCAAATATTAATTTCAGTATATGGTATTTCGACTAACAGGGTCCACCTAAAATACGCCTTCGTTGATGCATATCAATTTGCATTAAAAAAGACATTTAACCAAAGTAAACACCAGACTCTGCATTGTACCGACCTTGACTCCATTCCTTCTTTGGTATTTTTGGTATCCGAATAAAACGCCCTCTACAGTCAGCCTCTCCACCTAGTTATTCTCCATCTAGAAGCGCGTCCATGCCATTCCTCTCTTTGTCCAGAGACGCTGTAGTCATGGTAATGTCTCCCCCAGCATCTTTTCTTTTGTCATCTTCTTCGTCTTGGTTGGTCATCTCCTTGAACATCTGGTCCACGTTGCCCTCCTCCTGCTTCATCATATCGTCGTCCATGGCATTGGGCATGTGTCCGTCGCCATCACCCATGGAGACATGTCCAGAGGCCCAGACGTTTGGACCCCATATTCTTTCAGCTTGTTCTCTTCCCGACTCAGTTCTCGACAAGATTTCTAGGGCCTTGCTCTTTCCAGATTCGGTCTGAAGGCTGATGCCATCTTCTTGACCTTGAAGAAGCTGTTCCTCAAGAGACATGGAGTTGTCGCCCACAAGCTGCGGGCCACCGGCTCCCAGTAGCCCGGGGTGTAATCCACTGCCCAAGTTGACAGAATGGTCTCGGGAGTGACTCGAAGAATGCGATTCTCGACGATCCGCATGTCCGTGTCCAGTAGGGCTTCCAGCTGAGTCGCCTGGCCTTTGGAGATATGGAGGGCCTCCATACCCTCCACCAGCTGCGTTCGGCGGGAGGGCGGAGCTTGGTGTAGAGTGCGCTGCCGCCGCCGCCGCCGCCGCCTCAGCAGCATTAGCTGCTTTCCGTCGCAGACTATTCGCTTTTCCTTTAACTTGTTCCGGGAGGTCATCAGGATTGTCAACCCCATACTCTACCAGCATCTTCTGTAACTTTGTTGGGCGAGGCTTCCTCGTGCTTAGAGACTGCTCCAGAATCGGCGGGGCTTCTGGCGCAACACGACACCATTTGTGGAGCTCTTGGCGGAAGAAATTCGTCTCATAAGCCAGTAGAATCTCGGCACCTTCAATCTTGCGCAGATAGAATCGTTGTGTCTCTGCTTCGGCCTCCGTTGATAACAAGGGGCTGCAGTAACGGGCAATATGGTTGCGGAAGGTTTGCGCGTTGTCGATGATCTTATTCAACACTTCCTCTTCCTCAGGTTGGAAAGGTAGTAAAGTCATTTCTTCCGCAATAGCCACCAAGTCCTCCAACTTGGGTCGCGATGCGTCTCGAGGGATCTTCATACGCCAGTCGCAAATGGGACAGGTGTATTTGTCGTCTTCCTTGACCTTTCCACGAGCAATCTTGAGGCACTTGTAGTGATACCTAGAGAATGTTAGAAGTGTATGCAGTCTTTAGCAAAGTTGACCTACCATTCATGGCACATTTCGCATTCAATCATCATTCCCGCCTCGACTTTTCTGCAGATACAAAAGACCTGCCTAGACCGACTATCGTCCCATTTGTTTACTCCTGGCTCGGGACTGACCTCTCGGGAGACTGGCTCTCCAGGTAGTCGAGGGGTATCATGCTCAATGTCAAAGCAATCCATATTTCGTTCCAACACGTACTCGAGATGGCTCTTAAGAATGTGGAGTGGTGCGTTGGACTTTCCAAACAATTTCTTGCCTTTGCGCATCCAGTCCTCGTGACGCTTGCGTTCATTTTCAAGGTCAAGCGTCCCGTTTGGTTTGGAGTTGAGATCTTCCAGCTTCTTTGAGATCTCCACCACTTCTGAGTACTTTGGGCGTTGACGAAAATCAGGATTGCGACATCGTGCTGTCAGGTCGAGAATTTGGCGATGGGCTTCGCGCTGCTTGTGCAGGATTTGATCAACGGCATTTAAAGTCTCTTGCGACACGGGGAGCGCGTTAATCTGCACTTGATGTGACAGAGCCTCAAGCTGTGGGTAATGAACAAATTCTGCCACAATGAGCTCCTTGGCCTTTTTCTCCCATTGCTGGCCAGCGTGCATCTGGTCGCGATAATGGGTTAGGTGGTCGTTATAAGAGGGGATCTCGAGCCGATTGCCCTCATCGATCAGATCTTGAACCTCCTTAAGGGTCATATACACGCCTCGGTTGGCGCGCGCCTTTTGATTCCAGCGCAACTGCTCCAGCACTTTGGACAATTGATCGACTTCAGGAATGTCCACATTAAAGGTACGTCCCTCTTCGAGGAGCTCTTCGATGGTTTCTGTCGGCATGGCGGATGTGTTCTTTAAAGCCTGTACTGCACTCGCCTGAAACTGCTTAATAGCCTCAGCCCGCTCTTGAAGCTGGAGAATCTCTGGGCAGTCAAAGCCGATGCGTTCTGCTTCTTCCAGGAGCCGGTAGATGTTTGAAACATTTCGTGATTCTCGCTCCTTTTGGTCCTGCTCCGCACTGCCAATTGACTTTCGCATGCTTGACTGCCAAGCCTTTTCGTTCTTGCGCCGATTCTGTTGCTTCCTGACTGTATAATTTGTTGCCTCTTCCACCCAATCATTACATCGGTTGACGAATTCTTGCAGAATCGGCAGCGAGGGAAGGTCGTGGGGGATACGTTCGCCTTCATGAAGTAGCGCACGCAGTGTCTTGAGCGATGGTGTTGACTCTTCTTCCAGCATTTTCTCGTACTTTTCTTCCCATAGCTCAGGAGTTTGTGCCTTTTCCATCACCTTGCGATGTATCGCAGTCATGTCATCATCCGCCTTCCGATAAAACAGGATGTGGCCATCTCCTTGAAATCGCGCTTGCTCAGGCATGTCACAGCAGGGGTGGTAGCCTGCATGTAGCAAGCAGAGAACCTTACCAGACTGTAAACACTTGAAGCGAGACAGGTACGAGAAAGCCTTGCAGTAGCTACAACATTGCTCGTCTTCATCCTGAACATCTTCGTCTTCTATCTTGACGGTTAAAGAACACGAGTCTTCACTGCCTCCCAGTATTTGACAGCGGTGCGGTGATGATTCGAGATGTTTTGTGACAAGCAGTTCTCGCTGGGCGAGCTCGCGTTTGTGTATACGATCGAGAGCAGGCGCAAGCCATTTTGCAGTCTGAATTGTAAGCCCAGTTGCTGTACTCTCAGCGGCTGTCCACAGCAGCTCGTCATGAGAGAAGCATGGCTGTCGTCGGAACAATTGCAGTCGTTCCACGCCGGCAAGACCAAAGGGCTCCCAATCATGCGGCGCGAAGTTGACGGCCTCATTAAAGTTGAATCCATGATTAAATCCAGCATGGTAAGCTTGAGGGAAGGTTATAACGAGTTGGCCAGCTCTTTGGTCAAGAGCGTACACACGGACACCGGCCTTTTTCAACTGTTCAGGGGTCAAGAGCGTCACCAACTGAAAGAGAAGATCTGGCTGCGTCTCGAACAGTTCCGGCACGGCTTCCTTCATGGCGTTCTCAAACTTTTCCGCATCTTCGCCTGGAATACCGTACCATGTCTTGGTTGCGCCGAGATGTTGGTAGTTGGCAGAATAGGCGTAATGATCTTCGTTGTGCCAGCAAAAAGTAGAAAAGATCATACCAACATAGACCCAAGGAACGGTCATGCCAGAAATATCAGACTTGATGTGCCTGAATAAACTCTCGGGATGAAACGGAAGAACATTGAGATTCCAGGGATCGGTTGCGTATGGGTTCTTGGGATGTCTCTCTACCGTTGGAAATCCTGAACCATGAGTCGTGCAATGAATATCGGCTCCGTATTCGACTTCAACTGTTTCTTCGAGGTCGGCCACCAGCCTCCAGAACTCCGTTTCGACATCTTCTTCCGTTACAGGTCGATGACATTTGAGCTCATTGTCGTACGGCATCTTCTTCTCGAAGTAACCCTGCTTGAAGTCGTTTGCCTTTTGTTGAAACTGCTTCAACGAGTATAGCCCTCCCTCTTCGAAGCCGAATTGACCGTCTCCAACAAGGCATCGTGCGCAATTCCATTCTGTATCTGGCTTCCGCTTCAAAGGTGGATCGAGACATGCTGGATGGTAGGAATGATCGCAGGACTCGCAAATTAGAAGGGATCCAGCATCTTCGCCGCGTCCACAAGTTTCGCATTTCTATGAAAGTCAATAAGAGTCAACCTCTCCGCGCAAACTCAGCTTACCTCGTCTGTTGGTGTTGGCTCTTCTCGCGGAATCCTTGGCACCGAAGGACGGAATGGCGTCATGTGCGATCCAGCCACAGTGGGGACAGCATCTTCGTTCGAAATGTCAGTTTCGAGCCCACAGAACCAATGAAACAGGATCATCCAATATAAAATCCCTGCTTGACCACCAACGTCGGAAAGGGAAATGCTCTACACAATGCGACGGGTGGAAGTCATAACAAACAAAGGAAATCAAAAATAGTTTACTTACCTTTCTTAAGTCGCTTACTGCGACGACTACTAGCCGTCTCAGAATCATCTCTGGTAGCATCGTTGTCTTTCCTGGTCGAGTCAGAGCTTTCGCAACTGAGCTGACGCTTCAACGCCGTGGCTTTGATGCTTGGTGCTCGATTGTCCGGGGTATTCTTTGCTGAAGCCGGACTATCCAATTGCTTTGAATCGGGAGTGAAGCTTTTCGGCTCACTAGTCGCACTGCGGTTTACACTCGTGAAGCCGGAATTTACCGCAGTGAAGCCTCCAGAGTTGACTGCAGTGAATCCGCCAGACGTAGGTGCTTGCAAAGGGGCGGGCGGAGCATCGGTCATTGGAGTGTCGCGATCTGTTTCCTTCTTCACCCCATTGATGCTGGCTTGTAAAGCATCGGAAGCATTGCGCGCCGGCGAGTCTCCCCCGATACTTAAAGGCGTATTGACATTCGACCGCTTCACAGGCGTTTGCGCAGGGCTGGGAGTCAACGGTCCGCCATATTCCTGCTCGAGCTGCTGATGAACACCAGGCTTCGCTAGTCGCAGGTACTCCTCATACGGACACAGCCATCGCTGGTAGGAATTTTTGAGA
This sequence comes from Fusarium guadeloupense, assembly GCA_021655865.1. Lineage (NCBI taxonomy): Eukaryota > Fungi > Ascomycota > Sordariomycetes > Hypocreales > Nectriaceae > Fusarium > Fusarium guadeloupense. Next base: position 143,869 of record JAJJWM010000164.1, read on the forward strand.
GAAGTTGAAAGCGAAGACATAATCTTGCCGCTGTAACCCAAGTCACGGCCAATTTCCGCCCATTTTTTATGCTTGCAGACCTTTTCGAAGCCGCCTCTTGACTCGACTGCTTTCTTTAGTTTATAAAGATCGAGTGGCTTCTTATCCACATATGGTAAGCGATGAAGATTGGTGCCATGCTGCTTGTGAAATTTCGAAAGGCCATCAAGATAAGTGAGGTTAGCACGTGTACCTGCGACATATGTGTGAGTTGGACATCCAAAGCTTATTGAAAAACAAGGGTAAAACACGTACTCCCTTCCACGGAGTTCAGCTCTTGTTTTCGGGTCCTAAAATGGAATTTCTAAACAATTAGCACGAGCCACCAGGACAAGCCATCTCGCGCTGGCAAACGGAGAACGCGCTATGAATGCGCCGGGTTGTCATACCTCGGTATCAATGGCAAAATCGGGGTTCCAGGAATCCGGCGGAATAATCTTGCAAATGCCAAAATTCTTTGCTTCAGGAGTGATTTTTCGCAGATATTCAAAGGGGTCCCGCCATTCCTCCTCGGTTGGACAGTAGGTTGGAGCCTCTTGTAGTCCATGTGGGCGACTCTGCTTGACCACGGGCTCTCTGACTGCTGTAGGCTGTCCACGACGTTCGACTGAAGTCAAGTCCAAAGGAGCACTTGTAAGAGAGCTGAGTGGTGTCTGTGGATTGATAGGATGATAGCCGTTGGAGTTGACCTTAGGCTTCGGTTTCGATGAGGAACCAGTCGTGGGGGCAGTGGGTGAACTTCGCGAACTCGCATTCGTGCTGTGAGAGGCTGCGGGGGCCACGGCGCCGACGGTTGGTACTGACACCATGGTGAAAGTGGACGAGGGAAGACAATAAACAGGCGACAGTTAGAGAGAAACGTATAGGATGGTTCGACTGGTCGTTACGAGTGCGCGGCGTGTGTCGACTTCATACTCGGGAGGCCGTTATCGTCAATAAACCTCCGGCATTGCAGGCTATCGAGTCCGAATCGCGAAGAGGAGCCAATGTTATATCCCACAGAAGGTGAAGCAAGACGAGAAGAGAGTTGGTCCGCTTGCCTGTCCGAAAGGTTAATGTAAAGTCGTACGTGATTATAAGGTAGATGGAGAAGGGAGGGCACGAGATCCATAACCAACTAACACGAGAAATATGATACTCACGTTCGAAAAGACCAATATAAAAAGAGTCAAGTCTGTGTAAAAGACACAGCCAATGTGCAGTTACTTTAGCTTGGAAAATATTCGCATTCAATGGGCTTTGTGGTGAGGGTTGAGGTGCACGAGTAATGCGACCCTAGGCGTGGAGGTTGATGTTGAAGGAGTTAAAAGACAAGATGAGTGTGAGAAGGAGCGGAGGGTGAAGGGTGTGAGTGGAAACGGAAGTTGGGAAGGTGGGAATGGGTCGAGGGAATCCTAGATCTTGGAGGCGCGAGCGTCCCAGCTAGCTAACTGACACAAAGGGAACGAGAAGGGAAGGGACAAGGGTGCGGCAGGAGGTTCCTGGAAAGGCGCTGCGGGCTGCGCGAAAGTGGACGGCAGGTACCTCCATTTAGCACTTGCCTGGCGCCAGGTACAAGGTATGCCCTCGCTGCCCGTCACGGAGGAAGGGCCGGGTGGATTTCCCGGGCTCGCCAAGACGAGGCTGCCAGAAGCTTTGGTAAATGACAACAAAGTGTAGATATTCACTGGAATATCTCTTCAGTGTCTGTTCATCATCACAATGCGTGAGATGTTTTGCATGATCAATTAACATGCTGTTGGTCGTTGTAGCGCTGAAAAACGCCGTCCTGATACAGGGCCCCGAAAGCTCATGTGGCGGACCCACTAGCGACGACATCCGACCGGGCCCCAAACTACAAATCTCAGGGCACTACCGGGCAAAATCACGTCGTCCACGAACACAAAATGGAATAATATTGGAGACAAGTTTCGCAGAGTATTTGACTCTTCAATAGTTAGAGGCATGCGCACTGCGATGGAGGAATTGCTCGGTCAATGCGACGATTGTCTCGGTCCAGAGCCTGATCTCGAGCCCACAGACAGCAAGCTTTGCGACAGTGCTTATTGGAGGGTTACCCGATGCTTCTTTCAACTTCTCCCCTATGGCCCCAAGCGCAAGCCTGATATCAACAGTGAGCCTTCACACAGCGATAAATCTGACACTCAGAAACGGCTATCTGTACGTCCTCAGCATGCAGTCCATACCAATATATCGCAATTCTGACATGACTGTCCCTTTGATTGATTATCTTACGGCCACGTCGTCATGGAGGTATCCAAATGCGGTACAAATGGTGACATTGAGCCCAGTCACGCGCTGACTAGGTAGCATCATCAATATTCCTTGTCACTGTGTGTGGCTGCCCTTTGTTCCCACTCGATGGTCCGGCATGCCATGGCCCCTAAAAATCTGACGGCCACAGCTTTCAAAAGGCGGGCCCAGAAAAATCAATCTGATATCGAACTCTCAATGAGCAGGGGTTGGTTAATAATTGGCCGCTGCCGAACCAATCAAGACGAGATGACGTTCAGCAAACGCCGCTTCGTCCAGGGGCCTGGTCACACACGAGGGCGTGGGGAACCTGGGGACAAGGTAAACAATGGAACCGAGGTATGAGACTTAGGTTAAGATTTATGAATTTAACATATTATCTGATATCAAGTAACGCGTACCTATCATGACTACAACCGACCTGGATGCCGTTCTCCTGGAACACGAGTAAAGACATTTAATACACAGAGACAGCTAATCTATGTAACATAGTACACAAGAGCGGGTATCTTTCCAATCAACGCCCATCAATGCAACACCGGACCCTCAATCCACTCATGCATCTTCCTCAGTAGCCTTCTTGGTACGTCGTCGTTTCTTAAGCAAACTGGTAACCTCCTTTTGTCCCCGTACGCGAAGAGTTAATTCCTTCATCATATCAATCCATTGTATCTTGCCACCGCAGCTGGGACATGTGCATGATCGTGGTAACAACGTCCCTTCGTCCTCACCCTTGAGGGCATGTTTGCTCCAGCAGTCAAGGTGACCCATGGCTTCGCATCCATTGTGTGGGCACATTGGCTGCAGTCCTTTGTTCGACTCAAGTATCTTGTGGCAATGTACACAATTTCCCTCTCTTTCAAAAGACATTACGTTCTGCGCCTTTTCGACGTAGGGTTTCAGCAGGGCATAGTCGAGAGGCAAAGCATGGATGCCCCATGGTTCTGGCGATGACCGACAAGCTCCTGCATCCTGTTCCGGTGCAAAATCCGTAGCAATCCTTATACCTTCTCGCAGAGGTGCAGCCTCAGATTTAACCCAGGTATCCCAAGCCTTCTTGGACTCTTTGGCAAAAAAGTGCACGGTCAGCGGCCAACGTGCAAAACTTGGTACACCAATAAGCAAGTGAAGGTTGGAAACAACGGATTTAAGTCTGTGGATCGGCTTCCGAGGCTTTCTCTTTCCTTTTGCTTTTGGCGCCGCCTTGGTCAATCGCTCCTCTGTTGAAATATGCAAGGTCAAATGAGGGTTCGTCAAGGCCCATCTGCAGGGTTTAGTTAGCAACACATATAACATCTGGCAGCGCCAACTCACTCAAACTTGAGAGCAGCGATAGAGCTCGGGAATCCAGAGACCACGACAATCGGTTCCCATGGTCGCAAGGTTTGTCTCGCCGTTCGTGCAGCGCCTCCGCGGACTGCGCCATTGTGCTGTTTCAGGCGTCTCGGAGGGTTGGGCGTTGAGCCTATGTAGATCGATGCATGGCGCACTGTTGAGCGTAGAACGTAGACTGTGTATAAAGCCGGTATAGGTTTTGAGGGCTGCGACATGTCTGCTGTAGTTGTACAGAATTTAATGATGTTTACTTGGTGCGAGCTTGAGTTGGAGGGGTGATGGAATGAACATGACTAATCAAGTCATGATGGCTTCTATTTTGTTAGCCCCTTTATCACAGTAGCGCAGTAGACCAATGTTGTTATCATGAAATGTCCATTATGATTTCTTTTTGAGATTCCAAGCTCTCTCTGCCTGCATTCTACCAAAGTATAAAATACCTACGCCGTTAAATCCACAATCTAGTACATCATCTACCCTACAACAAACCCTGCTTCTGCAAGTCATAGTACACCTTCTCAGGCATGACATTGCCCTCTCCGTCCTCCATCTGCACCACGCTTCCCTCATCGACTTTAGTTCGCTTCTTCTCCTTTTGGATTTTATCCCAGAGCTTAAGCGCCTCGTCGATGCGCGTAATGTCCCGGAAGAGAGCCGTGTTGGTAATGCCCAGACACTTGAGACCGTAAATGTGGCGTGCCTCATTGAAGTGCTTGTCGAATGCACGCCGTCCCATATAGACAAAGTTTCCGCAGATCTCGCAGGGAAACTCAACGCCAAGACCGTGAAGACGATACAGCCAGAAGGGAATGGGTTTGCCGTCCCATGCGAGGGGGAGCTTGAGAGGGTTGTAGATGCGCTCTTCACCATCCTCATCTTCGCCCTCACCATCGTCGGGTGCCTCTTGGGGCGTTTCGTCGGCGTTAAACAGGTTCTCTAGTTCTTGTGCTCGCTCACGCTCTGTCATACCCTGCTTGCGCTCCACGTTGACCCTAGTGTCGCTGCGCTCGGTGCTCATGGCGCTGGCTAGTCGCTTTACCCTGTATTCTCGCTCTGCTACAGCTCGCTCTTTTAGCCGTGTCGCTGATACAGTTCCGTTGGAGGTGCCATTGGAAGGAGCAGAGTCTTGGTCCTGGAGTTGTTTTCGCTGCTCTGCGGCCTTGATGTGTTTTCGTCCTGTAAGGTGGTTCCTGTAGACATTTTCATTCTTAAACTCCTTTTGGCAGTCGTCACACCATACAGCATCTGCTGTGCTAGTCTCCTTGGCGGTGCCATTCGTCGAGGATATGTCCTTCTCCCAACCCTGAATCTCGTCCTTTTCCCATGCTGTCTCGAACTCCTGGTCGAACGATACGAGGACCTTATCCACATTTTCCAACGGTCGCGTCCGCCGCATGAAGCTTTCGAGGTACTCTGCTAGTTCGCCGACATACTTGAAGTACTGATCTGTCAACTTGTTTGGTCGCGTGACACCGCCATGTCCGGAAGAGAAGTTATCAAATGTCTCAAGATATTGCAGATATGTGAGTCGCCTAACGTTGGGCAGGTTCAGGAAGGCTTCGTGGCAGGTGTTGAGATCAAAAAATCGTCCGTATGCTTCCTCTCCTGAGAATAGCGAGTCGACGATGGATGGCAGCGGCTCTCCATCTGACCTCTTAATCTTGTACCGTTGTTCCGAGTTCTCGGCTTGCTCGTTGGGGTATCTTGCATGATGATCACGAACGTCTTTGAGCTGCTTGTAAAACTCCTCGAATGGATCGCCTGTGCCAATCTGCTGAATCTCTTGTGCTCGGACTCCGTTTTCGTCTTTGTAGATGTCGAGAAGATTGTTTGACTGGACTTGAATCTGGTCGAGTAATTGAGAAATCTCGTGATCTCTGTTGAGGCGATCACGAATCTGAACAGTCAGCAAATGAAGGTCAAGCAGTCATACAGTTACTCAGTTACTCACATGTTTGGGCTCGTCGCGAATGCGATCAGCGATACCTTGTTCGAGGCGCTCTAGATCCTCATGGATATAGCGCTGCTCTTCGAGGACGAGCATGTCGATAGATGATTCAGTAAGACAGCTCTCAGAATATGAAAAGATGAGTCCTATTATACGTTCACTGGCCAAGTGAAAGATGAATAGAGATGAGCTTGATGCTGTCAAAAAATTGCGGAGCCTCGTCGCGACTGGAGTTTCAGTGGCGTTAAGTTCAGGCTCGCATTGTCGCACCGAAGTATTTCCGGCGCTGCGTGTGCTACCTCTGGCTCTAAAAGCTCCAAAACTTTGACCCCAAAAAACGCCCCAACTTCATCGCGAAAGCGTCATTCTCTAGTCGTAAATCACATTATCATCAATATCACAACAATGGCCGAAGGAGCTGGAGGAATTGACCGCAAGGCCGATGAGCGGATGGAGTTTTCTACCTCTAAGGAGGTAACGGTTCATCCGACATTTGAGTCTATGTCGCTGAAGGGTATGATGTCGCAAGCTGTCTCACGATTTAGCTAACATTGTTTAGAGAACCTCCTTCGTGGAATCTATGCCTACGGATACGAATCTCCCTCGGCTGTTCAGTCTCGAGCCATCGTTCAGGTCTGCAAGGGTCGCGACACCATCGCCCAAGCTCAGTCCGGTACTGGCAAGACGGCGACCTTTTCTATCAGCATGCTGCAGGTTATTGACACTGCAGTGCGAGAGACACAGGCGCTGGTCCTGTCGCCCACGCGAGAACTGGCGACTCAGATTCAGTCCGTTGTCATGGCTCTGGGTGACTACATGAACGTGCAATGCCACGCTTGTATTGGCGGCACCAACGTGGGAGAGGATATCCGCAAGCTCGACTATGGCCAGCACATTGTTTCCGGCACGCCAGGTCGTGTGGCTGACATGATTCGACGACGACACCTGCGCACTAGACACATCAAGATGCTGGTGCTCGACGAGGCCGACGAGCTTTTGAACAAGGGATTCCGAGAGCAGATCTACGATGTTTACCGATACCTCCCCCCTGCCACCCAGGTTGTGGTTGTCAGTGCCACCCTTCCCTACGACGTGCTCGACATGACGACCAAGTTCATGACGGACCCTGTGCGCATTCTCGTTAAGCGTGACGAGTTGACCCTCGAAGGACTCAAGCAGTACTTTATCGCCGTTGAGAAGGAGGACTGGAAGTTTGACACGCTATGCGATCTCTACGATACCCTTACCATTACGCAAGCCGTCATCTTTTGCAACACCCGTCGCAAGGTCGATTGGCTCACCGACAAGATGCGCGAGGCCAACTTTACCGTCAGCAGTATGCACGGAGACATGCCTCAAAAGGAGCGTGACAGCATTATGCAGGATTTCCGTCAGGGCAACAGCCGAGTGCTCATTTCGACCGATGTGTGGGCTCGTGGTATCGATGTGCAGCAGGTCAGCTTGGTTATCAACTACGACCTGCCAAGCAACCGTGAGAACTACATCCACCGCATTGGTCGCAGCGGTCGATTCGGTCGTAAGGGTGTTGCTATTAACTTTGTTACTACCGAAGATGTGCGCATCCTCAGAGACATTGAATGTGAGTTGTTGAGTTTAAAGTTGATGAGACGAAGCTGACTTTTCTTAGTGTACTACTCTACTCAGATTGATGAGATGCCCATGAACGTTGCCGACCTCATTGCATAAGCAACAGACGTCGGTCGAATCCGTCAGGATGTCTCTTAGTTAAGATTGTAAGGGAAACGCCGCGTCGAGGGTACGTCGGTGGAAGAATGTGGAGGAAGGGGGCCGTGTATTATGGCTAGTGAGTGGCAATGCTTCGTGTTGAGCGTTTTGCGGTGAAAGCTAATTCAATCAGGTTCAAAAATTGCAACAGATTGTTATAAATACGGTTGGAGGTATTATCAATTCGCCCTGAATGGAAGGGGATTAGCAAACAGGATCCAGAAATCGAGAATCTAAAAAGACCCGGCTGTGATGCGCCTTATCTCACCTGTCGCCCCTAGTTTCCTAATTCGTTTAGCCGCTATCTCGGCACCCTCGTTTCTAGTTGTCGGTGTGCCAGCTTCTGATTGGAGCCGCCATAACGGTGCGCAGATCAACCCGGGACCCCGGTAATCTTGTTGAACTCGGCAACTCCAATTTGATTTCATCACCTTTTAATGCCCAAATAGTTTTATCACAAGCCATGGTCATTCTTTGGGGTGTTATGAAACTGTTACGTGATGAGCTACCCCGTTTGATCAACACAAGCCCTTCCCCACGGGGTAAGTATATTGCAATATCTTGATGGTCTCGGACTCTGCAATAACAAGCTGGAGGTCAAGCATTGGAGGCTCTTCTTACATCATATGTAAGTATCGAGTTTGTCTTGCATTCATCTTACCCGAAGAACCTAGCTAGACGAATCTGTCATTTGTTACATGCCTATCCAGGATCTTATCAGCTCCCTTGTCCCAGTTCAGAGATAAACAACTTCAAGATAGCTGGCGAGCTGGAGCTTCTGGAGTAACTACCCCGAGAACTCCGAAAACTATACCCTGTGGTTGGCCAACTAGCCGCATCTCCAACGCGTGCGCTATACTGAATGCGGCGTATACTTTGCACATTCGAAGATGCGGAGATGCTAGTGCCTGGGGAACCATGCACCATTGCAGATTGAAGATGAGGCCCTTGTTCCCTGGTGTAACTCTAGTTTCTGGGGTAAAGATAAGTAAAACTAGTTTAGTTGATGGCAAAAAGATATATAAGAAGGGTGCTTGATCCTCTTGAGACAACAGACACAAACCAGAGTCGATCAGTCTGCCAACCTCTTGTAATATCACTTCTCTCCGCCAGAGAATGCCCACAGCCCTCTCTCATTCTGCCCTATCAACCATCGACCTGAGCTCTGGTGAACCATGGAGAAAGCCGCACCGATGAACCAAGCGGAACGCGATGCCCTCGACCTCGCAGCCCTCGGCCATGCCGAGACGCTCTCTCGCAAGTTCAGCACGCTGAGCATGCTATCACTCGCCTTTTGTATTCTAGGCACCTGGGCCGTGTGTGCACAGAGCTTCAACACTGCTCTTGAGAACGGCGGATCGATCGCCTGTCTCTGGGGGTTGATCCTCGTCACGCTGTGCAACGTCGCCATCGCCATGTCTCTCGGAGAGCTGTGTTCTTCAATGCCAACAGCTCTTGGACAAGCTTTTTGGGTTGGAACGCTTTGGAAGACTCCGACCGGACGATTTACGAGTTATATGACGGCTTGGATTAATGTGTTTGGCTGGATTGCGTTGTCTGCATCGCAGGTTGCCTTCATGGCCGAGTTCGTCTTATCGATGAAACTCATGTTTGATCCTGAATGGTCAGGTATTAACAAAGGCTGGGTCCTTTTCCTGGTATACACTGGCATTAATATCTTCTTTACATTCGTCAACTATGTCGGATGTCGCTCGGAAAAGTTTCTGCCTTGGTTCAACAACTTTGTCGCTGTGGGGTTCGTGGGACTCTTTGTTGCCTTCTGCATCGTCCTCCCCATTTGTGTTGGAACCAACTCCGATCTCAAGTTCCAGTCGGCCGAATTTGCCTTTGGAACTTGGGTTAATGAGACTGGTTGGGATGACGGTGTTGTTTGGTTCCTTGGTCTTGTCCAGGCTGCTTATGCTTTGACTGCGTACGACTCTGTCCTTCATATGGTTGAAGAGATCCCCAACCCTCGACGAAACGCCCCCAGGACAATGGTTTTGGCTGTTGTTATGGGTGCGATCTCAGGCTTTCTCTTCTTGGTTGCCGCTTTGTTCTGCATCCAGGATCTCGACGCCGTCTTGGATCCCGCCTCAGGCTTTGCCTTTATCGAACTCACCCAGAGCACAGTCGGTCTCACTGGTGGTGCTGTCTTGATCGCCCTGTTTATCTTCAATGGCTTCGGTCAGGGCGTCTCGATTGTGACCTCCGCGTCGAGAATGACTTGGAGTTTTGCTCGTGATCGAGGTCTTCCCTTTGGGGACTACTTTGCCTACGTTGACCCCTACTGGCAGGTCCCTGGACGTGCTTTGATTCTTCAAGGAGTCATCATCAACCTCATTGGACTCCTGTACCTCTTCTCCAGCACTGCTCTCGAGGCTATTCTGAGTGTCAGCACCATTACTCTGACAATCTCATATGCCATTCCCATTGCTGTCTTGATGGCTGTGGGCCGAGACAAGCTGCCTGCAGGCGGTGAGTTTGGCCTGGGCAGATTTGGACCGACGCTCAATGTTATTTCCATCATTTACACCATCATCACCACAATCTTCTTCTTCTTTGCCTACACTCCCAACCCCACGGCTGCCGACATGAACTACGCCATTGCTGTGTTTGGAGTCGTGGTGGTCGTCTCCCTTGTTTTCTGGGTCGTTAAGGGCCGCAAGTCGTTTTTGCAGATTGAAGACGTATCTGATGATATTCTCAATGGCCAAGGAGAGGAAGGTCGGCCGGCAACAGCTGAGTTTGCTGAGAAGCAATGAAGCAGGAGATATAGCATATGTAGCAATGGGCCAATAAAGTCTTCTAAGTTATATCGAAATGTCGTAAGAATAAAGTGAAGTTATCATAGTGTAGTCCTAAACTTGGGTATATTACCACATAGTAGATTAGAAATCATTTATGGTATATATCCTCACTCTTGTAAAATCTCCATAAGGTTTGGTCAACCGAATGGAAACGAATCAGCATGTCATATTTTCTTTCAATGATAAAACTCCATCACTGGGTCTAACAGCGACTTCCCCCTCGCAACATGCGCTCGCTCAAGCTTTTCAGATCTCTGGTCATGTTCCTCCTGAACAATCGTTGTCAAACAATCCCAGTTTTGGTCTCTCACATACCAATCAACGTGATCTTGTCGATTACGAGACTCGCGCGTCTCAATCAGTGTGCCTATGAGTTTGGTTGCCAAGGACTCGTCTTTTCCTACTGCCGCTTGGAGCAGTTTTTGGAGGGTCGATACATCTCGCACCAAATCGCGTATCAACAAGTCGAAATAGAGAGAGATGAATGCTTCCTGCTCGGCAGACGTTGGCCGGTGTGCCCAGGGCAAGAACTGCCACTCGGGAACTACTAGACCTCGAGCTTAAAGGCCCAAAGAAGTCTTCCCAAACTTATTTAGAAGCTGAAGGTCGACTTGGATGAGATCTTGCTCAGAAAGATATTTGATGATGTCCAAATCAGGATAATCAGCGGCGGTATGCATAATGTTTTCTAGGTGTACAGAAGCGACGACACTCAACGATGCTCCTATATCAACAAGTGTGTGCAAGACTGGGAGGTTCATAAAGGCGCAGGCTGTCGATACTGGGGTGTAACCGAAGTTGTCTTTTGCTTCAACGTCAGCTCCATAGTCCTTGAGCAAGCCTAACACTTCTTGTATCGTTTGACAGTCTCGCTGAAAGCTCCTCGCAAGCTTGTGCAGCGGAGTCAAGCCCCCGATCGTAGACTTTGACTCAGACGCACCCCCCTTAAGCAACATGCGGACACAGTCATAGGATGTTGATACTGCGCGATGTGGCGCAGAGTCACCGTTTTGATCTTGTTGGTTTATAAGTCGTCGACACTCGTCGTAATCAAGCAGTTTCCGTACAAGTGTCTCGTTTCCCCTTTTGGTGGCCAGTATGAGCGGAATTTCACCAAACACGGTGCGTCGATTGATATTAGCCTTAGCCATGATCAACAACTCGAGTGCCTCCCAGTTGTTGAGGAATATAGCATCATGTATTGGGGCTATTCCCCTTTCATCGAGCTCGTCAATTGCCCAGGGCTGCTCCTGTAGGGCCTGTAGTATACCACCATCTTCTACAGCTGTGTGAACTTTGGTCATGCCAGCATCGTCCCAGTCTTGTACAAACGACATGACTCTGTTCAAGAGCCCGACCAGATGATTTCCGTTCTTAGTCTTGCAATAGCCAACATACCAATGTGTAATCTGAGAGCCAAGCTCCCTATTCCACGTCAGCAGTACTCATTTCGCCTCTATCTTGTACCATCGAACCTTGGCAATCCTTTGATGCGGCAACAGATTTCTCCATAATTTGAGTAGCATCTCAACAGTTTCAAAGTTTTCATTAAGGATTGCCACCTATAAGACAAGTCGATGAAATACACTCACCATTCTCTTTAGTAACAACACTCCTATCTACCCATATTATGCAGAAATTCCCTTCCGTGGTGGTGTCATCTGGATAATACATACATTGCTCGCTAATATGCGCTTTTAGGGCTGATATGTTTCGAATCTTGTACAAAATGGCATCATCGGCTGTGATTACTTTTGAAGGACGCAGTGTCACGGTCGGACTTCGACCTTAACATGCTTTGAATGACAGCATACCAGCCCAAAGCCACTTTGGGAGCCGATACTTGAACTTGACTCCGAATCCGGTTCCGCATGTTTCTTGACATGAGCTTTCAGCAGTCTTGTAGCTAACGAGCCATGATCTGAGTAGGGAAGCTGCCCATGCACCGCTGCTGTGCTCTCGTCGACCCCAGTGACAACGGCATTGGCAACCGGCCTTACATCTGCGCGAACCTAAAGGCTGGATTGTTGTCACACTCAAGAGATTTTCTTCTCTGGCAGGAGCAGTATCACTTCCAATAGTGCTTGCTGACGAAGGGCTTTGTAGCCCAATCGCTTCTTCCGGTGTTGATGCACTGAGGGCATCGTGAGTTACTAAATCTTGCCCCGTCAGTCGTTGGGCCGTTGATTCAATTTGGTCAGGATCTGTTAGTAGCCTTTGTAAGCTGCGAGATTCATTGTGAGTTCCTTGCGCGTAGCATGTTAATTGTTGCGTAACGTGGTGAAAGAGCCTTTCGTCGACATTAGTAGGCACGGCAGTACTCGACGATGCAAATGCTCTCATTACTTACACCTCTTGTCGTACATTTCCTCTGTCAAGCATAGACAAAACCCGAAACTTAATCGCTGTGTGTAGATCAGACTTGGTCGCTTGGGCTCTTTCTTGTAGCTGTTCGAGCTTCTTTGCTTCAGAGAGCCATTTCACCTTGTCTGTATAGCGCTTGGGGTCATACGGCTTGTGTGAGCGTGAGTACTTGGCCACAATTTCATCAAGCTCTTCCCGTATCTCTTCGAGCTCTTGTGTTGCCAAGGAGACTAGTGGGTACTCTGTGAATGTTCCAAGGACCTGTTGCGCTGGCCTCAGAGGATCTGTCTGCTCTCTCGCTTGCTGAATGAAACACTCAATCATCAACATCTATTATCACATCAGTATCTAACTTGCACCAAATTCCAGTAGTTACTTGCCTCTTTTCTTAGGTTATTGAGCTCCTTCTTGATTTCACCATGTTGTCGCAAAAAGTCAATGGCTTTGAGGTTTCCTTTCACTGCTTATCCCAAAGCGATAGAGCTCGCTACAGCTCCAAGTATCTCGAGCCCGGACATGAAGGGACTAATTGGAATAAATCCTGTCGTATCCAATATGGTCGAAGAATTAGATGTAAACGAAGAGGAGATGTTATGCGGAGTTTGATAAGTTGGTCAGAAATTTCCCTTTGAGCCTCGTCGGGCTGAGTTGAATGCGCCTTACATACTATTCCAAGGACGCCTTGTTCTTCAACAAGCACCAATAAAACGATAGTATGACGTGGCGAAGAGCTGCACGAAAATCATCGACTGTTTCTCATTCTCTTGCTGGACAGAAAACGTATGAAATAGATAGGGTAAGTTCCAACCGGATCTCGTTGTGACTATTGCAGATAGGAACCTCTGCTATAATACAAGCTTACTAAAGTTTTTATTTACTATCGTCCAGAAAACATTGTCGACATATATGATTCACGGGAGTTGAGGCTCGCCAAGCATTCCCCGGAGTTGATCTGCTGGATTGCATATGCACTTCGCAGCATAGCCTACCTAGCCGGCAGACAGATATTGCATAGGCATTTAACTGAGGCTATGCATATTTGGTGAGCTGTGTTAGGGGAAGAGATAGGAATATCTTGGGGTTGAGTTGGTGATTTATTGATGTACTGACAGTATTGGAGCAAAATGCTACTTTTAGTCCATTGTGACCTCACCTACACATAGCGATGTATCTCAAGATCTCAATACTAACTATCTCTAGTTGGCCGTCACACATACACGTTCTGTCTATATAGGGTGCTTAAAGCAAGAGCCAAGTTCAATCTGCCAGCGTCCTTCTCTCTCTAATTGTTGAACAAAAGCTTGATCTGCGAATGGCATCGTGCAGGGTATCTAATAGCTACTGATGCGCTTCTGAGTGGCCTCAACTTAACACCGAATCTAGCCATTCAACAACACATCGATGCCAGACCATTTGACAAATACGAAAAATAAGAATCGTGCCCATCTTAGCTCTGTCTCTAATTCTGACGTAAGAACCATATCGTTGAGCCAGAGACTAGATCGTAATGCAGTTGTTGGTGGCCACAAGAAGCAGCTCGCCGTTTCAGCCGTTGTTTCTACCCGGAAACAGACAAGCTTCGATCTGTCTCGACATCTAAATACTATTCCGATGATTGCTCGGACGGCGTAATAACCACGATCGTGAAGTTGAAGCGAGCCAGCCACCGTTGGTCCCTGCGAAGTCTTCTAGAATGGCACCTCACTCCAGTAGTCAGGGCAGACCGTATCCTGAAACAAAGTGAGAAGTTTAATCGACGAGAACAGCCTAGGTTACCGGCTTTCTGGTTGCAGTGCAGCGAAGCGAGCGTGGAACGGAACATCGGGGCAAGTCTGTTCCTGGCCATGGCTGAAACGGGCGGGACAGCCATGCGGAAGTCGTTGAGCCTAGGGCAGGGGAGAAGGTTTTGTTACGGCACAGCAGGGCGTGCAACTGCAACGTGACGGTCTTCGGGTGAGATTTCGTGATGCATGTTAGATAGCAAGGATCAATGGCAGGCCACATGCAATTGCACGGCACGCAAAGGTCCCCAGAGTGTGGGAAAACGTGGGAGTTGACAGGGGACGATGATAATGCTGCCTCCTGAACCCTGAACAGTCCTGTCTTGATCAAACTTTACTGTTGTCTCACCTCATTTCTGCAAGACATATTAACTTGACAGCTTTAAACGACAATATGGGCCCTGAAGCTGGAGAACAAGAGCGCAAGAGTCATGCAAGACAAACCGTCTAGAGTCCGGGGCACGGAGTGTATTCGGATCTGTATCTAGGACAAGCCTAGTTGAACCTAATACAGAAAGGCCGACGCCACCACATGGGCAATGAACCGACACCAAAGACCAGGTAGGATGAGGATTTGGGACAGCCAGAATTGCAATGTTGCCATGTGGGATCAGAGAGTGTTGTAATGTAATTAATAGTGGGAGCAGCGGATGTGCGGGAGAAGCAGCCGGTGACCAGGGCTTTTATTGAGAGACAGGGTATCAATGGAAGCTGGTAAATGACTTGTGATGGTAGAAAACAGCGCAAATACTACCTACATGGACATTGCGACTCTCGTCTACTGCTGTAGGTACCTTTTGGCATCGGCAAAGTTTACGGGACATTTTCAAGGACCCTTTATAATTATGCCCACTCATGCAAGCTACTACGATGATCACAATGGCGTGGAATGGATATGCAAGATTGAGTGCGTCCGCGCTCAGACAACGGCTTGGCGCTAGATCTTAACCAATTGAGGAGGGCGGACTGGAGGAAGTCTGAGATATATCGGGTCGTTGAGTCGTCTGTTGACTGGAATGTGAAGACCGGCACTTCAGTGGGCTATGTATCACCTTCTCTCAGGCTTCCATTCAACATCCCCTAATCTCGTTGCTGGCCGCTCAGAGGTTAGAGGTTCCGCTTAGCCAGGAACCAAACCATGGACCAGGATGCAAGAGTCGGAAGGTCTGTGGCCAGGGCCCGGTGATGCCCCAAGACGGCCTGGGCCCGCCGGGGGGAAGATCCGGGCCGATGGATGCTTTTCAAGGGTCGGAGCCAGCATTGGTACCGAGCGTCTGTTATTCCTTTGTCACAACAAAGGTTCTTTTGCTTGTTTGGCGCGAAGACGTACCGAACGCGATGACGAGATCGAGATAAAAGTCAATATGTGTGTGCATAGGTGGTATATCGTGGCATTGCTTATGCTCGAGTAGTTCCCGCACTATCGAAGCCGCAATGTTACAGCCATAACCAAGATCGCAACGTCACTGGGTAACTGATGCTCGTGCACGCGGGTGAGGCTTGGATGGGTGATGCACAACATTAAAAGAGTCTCGCACAGACGCTTAATAGAGACTCTATTATGTGTGAACAGGGAACCAACAGATTGCAAGAGCTAGAAGAAGCTTGATGGAATCAAGGGGGACAGACAAACTCAGCGCAGTTTGGTTTACCCCTGACTTGTTGTTCTATTTAGCCCTGGGTGATTTACCAGGTAAATTGTCTACCTGGTTAAATGGGCTAGCGCTTCGCCGTCTCTCTGGGTAGACCGACCGGAAGCTATTTGTGTTAGACAGAGCGAATAAAGCCCCGGGACTGTCATATCTTATGGTCCATGCTTGGTAGATCAGACGGGATAAATTTAATCTGCACAAAGATCCCTGGACAACGAGACGAGATCGACAAGGAGTGGATCAAAGTCATTGAGACGGAGGCTGCTATTGTTATAGTTAATGAAGCTCGAGTCAGCGAGATTGAGATTGTTGCAAGTTTACCAATTTGTTTGGTGAGGTGAGAGCAGTTCGTATACAGACTCGTACCTGGATACGGCTTCGAGACTCGGATCTAGCCCCGGACAAGGGTAGACGACATGCCAGGGGG
>JAJJWM010000165.1:0-109953 GCA_021655865.1 Fusarium guadeloupense
ATAAAATTATTAAAAATCTTTAAAAAATACTTCTCTATATAATTAGGTACACTATTTTAAAAAATAATTTCTTTAAATTTTTAGCTATTTAATTTAAGTCTTAGAAAACTATAGGGTAAGTTACTTTTTGCTGCACAGTATTCTGTCCGGTTCGCTTGTCTGTCCGGTTCTCTTATCGTGTACGTTATTGGATTTCGCCGACGCAAGGTTATGCAACCACGCGGTCATAAAAAAACATGGCTTACATTGAAGAATGCTTAGTTTAAGGTTTTTTCTTATAAAAAAAAATTAAAAAAATAAAAAATTTCAAGATTATATAAAACCATGTAAGAAATACTATAAGATAGAGAAGTCTTTACTTTATCTTAGCATATAATTGGGTATATATTTACTCTGAGACACTAAGGCCCCTAGAACTACATTTGTCACAGAGCTGTCAACATATGGATATACCTCTTGAGATATCCTGGAATACTGTCGATATAAACTCGGAAAAGGTGTTCACTGGCCGAGACATAGCTGGCTGACCTTTATCCTTGGGCAACCTGACGATGGGAGCGAAGGAAGTTTATATTGACGCAACTCTCAAGTCTCTCCGGTTTCATGTATTCACTTCTCAACTAAAAAGTCATTTGACAATCATCATGCCTGCATCTACATATGCATTATGCCAGATGATAGTAGTTTCACTATTAGACTTCATGAACACATCACCATCGCACTCACTTGCTGCATGCCTCAAGAAGTCTTGAGCTGATAACAGATATATTGCCTCAAAGTCTAACTTTTGTGTTATTTGAATGCTATCTCTGATCTCTTCTTCATCACTTAAGCCACCAGATCTTCAAAGCACTCTCGACTCAAACCACCCCTTTGTCAACATCTGCCACTCATCCGCAACTCATACTCTCCTCTTCAATCAATCACTTCTGAACGCTCTACTTAACATCATGCCAGCTTTTCTAGAGAGAATCCGGACCCGAGGCCTTACGAACAGTGACTACAATAACATGGCCTATGTTCTATCTATTCCATGCACCCTTCGCCAACTATATTGGGCGCCACAGCATCCCCTCACCATCGGGACATGGAATCCCATACTGAGCCCACTTTTCATCTGGTTCTACACGGTTATGTTGTTCCAGATATTGCCTTTTGCTTTGCTCTGCTACGTAGGCAGACTAGCTGGTATTCCTTTCATAACTGGACGCAGATTCTGTTGGGGGATGATGCCTACATTGCGGTGCATGTTGTTGCTTGAGGCCGAATTCAAGACTTTTGAATCGTGTTACCCTTTTTGGGAGCAGGTTTTTGATAATTTCGAGGACATATAGCCACTCTTACGATTCTGGTTGCCTCATGCTTCAGACCTACCACATATGAGGCTTCCTATACTTTGTGTGGTTGCATACGTTTTCTTATGGGAGTAAGAGATGAAGATACATTGAGTCTTCTACTCAACCATCATTTCGAATGTCGCAGGTTATGGATATGTAGTTACTTCAAACCATGGACAATTCCTAAAGTAAGTCTTGGTAACCTAACTATTAATAAAATAACCATAACCTGAACTCATCAATACATCTAAGATTAGATATAAATGGCACAAACTAATAAAAGTAATGAGGCCTAAATTATACTACACTATCAGTTCTATTACATCCCCCTGGCGTATGGCTGGCACCAGAGCGTATCAGCTTCCATGAGTGACGCTCTAGAACTGATCGTGTATTATGTTTCTGAAAAGCAAAGATCGAGCCTCGTCACATCCGAAAGACACAGTTACGGTATGCACAGTCCAAAAGACAGTATCCGATCCAAGCGTTCCAGTGAGTTGAGACTTGCTCAGCTTGGCATGTCCCATGCTGGGATGGAGCTGTTTGCGTCGCATGCGTCTTGGCGCCGCCTACACCCACCAAGACGTACAGTACAGTATGGAACAGAACAGAACCACAATCTGGCTCAGAGCGACAACGGCAAGCGCGGGCGTTTTGGAGGTGGCTTGAGGTCCAGTTGCTGACAAGCTCAGAGCGCCTCCTGAGCCAGCCAAGACATTACTGCAAGCCCTCGGGGTGGCGGCCATGGTGCGAACTCTACTCTCTGCCTCTGCCTTTGCCATGTCTCTGCCCCTTGTCCTTGTCCTTGTCCTTGTCCTTGTCTCTCGCACTTATTCGGGCTCGGCTTTCGCTGTGGGCCGTAGCCAGCTGCCAAGCCTGTTCTGTTAGCCCGGTCCCTGGTCCCGCGATCGTTTGATGGTAGTGTATCAGCACGTCCATGCTATTTCCGTGGTAGCGTTCCCACTCTCCCCTCAGACTGTCACTCTCTCCGACGACGGGTGGACCACGGACCTGTCACGTAACTCGAATTGGGGGTGGTTGCGAGAGTTCACTATTGCATATGCACCCAAACTAGAGATTGAACTGATGCTACTTTCTCATGCCACGCGGGCAGTGATGTGATCAGGGAAGGTGATTGTATGTGGGCTGGAGCAGACGATGCTCATCTTGTAAAAGACTCAGGGGACGTGAAAAGGTGAAAGATACACGGAGGGCTAAAGACTACCTGAAGCACACAGAACTTCATGTTGCTGCGGCCATCCCCTCGTGCGTACCGTCACCCGAGACGTTGAGATCTAAGTGGAGAGAAAGTGCAATGCAGGTCAGATTGAATTCAATGTAATGTAGGTCAAGTGCATGCAGGAACGAACGTCGCAATTACCTTCCAGCATCTGGGTAACCTGTCTCCAGCCATGAGGTGGCAGACACAAGACACTAAATTCCCTCCATTGTCCCTGATCCTTATCGTCAACCGCCGGCCATCCAGGCGATATTCAAACTAAACAGGATTCAAGGGGAAAAGCAGCAGAAAATAGCCCGTCATAATCTCTGCACCAAGGTTCGAGAGGGGAGGGGGGTGAGATTAACGCATCGCTGAAAGAGGTTAAACCAGGTTGGTCTATTGCCCCTTGTCTCAATAGTAACGAATGCGTTTGTATCAATAGCAACGCACAATTGCGGGGTTGCATAGGGCAACAGAAAATTTTGCTTGAGAATTTTTCAAACCAGAATTGGCAGTGCTGGTAGTAGTTGGGAGCTGGCAGCTGGCAACTCACTCCAACATCACAGCTTCCAACTGAGGGGAACCGTTGACAGGTGGGCTAGGGTAGAAACGTCGTTTTTGGGGTAGCATGTCTGGACCCGGATCTAAGAACTGTCTTGTCTCATACTGTGCAACAACCCCATGTTCTCAGCCCTGGACGATCGCCAAGCGGCTAACACCCAATGAGCTGCATTGTTCGCCCCACTATACTCCCCCATCCTTTTTTAGTGTCATCGCCATGCCAAACATAATTCCAACCTCACTTGCTGCTACTGTAGGACATCGGGACCATAGACTAATAAATCCGTGTATTTTGACCGCATTGTGCTACTTGATAATAAGAAGGAACTGGCTAGTCTATCTAGTACACCAGCTTCATGTAGTCCCCTCAGCAATCGGGTATCATGTCGTATCAGACCAAGGACATTCACTGTTCATCCCATAACCCCTCTGCATTCGTTCCACGCGACTTAGAGTCCTAATTGGAAAGTCAAACAACGCCGTGATGCTCCTGATCAGAGGTCTGCTCAGAGTTCTCCAGAGCTATTCAATGCGTTAGCGGTGACTTTGCCAAGTGATCATGTCCAACTAACCTGCACGCTCTCGGGCGTCGAGGGCAATTCGATGCTTCATGGCCTCGTCCATAGACCACGCAGCAGAAAGGTCGATGATGCCTTCATTCATGTAGGCCTCCAAGTCAATCGAAGCTACCTGTGGATGGCTTTCCTGGGACTGATGGAAGTCGTAGAACTGGTTGAGGTCCACGGGACGGTCGGCAATGGAGATCTGGACGTCCTCGAAAGCAGTAAGGCTGGTAACTTCCCAAGAATGAACGAAACGGCCTTGAAAGAAGGCAGCATCGTACTGAGGACCAAAAAGATCCTGAGCGGCCTGGTAAGGGTTGTCACGAACCGCGTTTACAAAACTAGTCTTCTCAGCCGTAGTTGGCACAGGCTCGTAGAGGGGCTCGTCATCGCTGACATAGCCACCAGGAGGGACACCAGTAGTGGTCATGATGCCATTATTGCTGGCCCACATACGTGTCAGCAGAGCTGGCCCGACATCTGGGAAGTAGCCTGCGTCCAGAATGGCAGAGAGGAGATCAAGCTCTGTGGCAGGGTGCTTCTTCTCCTGGCGAACTTCCATGTTCTCGGACATGGTAGCCTCATCCTGCTTCAGGATCATGTTGTTTTGAGCGTCGTTGGTGGTCTCCCAGCCCAGAGTCGAAAGGTAATCATTGGAGTCAATGATCTGCATCATAGGGCATGCAACACTGAGAAACCCAGCGAGGCTGACTCTGGCTCTGCCAACCTGATCACGAGCGAAAGAGTAGACCTTGGCGATGAGGGCCCATTTGTTTCGGTGAGGGTCCTTGCTCCAGAGTTGAGTCAGGAATCCGGAAACAGACTTCTGCTGAACATCGGGAAAGGCCTTCATGTAGTAGGCTGGGGCTGGTTAATATTATCTCAAAAACAATGACTGGATTTACTCACTGCGGAAGGCCATGAAGGCATTCAGAGGGCGCTTGGCGCGTACGACGACGTTGTGAAGCGTGGTGATTCCGCCAGCTCCAGCATGAGCAGCAGCAGGGGCGTTGGTCATGTTGGTTGTTCCTTGAGAGGGAGATGTGTGAGCAAAAATGGCCATGAGTTCTTCCTCGCTAGAGACCCCAGCGGCACGAAGGATATCTTCCCGACTGTAAGGCATGGTGGTGATGGGAAGAAGCGTGTGAAGTGACAGTTACCTTGAAATGAGCAGGAGAGATGCCATGGGCGAGTGCCAGGGGAGAAAGAAGAGAATTTAAAGCGCAAGATGGGAGAAGTTGGAGGGCGAACTTTGTTGAGTGTAGAAGAAAGGGGAGTTTGAGAGGTGAGAGGTTTGGGTGTGAGAAGCATAGTGGGGTGTAAACAAAATCCTTGGCAAGAATTTAGCAAACAATGGGTAAGGGTGTGTAAGAGTCGCAGCTGGCAGGCAGTGCGTGGCAGCTGGGTAACTGGCAGGCGGTTGGTGGCAGCTGAGAGGCAACGCTTAGCGTATGGACCATCACAATTACCTTTACTATGGGAGTTCAGACCTTTTCAGACGAGTTATCAAAAGTATTTACATTTATTAAGAACCTCAGGTAATTTGTAAGACACACAATGATATGTTGGACGAAAGTTGGCTTCAAATTTGACTATCATTCACTATTGTCCTTATACATTGTAGAAAACTACCGCAATTTTCTCCCGAACTCGATATCAATCTTAATCCTGGCCTTGCGTGAAAACCAAAGTAAAAAAGTCATCAGGTGGCTCAGGGTTCGCAAGGGAGTCGACAGCATGAACAGCGGTGGCCATGAAGGGGAGGGTGAGGTATCCTGCCGCATCTGCACGAGGCTTTTGGCCCTGGTATAAGTCTTTGTTAGCATCCCAGGAGCAAACTGTGGACTGTGCATCGGGTTCAAACTTACCGCGGGAGTATGATACAGATAGTGATCTTCCACGTCATCAAGTTGCTGAGCAGACTTTGGTGACATTAGTGCGGCTCATATGGTGCAAGAAGTATCCACAACTTACATGCTCACTCGGGTTGCGTTCAGCATACTTGCGCCCTGAGAAACTAGCCACTCGCCTGAATTGATGAAAGATTTCTTCGTCCGAAAGATGAGGTCGAAGATCAGGATTCACCTGTCATTATCAGCCAACTGTTGTTCTTTCTTGCCTTGCAAAGCTTACAGAGTCAATTCGTTGGCGGGACGCAGGGTATCTTGCGCGGAAGAGCGCAACCAGATGAAGAGCAGTGCTTGGCAACTTGTATGTGACTTTGTTAGACTCGGGCTTTTGACCGGTTGAGAATACAGGCTGGTCCATGTTCTTGATGTAGCTATTCCACGGAGATCCGGGGCGCTTTGTGTAGGGATGCCAATAAGGAGGAGAGCGCCATTCTTCGTCTTCAAAGACCTTGACGAGAAGCTTAGTACCGCAACGCGAGACCCTTGCGTCCTCTAGAGTGACGCCGTACTCGAAAGCCGGGGGTTTTGCAGCAGGCTGTGTGTTGTAGGGAACGCCAGAGACCGAGATGGATACTTTGAGAAAAAGCTCACTGGCTCGGGTTCGAGCCAGGGCAAGGTGAGAATCGAGATGCCGCCATGGATAGTTCTCAAGATGAGGCCCAATGGCATAGACGGCATAAAGGAAACTCATAGTGGCCTGAGAGATCAGACAAGCAGACTGAAGTTTGAGGATTTTGGGATGAAGCCAGTGAGAATCTCCTCTAAGCATCGTAATAAACCCTAAGTTAGCGATAGGAAAGTCCTCGTTATAACCGATCCTCCAAGGCAAGGGGTGACCGGGCTGAGTGGCGAGACGGCGACCTTGATGATATTGCCAAATGACGACAACAGCTTCGAAATACCACATGGCAATGGACGCGTCCATTAGTGCAGAGGGGTTCCCGCCAGGTGCCAAATTGGTTGCGGTGGCACGGATCTTGGCTAGTACCTCGTTGTCGTCGGATAGGTCGGTTACCACTTCTGCGATCACGAAGGACACGGCACGTAAGACCTCTGTCGTGAGAGGGTTAGCTTCTGTTCGGTCGGGAAACGATCCAGCTTACCCTGCTTAGAGAGCTTCTGGCTCAACTGAAATGACGAAATACTGCTTAGTATTACACTAAGCACCTTGGAATGAAGGGAATCGAAGGCGGCTTCGGGCAAGCCGAAGATAGCTTCTTCCTCCCACAGGGGGCCGAAGCTGAATGCGCTATCCATGGTCTTGCATCCGCAAAGGATTTGAGAGGGTGAGGAGGAAAAAAAAAAAAAAAAAGGAAAAGAAGAGAATGAAGAGGGGTGAAAGGAAATACAGGAAGATGGTAGGGAGGCTGTCACTAGGCATCACTGATAGTGTTTGAGCAGTGCTGGGGAGCGTCAACTCTTAGGGTATTTCTTATGATCTTTAGGGTTTGTTCTTGCAAACGAACAATACCTTAGGTTGTTATTGTTATACTCATTGTACTCCACCTCGTCAATCACAGCCTTGTTTTTTTGTGGCATTTGGCCTTTTTCCAAACATCTCTCCCTCCACACAAAATAGCCCAACCCTCAACCTTTCTGATTCAACGCCAGCCCATAGCTCATCTCCAAACAACTGTCTCCTAACTCACCAAGATGTTCGAACATGACCTGCTTGAAGGTCCCATGGGGGTTCGCATGCCTCCAGAAGCCGAAGTTCCTTTCACCTTCGTTTACAGCCAGTCAGAGTCTGACATTCATCTCTTTCTCCCAGAGAATTCAGCCATGGCCCTCATACAACACGTTGCGGGCAACTTCAGGTATGTTGTTCATCATCTAGGAAAGTCCTCCGCTGACTTCTGTAGCCGCCGTGTTCAACAACCTGTGAAGGTGTTTCACGACAAGGAGCGAAGGAAATATCGGCTTTGTCCTATTCCTGTTGACGTTTCTCCCGACACCTCAACTTATGGTAGATTCTGTTTCACTCTTGGTATGATATTGTATGCACATGGTTGAGAATGGCTTCTTTAACAGTCTCATAGATCAGTCAACTCCAGTGAGAGTGTCTGCTGAAGACCCAACAGTCGGGGAGGGTGGGCGCCGAATTCCACGGCCTAGAAACCGTTGGATCTTGTATCGACAGGCCAAGTCCCAGGAGATTACATCGCGATACGAAGGAATCACAGCGACAGAACTGTGTAAGTAGTTCCCCATCGGATTACGGACAGTTCTAATGTATATTCAGCGATGATCGTTGCTCGGCTGTGGGATGCTGAGCCTTCTGCAGTCAAGGCGTACTGGCAGCGGTTAGCTGATCGCGAGGAGAGCAAGCACCGAAGACTTTATCCGGGTTACAAATACACCGCGAGCAGTACGTCTGACCAGCACCAGCTTGAATAGTGTCAAACTCATTCAAAATTGGACTGTCGAAAAGGGTCAGGGGGTTCTGGGCCATTCTCATACCTTCATTGCTCGCACACTGGTTGTCATCAATTGTGATAGGCCTCGATGATTATGGCCTTGCATCATGGACTGGGAAAAAGGGTCAGAATTCAGTTGGCTGCTTTCTCCTATTGGCAGAACACAGCGGTCTAATTTGGTTGGCAAACCGGCGAGAGCCCTTCTCGCCTATAAGATCAGCATTTGGTGCATGGTATGATTGGCAGTGACACGGCTCACAACCCACTCGTCCATTTTATTATTGCGCTGGTTTATGGTACACTTTTCACCCCGGTAATTAGTTAGCTATTCAGATCTCTAGGTAGCATGAGGGTATCGCGTTGCGGTACTCCGGGGTGAAAAGTTAAATCGAGGTCATTAGTCTACTCGTGTCTGACCATGATGCTACTTGTGACAGTCCTGCCTTGCACTCATATCGTAGTAAGCTATAGGATGAAGCGGAGACATTTAGACTCTTCCTTGTGTGACCCAGGTGAATGGCAGTCTGAGCTGCAAGTAAATTCAAGATTCGTTCGTACATGGCTACCCTACCAGATGAACCAGCTACTCTATCCCAAACCCACGGCTCATTCCTGCTTCAGATCTATGTACAGTATTCCAAGCAAGTCTCCTTCCAGCACTCAACACTCCAGATCACGAGCCACTCCAATCGCTGCTCCAGATGAATGTACCACAGCGCCACTCCGAGTTCTTCTCCTTTTCTCCTGACGGTCCCAGCGGACGTGGGCATATATAGAAAGACCGGCCTATCATCAGAATTAGCTTTCAGAGTTTAACCTTTTATCGGTAACCGACGTTGTAGCCGCAACGTTGTGCAACGGGTATGCCACCATTATGCAGGTTGCTGAAGAGGAGAGGATCAGCTGACGCTGTACAACTTACCACAGTTGACTCCCGGCTTCTTGGTAGTGAAGCTGATGCATGGCTCGTTGTGTTCGCATCTGGGTGCGACCCTCTTGCCCAGCAGCTTTGACCACGACTCTTTGGCCTCAATCGGGTCGAACACTCTGTCCGAGGACTCGGGGTCGCCACTACGTTCGGAGACGTTGGGCGGCGATCTTTCTACGGGTGTAACCAAGGTAGTAGACGAGGAGCCTTGGGAGTTGGTCGGCCTTTTGGCTGATCCTGTTGGCTTCTTTGTTGCAGAGGGCGTCGGACTTGTCGCCACTCGCTCTGGATTGCCAGCCTGGACTGCTGGAGCTTTCGGCTTGAAGAATCCCTGCAGCGTTCGTTGGCCTGGTGCCACTTTGCTCTTGGGCTCATTTGCACTCGTTGGGGGTTTGGACTTCTTGAGGGGCCGAGTCGTCACCTCAGTGGTGGCCGCAGGTCTCTTTGTGTTCAGCTGAGCTATCGACTGTGTGGTCGAGTTAGCAGGCTCGTCGATCCTCGTTGTAGAAGCAACGGAAACCTGTGACTCTGAAGTGTCGCCAGCTTTCTCTGACTCCTCTTGGGTGTTCCTATTTTCAGTAGGTAAAGGTTCTGTAGGCGTGTCCGTGTTCGTAGACTCTCGGGGAGGGGCGGCCGGGGTGGCTTTCTTTATGAACATGTCGCGGATGCTTTGCCTTCGGTCAAACTCTGGAATCAGCTTCGCAGACAAAGGAAGCAGATCCTTTGTGCTCCAATCTCGAAGACGCTCCTCCCCCTGAAACATGCCAGGGGGGTTCAGCATCTCAACCAAGGCACGCTCTTGACCTCCCACCGTTACCTTGTCCGAGAAAGTCGCAAAGACCGGACAATGGTCAGATCCCATCAAGCCCTCCTGAATATTCGCAAAGGTGAACCAACTCTTGATGCCATCGCTGCACAGAATGTAGTCGATGCGACTACCGTTGTTGGCAGGCCTTGTGTTTCGCTTTGTATCCCAGCAGGTGTTCATGCCAGCTCGGTCAGGGTGAAAGCAACGGCACAAGTCCCAGAGAACAGGCGTTTCACGGCCTTGATCTCTCTCGCCTAGCACACTTCCCTCAAAGATGAGCTGGTTGAAGATGCGCCGTGTAGGTAGGTTCATCCAGTCACTCACGTCTATCCCCTCCTTGCGTAGTGCCTCCGCCACATTGGTTGCGTCAAACTCAGAGCGGATGACATTCAAGTCTCCGGTAAGAATGACTTGCTTCCCTTCAGCAATGAGGTTTCGTATCCTCACATCGAGTGCTTGGAAGAAGCCGGTGCGAAAGTCATTTCGAGATTCATCGCGGGTTGCAGGGCTGTAAACTCCGAGGAGTACGAAACCAGGGAATTCGAGAATAACGCAGCGGCCTTCAGAGTCGAGAGTTGCTTCGTCAACGATGCCATCGAGCTGGCCAGGCCGAGGATAGCCACCGATTTGCTGGTCTTCAGGGAGATCGCGGTATCTAGTCGTAGACTTTGGGGGTGTCAAGATGCCGGTGATGCCTTCTTCAGCACGTATGGGGGCGCATTTAGAATTGCGTGTGTAGATTGCGACGCCAGAGTATCCTGCCGATTGTTAGGTGTTGTTCTGAACAAAGGAGGTCCCGTGCCTTTCTTGTGCTGCGGCAAACTAAAGAAGACATCCCACCCCGGGACGAGAACCATATCATCTTGCAAGTCCTTTCTTTGGATCTTGGTCTCTTGCATGACAACAATATCGGCTTCTAGGATATCGAACATAGCCTGCGTTGTGAGTTGAAGGTGAAGGTTGAAAGAAGAAGAAGCTTACTTGAAAGGTCCTCTTCTCCCTCCAAGGTTGATAACCAAAAGGATTCCTGTGATGACGAATTATTAGGATGATTTTAGTGTTTTTGGCTGTGAATCACGAACCTGATGCCATTGACTGCAGAGAGATGTTAGTCTTAGGGCTAAGAAGCAAGCGGCTGAACTCACCGTTCCAGGTGGTAATGCGAAACGCCATGTCGCAGGCTGATGCAATCGAGTTTCCGAAAGAGATATCTGTCATAAGAACGCAGAATTGAATCTCGTAGAGTCTATAAGCCTCATCCCGGGTTGTTGAACGGCTTCAAGGTCATGAGGTGGAGGATGAAGGAACTCGGCAGTAAATCGTGGCAGAAAACGAATTAAAGAGAAATAGAGAGATTGTGGCCTAAATGGGCCCTGGTAATTTGATTGGAAGAAGAAAGAATGGTTCGAGACTCGTAAATTTGAAGTTGTGATCTCAACACCCTTGTGTATGAAGTCCATCGCGATCTCTCACGTAGCCAGCCCCACCGCGTGGTGTTGCATCTGGCTCGCGCCAACAGCACGAGATCACGTGAGTAACGTAAAAACTGGTACCTTACAATTGAGGCATCACTGATTGGCGGTTCTAACCGAGCTCGTCCAAGAATGACCTGATCACAATCTTGCTTGGTAGAATCACCAAACGTCAACGAACAACGTCACGATGTCCGCCGTCCGCTTCACCCGCGCCGCCACGCGCGCTTCTGCGCAACTCCGCGCTCCCCTCCAGCGCCGCTTCGCCAGCACCACCGAGAACGAGTTCATCAAGGAGCGCCAGCACATCAAGGAGCACGCCAAGGGCACCACTGGTTAGTAGCCGGCTGATGACGCAGAATTGGGTCAATTGGAGGCATTTGGCATGATTGCTGACGATAGACAGAGCTCTGGAAGAAGATCTCTCTCTAGTACGTCCGAACCCGACCCTTGAGCGAATTACGAGCCCGGCGTTGATTCCGGGGCATCGGAAGTTGGAGATGACGATATGGCTGGCAATGCGTTAGGATAGCAATGGCTAACATATCGAAGCGGTGTCGCCCCCTGCCTGATTGTTGCTGGTGCCAACGCCTACTGGCTCTGGAACGAGCACTGGGATCACTGGAACCACATGCCTCCTCTGGAGGAGCGAACCGAGTACCCCTACCAGAACATCCGTACCAAGAACTACCAGTGGGGTGACGGAGACAAGGTGAGTTTGAAAATGTTATGTGGTTCAATGGCAAGTTACTAACAATGATATTAGACCCTCTTGTAAGTTGTGACATCATTTCGGAGAAGAAGCTTTAGCAACTCCAATGGAGCTCCCGGGAGCTCCAAGGAGCTTGGATATGAGCTCTCACACCATAGAGCTTCATGCTCTCTTCTCTCACGGCTTCTAGGAACTATATACTAACTGTGCACAGCTGGAACGACTCGGTCAACTACCACAACAAGGACAAGGTCGCCTAAGTATGATCTGTAAATAGGTCATACGTTAGACACTTGCTGGATTACTCCTTCATGGACTACTCCCTCTGGAGATACCTTGTACATGTTCCCTAGACTCGAATTGACTGGCAAAACACTGAACTTGGATCCTTGTGCCTGCTTGGTAATGTGAAACTTGCTTTCCCTATGAGGATCGGTAAACCACTGCGTATGTCCAGGTAATATTTGTCTATGACTTGTAGGTCTTATTTATGAAATTCATCCCCTTAAACCCAAACTCCTGGAACTTCTGTAAAACCTATCTTAGATATTATCCTATATCTTCTAATTTCTTGATCACTTTTACATAAATTCCTTACCTATTCCCCTCAAATTCTTTATCAAAATGTCAATAAAATCCTCCAAGTCTCATATAATTCTCCGTGATATACCGTCAGTATTTCAACCCAAGGTTTTACAATACTATCCTAAATCTATCCATTTATTGAAATTGGATTTTTGATCTTCATTCATCGTCAATCCTCGCCCTTGCAGGCTTCACTTGATCATCCACCATAACTTCGACCGGGATTTTCCGAAGAAGCGCCGGCCAAACCACAAACCACCAGCAACACACAGCAACATCCAGACCCAACAGCTTCTTGAGAAACAGTCGTGGATGATTTTGAGTACCTGATCTGAATGAATGGGGATCAAGATTTGGCTCTTGAAACTCATGAGATACACGGACCAATAAGGTAGCTAGCTGATTACCGTCGTGGGCAAGGAAAGCACTTCATCTCATTAACTTGTGGGCAGGCGCGTCAAGGTGCCGAGTAAAGCGGCACTTGCACTTGGACCTCTCACTTCACCTCTTCTCATCACAACCTCATTTTCGGATAGTCAGCGTGTTTGATTATTCTCGAAGATGGCTCGATATCTCAACCCGGCCAAGATTGGCCTTCTCGCTCTTGTAGAACTCTACGTTGAAGGAGCCGTACCGGGTGATGCGATTCTTCCTGTCTTATCCTTCGTCACTTCGCATCTTATGGATCATACTCCTGCAAATGTCTCTGCCGACCAATCCGACCGATGGAGCAAAGCAGAGCACACAGTCAGCCTCGTCATTAGTATCAAGGACTTTGAGAAGCTCCTTGGCACTTACCCCTTTCTGATGGGCATGCCCGGGCGAAGACTATGGGACCAGTTCATCGGAAAGCTTTGGGACATCAACTCTCTGGATGCGCTACATAACTTCTTTGATAATCTATCTGGCATGCTGGCCAAGACCAAAGAGGAGCGAAAGAGACTGGCCGAGCTGGGCCAACCTGTCGAAGAGGAGGAAGGCATCAAGCTGTCGGCAAACTCTCCCTTTGGAACCTTTGTGCGCAGAGCTCGATTGGAGTACCAGCGTCTTAGATTCCATGATTGTACCGAGCTTTGGAAACAGTTTGTACGATACCGACAACCAACCGCTCCTTACCTCAAGCGCAAGATCCCAGGCTTTGGACGACTGAGCTTCGACAATGTTCTCTTGGTGGGCGAGCAAGAGGACTGGGATCACCGAAGCGTCATGGACCTGGCCTCGGTGGCTTACGGGGACATGCTCACAGGAGACCAGAATGGTTCACTCCCTGTGAGTACGGACGACATTGAGAGTCTACTAGAGTTTCAGATTGAGCAGATGCAGAGTAGGTGGCCCTTGTAGTTCTTGGAGAATGATTACTGACATGATCAGAATTCGGAAACAGGATACCGCTCGAGATCCGTCATCAGTTCCACGACCTACTCAATGACAGCTACCTTATCCCTAGTCTTACACATTACCTCAAGTATGCAGATGAAATCCACCTTACTGTACTTGAAGCTAACAAAATCTAGATTCCTGGACTTCTGGAGAGCTGGAGACTATCCCACCGCATTTGACTATCTTCACCGATACTTTGACTACACCATGCAGAACAGAGATCGCCTGTTCTACCAATACGCTTTGATGAACCTTGCTGTTCTTCAAGCCGACTTTGGCTGCCACAAAGAAGCAGTAGCGGCTATGCTAGAGACTGTGTCAACGGCCCGAGAGAACAGAGATATGACCTGTCTCAACTTTGCCTTGAACTGGCTCTTCCACTTCGGCCGTGCTCACCCTGATCTTGTCCAGAACCTGGAATCCAACAGCATGCTGGGTACAGGCAAGGAAAGTCTGGCATTTCTACGAGTGAAAGCCAAGGAAACAGGCATGTGGACGCTGTGGAGTTCTGTGCTTCTCAGCGAAGCGAAACTCGGACTTCTCAATGGCGATAGCGTGGCTACGTCGCTGGAGTCTATAGTTCGGAGCTCACATATTATCGTTGAGAGGAACATGAAGAACATGTTTGGTTCACATCTTTCCCTCACTGCGGCTTTGTGGGACAGACTCGGGCTCTCGACTCTTTCGTCATCAACTTGTGAGGTATTCCTGAGATGCCATGCCCGGCATGCCATCTTTGACGACGAGCTCAAGCTCACCTGTCGACTCGCACTTCTACTTGCATCGCGTGGCCTCTATAACGATGCATTGAAGAAACTGGAAGAGTTGGAAGAAAATTCACTAAGGTCTTGGAAACCCAGCCAGTATTGGCATAAGTACCGCGGAGTTATCAAGCTGAAGAGAGATTTGCATCACAACAACCTGGAAGGGGCCGAGCAACTGTTGTCTCAAATACTTCAGTCCAAGATGGATGATCTCGAACCCGACATGGCCTTCCTTGTGGATACTCTACATATTGACTACCTCGCTCGTCGGGGCGATCTTGAAGCGGCCTTTGCCAAAGTTGACAACATGATGTCAAAGCTACAAGACGAGAAGAAGGATGTTGTTCTTCGAGTTAGACTCTTGCTTCTCAAGGCCTCATTATTCGACAAGTGTGGCCGGCCACAAAGAGGATTTACTACAGCCATGCGAGCTGCAAGCATCTCGTGGGGTGCCCGTCTCATTTCTTGTCTTTGGCAAGCCATCGGCGCCGTATCAAACATTCTCGTTTCCTTGGCTGAGTTTGAAGCTGCTTCACAACTTCTTTTGGCCGTTATACCACGCTCGTTAGAATGTGAGACCGCAAGTCTGACAGCACAGCTCTATAGTTATCTCGCTGATGCTAACATGGGACTCGCCGGCAAATGCGAGCCCAAGTCGACAAAGCGGACAGAATACATGACGAAGGCTCTCGCTGCTGTACAAAAGTCTTTCGACCACTACTCGAGGATTGAGGACATCAACATGCAATGCCAGATGATGGCAAAGAAGGCCATGATCATGAAGTTATCGGGGGACCTGATTCTGGCTGCAGATTACGCTGCAGCGTACGTATCACTACGAAAGACTGCTGAATCACTCAGCCTCGGGGGGTAATGACTAATGATGGCAAAATGAAAGGCATGGGTATCGACCGGCTGTAGGGGGAGCAACACATAGAAGTTCATTATGCGTTTTTGTTTGTACAACGAGGGATGATACACCAAGTAGCCCTCAAGGGTATCCTTATCCAGGAGCATCAAGATCTATGAATACACATGCAATGATTCCCTGTTTCATCTATAGCCAGGCGATACATGGTTTTCTACCACCGTACCTTTTCGCCTTTCTTGTTCCTCAGCTCACCCCCTTCTGGTATGGGTTCTGCTTGAGGTTCCTCTACCGCTTCCGCCTCACTGGCATCGTTTGTAGCCCAGACTTTCTCAATGCAAAGCTCAAATGGTCCGTCAACTCGATCCGTCAGTCCCACGCCCACAGTTAAGACCTTCTGCCGCAGCATTTCAGTCTGCGGCTCCACAACGAAGCCGTGGTTTGTTCTAACAAAGTCATTCCATTTGATCAACACAGTCTCCCATTGACCTGGTCGTTTTGGGAACAGTCGATGCTGGTGCAAATCTGAAGGCTCCACACTCTCGGTCTGAAGATTGACGAAGTAACTGCGGCCATCTGACTTGACGCGCATGGCGAGGTAGAGGAAGGGGTCAATATCCCACATGGAGCGGCCAAAGACGGTGGGTTTTTGGTCTGGGGATCGGAAGCCGGCAAAGCCTGTACGTTGGATGTTAGGGCGGTCGACGGGGAGGCGAGTAGAGATGGTGCCGTGGAAGCGGGCGTAGGCGGAGGGTATCTTGGAATCGGGTTTAGAGTTGTTGGAGGTTGTAAAGTCAAAGTTGCTCTGCGAGAAGCCGCCAATGGTCTTGTCGGACATGACAATGCAGTCACGGACACTTTCGGGAGTGTTGAAGTCGTAAAGAGGCTTGGGTTGGGTATTGCCTTTGATGGTTTCGAAACTCACAGCTGTCATGGTCAGCTTTGACTTCTCCTCCAGAACCAGACAAGCATACCTATTTGTGTGCGCCGCTTCAGCTCGTTCATGCTTCGGCCAAAGAAGCCTCTTGAGAGGAGTGTTTGTGTAGCCCTCATGATGGGCAAACGTGATAACGAGAAGAAGGGGAATTCTGCTGTCGCAAGCTTTATCGCAGAGCCCAATTGGCTCACCGGGAGTCGAGAAACATTAGTTTGAAGCGAAGGAGCAGCCTGAGTTTTGTTGCTGCGCCTCTGCTTGTGAACAAGGCTGGTGATGTTGTAGAGTTGCGGCTCTGCGTTTGGGAGCGTTGATGATTTACACCTGCTTGGCCTGTGCGAATCATCCCCTCACCTCACAGGGTGGATGACTTTAACACCACTTTATGGTGCATCGGTTAGCGGGGTATAATTGATCCGCAATCGGCCCAGAGCCCCAAGAAATTCTTCTGCGGGACAGAATCACGTCGATTGCCGAAGCCAGCTCCAGCTCGATAATGACCCTGCGCCGCCGGTAACCACCGGGTTTCCCTTCTTCTACCGACCGACCGAGCGATTCGATATATACGGTTCAGAAAAGAAAAGGCATCGCCAAAATGCCTACACCGTCTTCGGCACTGGCGCTGCGCCCAGCCGTCTTGCGCAGAAGTGTACTTGGAGCGGCGAGGGTGCAATGTCGATATAACTCGATGCCCTCAAAGGGAAGGATGGTGCGAGAGATGGAAAGGACTGCTCGTCAGGGCGCGAAGAAGACGGATGTTGATTCCATGTCTGCGATTCAAAAGAGGGCGAATGATGAGTATTTCAGATCTGGTGGAGGTCCTTTGTTTCCAGGTGAGTAAAGATACGCTCAGTGCGCCAATTGAGGCAGTGAATCACTCTCAGATCTCGAAAAAAAGACTAACATCTTAAATACAGGCACTTTCGTCCCCCTCCCCCTCTCCCGATACCCCTCCGGCTCCCAAGACTTCCTCCGCTACTCATGGTTCCGCCTTCGTCAATGGGGAATCGAATTCCTCTCCATCCTCCGATTCAAGCTACAGTCTATGCCCGACTGGACGACTCGGCCCAGGTGGAAGGCCTCCCGGGGCAAGATCGCACCTACGGCAAAGAACATGTATGTCGAGATGCTCACGGCCTACGCCGCTGGCGACAAGGCCGCCATCACCAACCTCTGCCTCGGCCAGTTCTCCAAGAAGCTCATTGCCGCCATCGACCGACGCAATCCGGCTGAGCGCACTAGCTTTGAACTTGTAAAGTTCAACAAGCCAACTTTCTACCCCCGCGTGGTGGCGCATCAGGTGCACAATGTGAACCCGCACGACCCGAATAACTATACGGAGCAGGCTGTCGTTGCGATCTCTTCGACGCAGCGTGCTTCAAAGTATAACAAGTCTACCGGCGAGTTAATCCCTGGAAGCACAAAGGTGCAGGAGAAGGTCGAGAACGTGGTTCTCTCGCGACAGGTCAACGAGAAAACATATCAGTCTGGACCTTGGCGTATATGGGGAACTGTTCCTGCGACAACGCTCGAGACGTACCTGGAGGAGCAGGAGTGGATTAAGAGGGAGCAGGCTAAGCGTGCTGGCTGGACTGGACCTTTGAAATAAAAGGGGAATGAGGAATATGAAACAAGGACAGAAGACTTGACACTGAGCGAGGGGTCAAGCGAGGAGGGAAACGTGTAAAATGAGAGTGTATATTGTACGAGGAGCATATCTGTATACTATAGAATAGCATTGAGGCCCGGCGAACGGACATGACTGCAAAATACTTCTCCAATTCAATTCTGGATAATTCATTTGTTTGGAGCAATATTAAGGGTGCATGGCCTGATAAAGATGGGCATCCTCTGTATTGGCATAGTTTCTATTCTCTGCTTGGACGGAATGGATAAACAAATGGATCATCAGAGCTTCATTCATGGCAGTAACTCCAGCGTATCTGGCTATTTCATTCAAGCAAATGACGCAAACCGGGGGAAAACGAATGCAAATTCGAGAAAACCCTCTATATAAACGGCATTCAATTCAATCAATTTACACAAACTTTTGTTAACTTTATTAGATAACCCAAAGATGGGACCAGAACGACACGAACCCTCAAGACAGCATGTCAACCTTTAATAAGGGAAACAGAATCCAACGGCATCTGTTCGAGGTTCGCTTAGAAAAACTTGCCAGTCGTTGTAGAGACAAGGTTTTCGGAGGGAACATCCTCATCCCGGACAGGACGAAGGTCCAAAGGACGATCAAGAGCATCAAAGCGATGACCGCGGATCTTTGCAGAGGTAAACTGGAATGTGAGACGGAGGATCAGAGCACCGCAGCCCCAGAGGAGACCACCGACGGGAGCAGCGACAAAGGCG
This sequence comes from Fusarium guadeloupense, assembly GCA_021655865.1. Classification (NCBI taxonomy): domain Eukaryota; kingdom Fungi; phylum Ascomycota; class Sordariomycetes; order Hypocreales; family Nectriaceae; genus Fusarium; species Fusarium guadeloupense. Next base: position 18,829 of record JAJJWM010000165.1, read on the forward strand.
CCAAAGGTACTCCAGTCATCGGCGTACAGACCCTTTTGCACGAGGAGAAGCTCGCCAGCCTGTTGCGTGTCGCCATTGTAGTAGACACAGCCAAAGAGAAAGACTGTAAGAATACCACCGAGACCACCGACGACAACCTCGAAGCCGCGCCACCAGTAGAACTTGTCGATGAGACCGATGATGAGAACAGGGATGGTGGCGGCGGAGATGAGATCAGTGATGAGCCAGATCTGAAGGACGGAGGGAGCTCGAAGGGCGATGGTGATGACGGGGATGATGACGAGGACGACGATACCACGGATGAACCAGATGTTGAGCTTGTTGCGGAACAAGTCATTGGAGCCGGAAGAGACCATGGCGGACTGGAGACTGTCAAAGGCGGCGGTGCTCAGGGTGACGACCATGACGAGAACGATGCCGATGACCCAAGTAGGCAGAGATTCGAGGAGGACGAAGAAAGCCACAGCTCCAGCGCCAATAGTATCCTCAAGAGGCAACGCTCCGGACCAAATGGCGATAAGACCGGTAGAACCGACGAGGGTGAGAATACACAGGATAACAACAGTAGCAATAGAAGTTCCAATCTTGAGGTCCTTATCCGTCTTGGAAGCAAAAGTCCGCAGCCAGAAATGCGAAAGAAAGAAGTCGTTGGTGAAGACAGCCATGGGCAGGATGTACAAAAGCTGCCAGCCGAGCAGGTTGGGCTCGGTGAGGCCAGACTCTTCGATAAGAGGCTTCTGAATCTCGGTTGTGACGCCGATGGTGATGGCGGCGATGATGACAAGGCAGATGACCATGCAGCCCTGAACCACATCTGTAAGGAAGGAAATTCGGAATCCTCCAAGAGCTTTATCATTGTTAGGTCATGCTGCAGATGTTGAAGAGAGAAACTCACAGGTGTAGATGGTAGTAACAGCGCACTGGACGATCATAATCGGCAGAGGATCAAGGCCAGTCAAGGCTTGAATGACCTGTCCGATGGCCGATAGCTCAGAAACCATGTACAAGAACAGCGTCACGAGCGTCATAAAGCTGAGATACAGCATAGTCAAGACGCCGTAACGCTGTCGAGTCCACTCAGTTAGAACGAAACCTTCAGGGCATCGTCGTCGAATGACGGGACCAAGGAATCCGAAGATGAGCATGGGCAGCGACGACGCAAGAGAGTAGGTAATCATTCCCTGCACACCAGCGATGGTGGCCATCTCAGGGTACGAGAAGAGGATACCGGAACCGAGGGCTATAAGAGTCAGTTGTCTATCCAAGTCATTGGGGGCAGGGGATGTTTTGGAGCGGCAACACTTTTCCCACGCAAGCATTAACTTGATCGAGTATTTACGGTACAATCTCAGCTTTGTCGTCGCGCGTCTCGATCTCCCCAGAAAAGACACAACTGTCGCAAGACAGTGTGCTCCAAGGTTGGATCCAGACGAAACGTCAACTCAGCGCCCGTAGTGAGCCGCATCCTCTCCCCCCTGCCTCCCGAGATGCCTCTCTGGAGCGGGTTTCGATGTCCAGCTCAGCAGAGTACAGGTATATACTCGGCTGAGCTGGCGGGGTTAGTAGCAACAGAGTAGAGAACAGCTCAGGGAGGAGGGGGAGAAGAAGAAGATCTTTTCAAGGTACGAACCTGCTCGTTCATTCTGACTTGTATACTCGACCGGGAAGTTTCAGGTAGGAGTTTTGAGTCCTCACAGCCGTGTTCTTCATAACTGCGCAAGTTGTTGCTGGCATGTTGTGTTTGCTACCGCTCCGGAATGCTGTAGAGGGCTCTCTGTTGGCTCTACTCACTGGAGGCGATGAAGTTGAGGGCCAGAGGCAGGGCTGTTGGGTAAAGTTAGCTGGTGATCGTTGAAGGGGATGATAGAGACTGGGATGTCCGTGAGAGCTGTAAAGACATAGTGATGATAGCTGTCATGCCTTCATCTCTCATGAGCAAGTCTCGGAATTGAGTATATCTAACCCGTCTGAGTTCCATTGCCTGAGAGGAAATCGGCCTTTGTCTGGTGCCTCATCTTCCAAGCAATGCTTGTTCCCATTATTCTGTTTTCGTTATTAGTCTCTGTTTCCAATTATCAGGCATTTGATCGTTATCAAGGGATCACAAACAGAAAAGCGCCATAAGTGACGTAGATAATGGCGTTTGACGCCGCGAACGATGGATAACCCATTATCTCAGGCTTTTGTCGATTCTTTTAAAATAAGATGCGTCTTTGTCGTCGATCCTTGCTACAGTTGAAAGAATTGAGAGAAAAGAAGAGAGAGAAAAATTTAAGTATCCCAGACTGAAGGAAATAAAAGTCGCACAACCTGGGCCTGGGCGGATTAGTTAGCGTTGGAGCAACTCCTACACCCGATCCAGTAACGTTTATCGCCAAATTGACTGAGTCTAGGCCATCGGTGGGGGTCACTTTATCTGTAAAAGGCTGTAGAACCGCCTGATGATTGATCCTTGTCATGGCCAACTTCTTCACCTGAGCTGTGTCGTATCATGTGGCGACTTTCGGCCCTTTTTGCGCTTCAGATCATGGTCAGTCATATCATTATCATTATCATCATCATCATCAACCACAACCATAGAGGGATAGGGACAAGAGGTTTTTTTGGTGGGATTACTCCCTTTTGTGGGATTGCTCCCTTTTTATCCTTTTTTTGTGCTTTTCTAGGGGTTTTATGGTAAATCGAAAGAACGTGTACAAAATTATACACTCAAGGAGATGTCAGCAAAAGGAGACAACTTGTCTCTCTTTTTAACCTGGGCCCCAGCGCAAATCCAGTCTCACCAACCCATGTTGTGTTGAAGATCTGTTTTGTCTATGGGCGTCTAAGCCGCTCCTTGTAAATCCTGACATCTTGTGTATGCGCAAGAGCTGAGATGCACGCCTTGCATGCTGCTCGTGCCGTTGATGATCTTCCTGGTGCTTAGAAGAAAGATCGAGGTGCTGGGGGGGGGAAGGCAAAAACGAGACGATATGCGATTGAGTGAAGATGAATCGAAATGAAAAAGAAAAGATGTTGAAAGAAATCAGATCAAGAATCAAAGAAAACCACGATGATGGTGAGCCTAGTCCACTACTAGGCTGAAGGAATGAAGTCGAGATAAATCAACGCGAGCGAACATACGTGCGTGCGTGCGTGCGTGCATACGAACTTGCAAAGCGAAAAATGCCGAAATAAAAGATCGAAGTAAGGACGAAATTAGGTTGCAAAAAATACTTGTCGAAAGAGGGAAGTCGGTCGGTTGGAGGTATGTCGAAAGCAGAAGAGAGAGCAGAAAGAAAAGGTGACAAACGTTAGCACAGTCCATATACTTGACGTGCATGGTCAACTTCGCTGTGACTACGAAAAGTTGTAGCCATGAGTATCACACCAACGACGAAACTTCTCGTCCTGACGAAGACGACGGAAGTCTTCAAGCTCACGCTGCTGCTGTTGCAACTGACCAGGAGACGGGGGAACATGGTAGTTGGAGTAGACTGCATTACCATAGGGCTCTTGGTACGGGTGATGTTGCGGAGGTCCCTGGAATTGAGGCGGATGAGACGGTCCTGGGTACGGCATCTGCGGCGGATGAGGCGTGTACTGAGCCTGTGTAGGAGGATACATGTAAGAGAATCCACCTGGGGCCTGAGAGCCCATGGGAGGCATCGCCTGAGGGGGGTGTATGTGCATTCCAGGATAGCCGACAGGATGAGTCGGGGGATACTGAGGGGCCATAGGATGGTACGGCACGGACTGTGGATGCATGGGTTGCTCATAAGGTGACTGCTGATAAACCGGAGGACCAGCCATGACTTGAGTCTCATGGGGACGCTCAGTAGCGTCGCTCTTGCGAGACTTCTTGGACGAGCTTGGAGACTTGTGAAACTTTTCATCCTTGTTGAATGCCTGGAGGTTCTCTCGAGAAAGAGATCTACGCTTGGATCGCAGGTCCTCCTCAGAACGATGACTTCGCTTGAGTTGCTCCTGGCACAGCTGGTTTCGCTTCAGGTTCTCTAAGGAGAGATGTTTGTGGCGAAGGCCAGGTCTGCTCTTCTCCCTTATCTCTTTGGGCTCTTCCTCGTCACGAGAGTCGCTGCTGTCGCGCCAATTGCTGTCTTCGTCGCTCTCAGAAATCTCAGCGGCCGTGCCGGCAGGCTTGAGAGGCTCAGTGGACTGGATGTACATCGAGGCTGCGCGGCGATGTCTTTTAGCCCAATCTCCTTTGGTTGCATCGCCCTTGCCTTCGTCTCCTTTGACCTCATCTCCGCTCTTCTTGATAGCTGACTCGCATCTGTCCGCAGCATCTCCTGCAGCAGGTGAGAAAGCGTACGAGACAGAACGTCTGGCAGACAGCTCTTCATTCTCCTGGGCCATCTTGTCACTGACCAGTTTGACCATGCGGTCGGCAAAGGAAGGCGAAAGGACAGAGGACCGGTTCTGTGAAATGGGTACCGGTTGGTGACAGTGAATAGGAGAAGAGCCCGCCGGAGACAATGCCGAATCTGGAGAAGGTGCGAAATGAACCATGTTCCCAAACTTTTGGGGCGAGTGAACCATGTTCCCATATTTCTGAGGGGACTGAGCCATGTGTCCAAACTTCTGGGGTGACTGATCGGGAGTGTATTCATCCAGAGAGTGGGTTGCAATGATAGCGGCCCGTCGGGGGGAGATTGGTCCTTGGCGTGGGTTCGCCTGCTCATGGTCATACATTTGCTGGACTTCCAGAAGATGGGCTTGGAACTTCGCTTCTTCCTCGATCGACGTAGACTTTGAGGTACTGGGAATAGTAGCAACCGATGCAACACGGCGATGGCTGCTAGGAATGGAGGCTAAAGACCCAACTCTACGATGAGGTCGGAGAGGTGGTATGGCCTGGAGTGGAAGGGGTCGTGGCGGCCGCTGATCTGTGTTCGTGGTTCTCTTTCGTTCAACTCGCAGAAAAAAGGCATCAACTTCGACTCCGTTCTAGAATTCCAAGTCAGCAGACCGTAAAAGTGTAAGTCGCAAAGTGAATACTTACGTATTGGCGCACCGCCTCGTCAGGGGCATGGGGATGCTCAAACTCAACGAATGCGTAGACGTTTGGAACTTTGATAGTAGTCAGCTTGCATTCTTCATGACAATCTCAGGAATACTCACAGCCGGCACCGTCATCAGGAGTGGATCGAAGGTCGATGGTACGGATGTTCCCACAGGTCGAAGCCAACTTGAGGACAAAGGCTTCATCTGCATGAGGGGGCAAGTGGCCGAAGAAGGCCGAACGACGATCCTTGTCATACAGCTCCATGAAGGTAACATCGCCAGGAGCGCGATCAGATCGATCCTGGACAACCTTGGGATCGAACGGCATGATAATGTAGGGCGTAGTAGTTCCAAGGCCCTAGAGCTATGTTAGTGTATACATTGGTAATTTCAAGTGGCTGTACTTATTTTGATCACATCACGCTTGGCGTCAAACATCTCGTAGTGAACCAAAAGAGATGGAGGGAGATTAAGACGCTTTTGGATATGATAAGCCAGATTCTCAATCTTTGCAATCTTCCCGTGCTTCTGGAAGAGGATGCGAGCTTCGTCGTGCTGAACCAGACGGTTGTTCTTGCGAAAGACGATATAGCTCACTACAAAAGAGTTAGCAGCGAATCAATATTGTCACAACATCACTTACAGTTGCCTTCACACTTCTCAACGCGACAAGAACGGCCGAGAATATCCTCTCCTCTGCCGTGAAGCAAAGCATTCTCAGCGTGGGAACGCTCCTAGAGAGGAATAGTTAGTCGACTGGTCGAGTTAATGTTGATTCTCATGGTCAGTCAACTCACGGTGTATTGGACAAAAGCAAACGGCATGTGTTTTCTGTCACGCTTCATCTTGACCCAAGCCGTGCCGAACTTTCCAAAGGTTTTGGTGATAGCAGCTTGCAAAGTCAGATCATCATAGTGATGAGGCAGACTAGGTACCAAAGTCAGTCTAGAGTCTTCGACGAATAGATGTGTTACTTACTTCGCAACGAAGATGCAGGCATCAGTCGAATACATGAGCTGTGCGTCAAAATTCTTGGGAAGGTTGGCGATGGCTTGAACAGCTTCCCCGTTGGTCATGAGCCGGCCTTCAGGCTCATCTTCCTGCTTGATAGTCACCAGTGCAGTAGAAGTTGGAGCGTCAGCGGCATTTTGTCCTGGTTCGTCGTCCGCCTCAGAGACGGGGGAGCTAAGTATATGTCAGCCTTTATTTCCAAATACAAATGGAACATTGTAGCACGCACCCCCAACGCCGCTTGGCACCATCCTCATGGTTCGCAATAGGCAGCGACGGGAGACTGTGACTTTCTGTCAGTAAAGCCCAACATGGAGGCATCCTCAATCAAAACATACCTTTTCGCGGTCGAAAGTGGGCGAGGAGGCTCGGCTAGGACATATTAGTCTCTCTAGTTCAGTTTCAAGTAGAATATAAGATAGAGAATGAAATTAGAGAAGTAGGTTTCCTTGGCAGGCGTTTTTGATGATAGAAGACGAAAAAGGGGTGTTCGACAGCACAAACAATCAAGCAACAAAGACGGAGTGACAATCTGCCTGATTGCCACCCTAGCTGCCCTTTTTCGAGTGAGGTGGAAAGGAAATCAAAGAGGCTTGAAATGTTCAATTCTCAAAAGACATGATGTACGCCCGCGATGATTACGTAGTTACTCAGCTGGGCCATGAAAAAGGGGAAGGAGAAAAAGAAATTCAGTCACTTACCCTTGGGCGAACCATCATCGCCGGAGATCTTGTCGCCAGCAGAGTTTAAATTGAGAGATGAATAGGCATTACGAAGCTCATGCTGCGTCTTGGCCTCATCATGAGGACGACGATACTCGCGGGACGACATCGTGATGGCGCCAGAAAAGGAGGAAGGGTGTCTGGTAAGCGGCAACAACGTTAGGATTTTTGAAATAAGAGCGATGAGTAGTATGAGGAAGAGAAAGGGAATCGAAGGAAGAGAAGAGAGGAAGAGATGATTTACCTTGGCGATGTGTTTCTTGGTGTTGTTTTTTACAGTGTTTTGGGAAGGGTTTGGAGGTTGGAAGTGCGCCTGAAGGTCGTCTGGTGACCACGAAAGCGCGAATAAAGATGAGAGCCGCGTTAGATACGTGCTCCTCCAGAAATTAAAGCTGTAGTAGTTATAGTAAGAGACAATGAAGCTGGTGATTCTAGTGTGAGAAGACACGAAGAACCAAAGTGAGCAGCAACAAATGCCCAACGCACGAGAGCCTCTCGCGAGAAGAAAGGCAAGACTTCTTCGAGGGAAGATGTGATGTATATGTGAAGCTTTGCAAAGATGAAGGACGACTTGATTCTTGATGATGTTGAAAGAAGGGTGAGGGTAGAGTAGAGGATGAAGAAAGATTTGGGGGGAGGTTGGAGTTGGGATGAGAGGTTTGGTAGAAGATGAGGAAGCGGAGGCAGAGTAAGCGTAGTAGATAAGATGAAGATGAAACAAAAGAAGCCACCCCAGGGGCAGCAAAAGAAGACGGCAGAACCAGATACACTGGACCTTGTAACTAACTGACTATCAACAATAAGACACTCAGGACTTGTTTGGGAAGATATATCAGAGGATGCTAAGTATTAGAAAGCCTTTATAAGGACCCTGGTGTTTTATTTTACAGTCATTGATATGTTCTTCTATTGTTGCAGGGCAAACGTGAGAATGATTATACTGATGATAGTATTCTACAAAGACGCATACAGGTGCCGCAACTTCATGAATATAGGGGAGCATAAACTATCCCAGAGAAACTAGACCCCTATAAAACGTCCTTATGGCAAAGTAACCACAAGGGTTTGCATTGTCCGCCTTATGATAGTAACCCGCGATGGCGCATGTAGGTGCGGCACGTTCATGCATGTAGGCCAATATCAACTGTGTTAAAAAAAAAAAAAAAAAACGTTACCCCCTGGAGGACTTCTGGGTATTCTAGTGACAATTCTGGTATACAATACTTCAATGCATATGAATTTCAAACGACAGCAGAACTGAATCGAAAGGGGTCTCAGAAACAACGTGACAGGGGATAGGCAGTTTGTTTGCAAACACCAAACACTCATCAGCAATTCTTTGAATATGGACAATCTCTTTTACGAATTGCTTTCGAAGCATATTATTGCAGTTTACAATAACCATGCCAAATATTTTTTTTGTTCCCTCAATGGATCGTTTCTAAGCCCATATCTGCAGTTTTCCCATTTTATAGTGCTTAAGTGCCGTACTTCCACCGCCTTTGCCTCCCACGTAACGGTGGATACTAGATATTCCAGCCATTCTCGTCTTTTGTCAAAGTCTCGTCGTCTCGCCGATTCTATTTTCACGATTCCATTGCATCCTGTCGTTGAATATTTTTCAAGTTGAGCCAGCAAGGCGGACCATGGCGCTTATAGCCCGACGTTACACTGCAGTGACTGCACCAGCACTACGAGACACCATATGCATCGAGCCAAAGAGAGGGTTCATCACTCTTTTCTCTGCTGGTCAGTCTGTGACAACCCTCAGGTATGTCTCAAAATCGAACACATGACACGAAGAACGAACGCTGACGCCAGATCCTACTTCTAAGTTCCGACTGCCGACCCTGGAGCGTTCGCCTTCGAGCCCACTTTGTTCCTTCGAAAGAATCGGCTTCACCCCTCGGGTCACGACGGAAGCTCGAGGGAAAACAAGGGTCTAGAGGGCCACAAGCGATCCAAGAGGCCCATGACTGCTTCAATCTCATGTCGTTCGCCATTACCTACTCTTTACCTTATAGGAAGTTTCTTGGATGTCAGTACCATTATCTCAGCGTGGCAAGTCGCTTGCTAACCTCTCTTTGCAGTAATACAGATGATGTTCTTTACTACATACCTCGAGAGCCTTTGACAGCACAGAGTTTGTGTATATATAATAGAAGAAGGTTTATGGTAAAATTTACCCTTCTTCTGCTATGTGTCACTCAAGCTTATTCAACAGTATGGCATAGGTAGAGGGATTAACAAGTACGTAGCAAAACTATAGTATTTCTAGCACGATCTTTTGCAACAGGCTGTGCCAAGCACGAACTTGTTACTATTCAGAGGCTTAGAATTTCTTGCCTTTTTGCTTGCTGGGCTATCAGACCTTGAACACAACCTGGCACGGATAAGCTGCTCAACATCTATACCAGGAGCTCAGGGGCCTTTTCCGACGTATAAGTTGCTTCTGTACGTTTCACTACCTACAAGCGTGTCACTATCTTCAATATGAAATGATTCGTCTTGCCCGGATCATCAATGCTTTCCAAATGGATTGTAACTTTTAAGCACAACCTAGACTAACTATGCTGGTCTTCAGCTCCAGAAAATCATATACTTCGAGTTGCGTCAAGACTCACGGACTCGCCGTCCAAGTCTTTCTTCTTTCTCCCCTACCCATACGAACCGACAACAGGGCAGATCTCGAATATCCCAATGACTTCCTCTTTACACCAATATTAATGACATACTCATTCAAAAATCCTAGAGGAACCTCGGGTGCCAATTTGGAAAAGGATGGTCTCGGATGGGTTTGGAATATTTTCGAAGTTCTTTCTGATGTCCTTTCCAGAATCCATCTCATGATTTCAGTCGACATAAGTACTGCCAGGCAACAGGTATCATCGTAATAGGAACATGACATCTCTCCTGGCTATTTTGTATACGCAACATGTTTCTGTGAAATATAACGCTTGCGCAACACTGAACAAAGAGTAGTTTTGTTAGCTCTTCATCATTCAGAATCATAGACCACAACTCAAACGAAACATAGAATTATACGACGTGGCCAGTCTGCTACTTTCAATAACTTAATACCAAGAACACATCCGATAGAAATTTTTAAAGCAACCTTGTGTTCTGGATCAACCATTGAAAACGTCTGCTCGTCCTCCAAAATAGGGGCCAGAAGTGGCATGGAGCGTTTGGAACCCCAGAGCCTCTCACCCACCTATCACCCGGCCCACCAATATCCAGATATTCTTCTTATAGGCAATACATCGAATTATTCTCAATCAGGTCGGAATGATTTGGTTTTATGGTACTCCATTGGTGTACATCTTGAAACAGTCATGATGATAGTTTCCTGTCTGCAGAGGTATGTTGATCCCTGAATGAAGCGTCTTCTAATCCCTGTGTCTTCACTTTACCAAGCATTGATAACCATACACTTTGAAGAATCATGACTCAGGAGCTAACTGTTAGCTATCGATCCGATCGTTTCTATCAATCCCCCACTCTCCCTCCCCCAACCATCGACTCTGAAACAAGCCTGCAAAGTCACGCTACCAGAGACGTATCTGCAGCAAAGGCGCCTCAATATTCTTCATCCTGAATCCAGTAGGTATTTTATGGCATCTTTGATATGTTCTGGTCATAGATTCAGAAAGTCACAGGGTCGGTAATATCAAGAGTAGAGGGGGCTTGGGTGCATGGAGTGTACGGATTGTCCAACATTTCGGCTTACAGCCAGCCATCCATCTATTGATTCGCTTTTACCCAGGAAGCACGTTTCTAGAACTATGTCATCCCTTTGAGCCCATGACGCTTATAGTAGGAGATCTCGCACGCATATTCGAGACTTTACCCCTGGAAACGTCCATTTCCCGCCATTCCACTAGCTCTGTAAGTCGTGAATCCCCAACATTCCTAAATCCATCAAAGAAGACTGATGATAAGACAGCTCTATAACGGCCGTTTCCTTCATGGTTGACTACAACTATCTTCACGCTGCGGGCTCCTCTACAGCTCTACTCAAGACATTTATATTCTTTCAAATTTATAGGCCAGATGAAAGGGCCAATGACATTTTCTCGACAGGGCATGAAGTTCTCTCATTGATTCGTTTGGGCAGGGATGCAGATTGTTAACCTTTGGGCCTTAAAACATGACACTTGGCGGATGTCAAGGTGAAATCGAGTCGCTCAGAATGGGGCATCCCTTGAAGTCACAGGACTATTATCAAAACCTTGCAATGGTTGAACCCCTAGGCATTGGGCTAGCACATATCACGACTCTGGGCTGGCCTATATCCATTATCTCGGCCAGTCATCTGAGAGATATCCTGGAAACCTGATGCCCTGAGCTGACGAAATTACTTTTAGATGAAATGAACGACAAGAAGCCCTAGCCGAAGAGCGTGGAGCAGCGTTTGTTTACCAATCTAATAATAGTAAAAGAGATTGAAAAAGTCCTATACTGATGCGTTCGAATGGTTGCAATATCAGAGACTTTCCTGCTTTGGCCGTCTGACTGCTTGGTGCCTCCTCGATTCTGACCTACCCACTTTTGCAACGTTGGGTTCTCGGGGCAAATTTAGGAAAATAGAGCCCGCTGAAGTGCTCGAAGAACCAGGCAAGTTTTCCTATAAAAAAGAAAAGAAAGTCTTATACCTGGTCTAGCTTGGACTTTTGGTCATGGGTAGTTGGTCACCTGTCACTTCCAGGTTTCAACAAGGTTAAAGATCCGTTGCTACACAAACCGGGGTTTATTATTAGGGTCGGTATTTGACTTAGACCCATATGCTCATTGATCATGCACACAGCAGATCAAGTCGGTAGTGAAATACGTGGGGGGTCTCGTGTCTAAGATATGTATGTAGGCACTGCCGATGCCGGGACAGAGTTGGCAGATATTGTGACTTGGTTTCCACTTTGAATGGATACTTACCAGCAAACACGAATCCAAGGTACAGATCAGATAAAACAAGGTTACGGGTATGAAAGGGGGTTGGCATGATGCATACAATCTTGTAAGTGAGGTTCTTTCAACTTCAACTCTTGCCTAGCGACTCAGTGACATCAATCAACCTGATTGTTTATGGTGCGTGCGTCATAAAAATTAGTGATAATAATATTAGTATTAGATGTGGATGCCATTCTGAGGTTATCTGGGGCTACAAGTTTCTGGCGCTTAGCCCGCGGCAACTAGAATTTCCCATGCCATGGATCTCCTTGCTGCCCGAGATGGATTCCAATTGCAGTGACAGTTATGAATGGAAGCCTTCCAGGGCGTCTTCTTCCCCACAGCGGGCAGCGGGCGCGGCGTGGCCCCCCTGAACATGCCAAAACACGCTGTTGGATCCAATTAACCCGGTACGTACCCCGTGTCTTGTCAGGGCGCGGATCACGGAAGTGCCTGCCCGTGCATCAGCGATACGTCGGACAGGGGCAATTGGTCTCTTGGGCCGCGCTTTCCATTCAATAAATCAAAACCTGTCGAGCAGGTGCGTGCGTGCGTGCGAGCTGCGACACGACACGCAGCTTCCTCCCTTTGATTTGACTTGGAAATGAGTTGCGAGAAAACAAAACAAGGCTCCTGGGCCATTAGACGGACGCCCACTCAGCCTCACTCACGATCCGTCCCGTCTTGTCTGGTCTTGTCCTGTCTTATTAAGGTTGTCTCATATTACCTTATTCTTGTGTGACGTGAGTGACGCATGCAGTTGCTGCACTTTTCAGCCGTCATACCCAGTTTCTTCACCTTGCAACCTCCCAGTGTCCCTTTACGATCACCATCACTACCTTATCTAGATAGCAACAATCCGGCCAGCTTCGCAAAGTCGTCTTTGTGAGTAGTGTAGGAGCTCTCGGATCGAAGACCCTCAAACGGACAAACCTCGAACTACACCCGCGTCAGATTCCTTTGTTGGACCGATGGATCAGATTTTCAAGCCCGCCAAGTGGTCTGAGGAACCTGAAAAACAACACAATACACAACAATTGTGAGTCTGCGTCCCTTTGTTGGCCAACCTGACTAACATGCATATCAGGTCCATGCAAGCTCAAGGACATGAAAAAGTTGCCCGATGGATGAGAGATGGAATACAGTACGGGTACCTCCCTCTCATTGATCTCTGGCTTGTTCAATCTCTTATCATCCCACAGGGTTCTCTATTGCGATATCTTGCCGGATATCTCCAATGTCGCACGCCCGGTCAACACATCCTGCGGCTACATGGACATGTTTCCATGGTGGAACCCAGATTTCCAGGCCGACACTACCTTGCCAAGTCCGGAACGAATCTCACCAGCCCCAAAGCTCGAATCCACCTTGTCGCCAAGAGAGCAGCAAACTGACAACATCAAACGCGAAAAGGTCTTTCACGACCTGCTCACCAAAGCTGGAGGACGCCCTTGGTATCCTAGTGGACTCATTGACCAAGTCGCAAGAGATCCAGGAAATTACGCCGAGCTTCTGGAGTACTGGAGTCATGACCCCACTGGGCCAGAGCAGGATGGATGGATGGTGTTTGAGCGTCAGTTAAGAAGGTGGAATCAGTTTCGCCGTTATCAACTGAGGGTGAGACGGAATCAAGACGTCTTTGAAGAGTACTCAGCGCGATGCAACAAACGCCTCTGTAAGCGCTCGTTTTCCACGCCGCTTCAACTAAAGCCGGATCCGGACGACCAAGATTCCTTGTCACAGTGGCTCGAGTATTTATGCTTTGAGTTTTCCGAATGTAAGAAGTATTCATGGTATAAGCGATACCATGAGCAGTACAAAGAGGCATGGCAGACGCTCATCGACTCCAAAGTATTGAGCCCATGCGAAACTCAGGGCCAGGTTGAAGATGCTGAATGCTTATCCTCATACGATAGCGACAGGACAAACTTGAGACAAGCCGTCGAGGCAGCTAGGTCCAACGTCTTACTAGCTGAACGAGATCTCCTGGACCCAGCTGTGAGAGGACCCACAGCTCAACGGAAGCTATTTGAGGCTCAAGCTGAACTTGACTCCACAATCAAGACATTCGACAATTTCCAACATCGAAGGGACGCGATCAAAGGGTTTAAGGAGAAGACAGCTGCGTACCGAGAAGGGAGACGTGGGGCTCGACGTCATCAGATGCTCTTGCGATGGGCCCGACAACAAGTGCCGCTGATTGAGAAGGATCTGGGAATGCCGCCTTCGACAGGGTATTTGGGAGCGGAAGCTGATGATTTCGCGGAGACTGACAGCGATGAGAATGATGTCGAGGTTTCCGATGGCGACTCGTCCATCTCTCAGTCTCTGGACATATCAGGCAGACTGCAACATAACGAAAGCAAGAAGCGCTCACGTCTTGACAGTATATCGGCTGATGCTGTTCGGAAAAGCAACAGTACGCCGTCAAAACGCTCAAGATATGGTGGTGATGATGATGAATCAGAAGTGAGCATATGCTGAGATGGCAGTGTTATAATATCTGTAAATTAGTGTCTGTGTGTCTTCTTGTTATGGTGCGTGGGAGTTGGCATGGGTGTATATTGGCTGTGGCAAGGGAAGGGTATTGTTGGTGAAGCTTACAAATACATGATGTTGCTGCCATAGAGACAAGATCTGATACCAGCGTAGACATTATAATGCTCGTCACTCTATCACCAACTCCCCTCGAGGACTGGGCTTTCATAAACTCATTGATACCCATGCTTGAACCCCTCTTCAACCCTAACCCACGGCTATGATCCCGCCACAGGGCATCTATATCCACTAGCCACGTTGAAAAGGTAAGGTTCCTTCCTGTGTTCCCACTTGGCAAGCGCACCTCTCCCCCATGACCCCTGTCGCTTCATCTTGAGTATGCAGCTTCGTCCTCCTCCTTTGACGCCATCACCAGAGCTACCCTACCTAACCTCTTCTAACCCCCCTTGCATCCAGCTGAATTTTCCCCCTCTTTCTTTTCCAAAATTTCTCCTCTTTACACTCAACTTTACTCAGATGGCCTGAACAGTAGAGGTGAGATGGCCAACCCTCCCCCCGTTCGTCGGGGCTCTTCGACGGGCCATCTTCCTTTACCTCCACAACCTCTTGCGCCCGTGACTTTGAAGCCGACTCAACCTCATCCACCGCCGCCCACGACAACGATAGCAGCTCCCCCGGATATCGACGCTCCCGTGCACCCTTCTCTCCTCCAACCTCGTGTCGCCGTCGTTCTCAATGTCCCTAAACCATGGCACCCGTGGCTCTTTGCCCTGCGACTCGTCTCCATCCTACCAGCGCTTTGGTGGGGATTGCCCTCTGCGCTCCAGCTGCTGCTGCGTGTTCTGCCCGGTCCGGAGATCGTCGTTGTCGTGCCCTCGACCACTGGAGGTTCCGTGGCTATGAGTGTCGAGGCAGATGGGCGGTATGCCTTGACTGAGACTGGGCTTGCAACTATATGGGTGCGTTAGGAACACCGAATTTACGAAACATCAGGGTCCAAAAAGAGAGAGCTGTGCTGATATGGTGGACGTTTACTAGTGTTTTGCATCGGGATATTTATCATTTTTCTTCACAGACTGTCTAATGTCTCGATGGTACGTCGACCTACACATCCCGCCTGCACTGGTCTCACGGCACAACATTATACTGACAAACTCGCAGGCTCATCAATTACACTCCTCAAGCGACAATGGTTCGACTCCTCACAATAAATGCCTGCAACGCCTACCTCACAGCAGGCGTCCTCTCCCTTGCAGGCGGTTTCCAAGACCCTCGTCTCCTCCTCCCAGGCTGGATTGGCATAGCCACTGTACGTCTCCTCCCCCGCACACGCGACACACGCACACCGCAATAACTGACCTTGACAAACTGCGCCGCAGACCCTCACCGTTATGTACCACATCACCCACCAAAAGATCAACATCCGCAAGGAGACGTCCACATCCATCAACGTCTTCTCCATAGCCAGCTTCTTTAGTATGGTGACTCTGCTGGCGCACATGCACTTGTATACCCCTGACTACCCCCAGATGCCCTTCGTAGCCTCTGGCCGCCGTGCCTGGGACGAGGCCTCGCGTGTTGTTGCTCAGGTTAGGGGCAGCGTTGAGCAGCATGATGATTTGTAGCACAATCTGTGCCATGTGTGCCGAAGCGTCTGCAGTTGGTGCCGGCTTCTGCTTACAGAGTGTTGAATTATGGAAGCTATGTCAGCGACCGGTGCTTTTTATGGTTTACTGTCAGCGATTCTTGCTTGTTTTTTTACTCTGATATCCCGCCCATATCAGGGCTGTTTTTGTCCGTCTGTGTCTGGTCTGTTTATTATGAAGTGTAAGAGTTCATGATAGCTGTTGCTCTCGAGATTGAAAGCGCATACGGAACTACGAATACGTTTAAGTGCGTTCGGTGACTACGGCTCATATGGGACCGCATATCAGACACATTACAACGCAAATACAATCAAGTCACATCAAAGTTGATACGCATCCAAATTCGGAATCGACATTGTATTTTCCTGAGACTACTGCGGGGCTTGCCCAAGTAGACATACTTGAATAACGAGCGACTGACAAGCCATGTTTGAGAAACAGATGCTTTGCCCGTAGCCTCGTCCTTCTGTACGTGAGCGAGGTAGATGCCGTAAAACCATCACCCACCCGCTACGAAACGTGCAGCAGATAATACTCTTCCAAAAAAGCCACCAGGAGCCAACTCGCCCTGAGTGGATGCCCGTCGTCCTAGAGTAATCGGAGCCGAGCCTCGGTGTGTCTGTTGCAAAAGCAAGAGGACACGTCCGGAAAAGGCACAAGCCGGAGAGGCCATGCGTCCCTGTCCCTCTACGTCAAGACGCCCGGGAACGGCGACTGACAGGACGACGGGGCATGCAGAGCTTTAGAAGCCGTGGACCTTAATGGTCTTGGCATCTAGCTCGAGGCCTTCCTTCTTGTCGATAAGAAATTCCTGAACATCTTTACGCTGATCGCCCTGGAGCTGGATCACCTCTCCCATCTCGGAGTCGTTGACGATGGTGCCATTGCAGGCTGGCTCAGGTTAGCTTGGCGGTCAAGGTCATGGCGCACATGGCACTTACCAAACTTCTTCTTGATGACCTTGAGAATCTTCTTCTGGTCAAATTTCTTGGGGAGACCCTGGACAGTGGTCAAAGTCTTACGGCCATTACGCTCTGAAAGCCGTGTTAGCAGAGTACGTGACTATGACGTTTTTCAAAGCTCCATGCGACCCTGATTCACGCGATCACAAAACAATCTCACGTGAGGTTGCGGTGTGATGCGATTTTCGGAGTGGCTGGGGTGGCTTTGGCAATAGGCAACTTACGCTGAATGCGTATATGGATGTAATTCTGCGTCTGCTTGGTTTCTCCGGTGTCCTCGTCGGCTTCGGCGAAGGGGTCTAACAATCATTACAGTTAGCTATGGTGTTCCTTGACCATCATCTCTTGTGCTGATGAGGTACGGAGGGTTGAGTGGGGATTTGACATGTGGCTTGGCAGCAACAGATGCAGGTACATGACAAAACGGCAGTTGGAGATGGAGGCGATGCGCGCGGGTGAAGCGCAGACTCGATGGGAGAAAAGAATGATTGTTCAGGTGAAGAAAGGGGACTCACCGTAGGTCTTGAGATTTTCGATGGACATAAACTCGGAGGTACTGGGGTGACCTTGGGAAATGGGTTTTGTAAAGGGTTGAGGGTGTTTTCAGCGACCGCTTGCTAAGATAGCGCCTCGCTGTATAGATATGGAGAATGTGTGGAAGCTTAAGAAGCGATAAATATGTCTTGCGACGAGGTTTGCGATGTGCAAAGTCTTTGGGGAGGTTGCGGGTATTTGTGTTGGTGACGTTGTAGGGAGAAGAAAGGAAACGGGAGTAAGGGGAGGGGCAAAGATGAGTAAGTGGGCGTGGGCTTGGGCTTGGGCTTGGGCTTGGTCTTTAGGGGAGGCTTTGGCGGAAGGCGGAAGGGAGGGAGCACGGGCTGGAGTTAGCCTAATATCTGAGGCAGAAAGCCTTGCTTGATGAATTCGGCGGGCGTCCACTGTTATCCATGAATGGGGCTTTGAACGGGGCACATGCACAGCGCTCGCCTCTATCTTTAGCCCTTGGGACTCAGCGAGAGTCGGAGGCTCATTCTCGCATTTGTTTACTTTACGTAGGTACATATGAATAAATTTTGCTCGCTCTTGGGAGCTTGAACAGATTGTATTTTGTAACCAGCAGACTGTATAAACATCCATGGATAAGGTATAATGTAACCTCCCGTCCTCCCCTCCCTTCTTGAAGCCGTTTCTATGGTCCAGCCAATGCAAGTCATCCAAGCTCATAAGCCACTAGCAATACTTCTCTGCTCCGGCAACGCCGTTGAAAGCGGCAAAAGCCTCGCCCAAGGATTTGGTTCAATCGCATTTGCGGGTACAATCAATCTGTGAAGGTGTACATGACATAATCTGGATAATCCGCTCGCCCATTATAACATGATGAATACCTGAGTGTGGCGTTGCGGGTCACTCAACTCTTGTGACGCATAGGTATGAGTCGGAGGTGAAAAGAACAGTCACCTTGTTACCGCTACCTACCCTGAAGTTCTTATCTAAGTTGGACGCGACGTTGTTAACGACGACTAATAGCGGTGTGAAAGCCAGGGCAACAACACTAATAAATAATATAACAAGTAAGGACTAGGTAGGTGCCTTAGGATAAATTAACAAGATGTATCCAAAACACTTTCTCCGCCAGTAGTCTGTCTGCCGATGGCGGAATACCAGTGAGGCACCTTCCTTCAAAGTTTGGTAAAAGATATCCACTTACCTTCGAAGATGGGCCAAGCAAGAACACCTCCCCCAACTCAGCCTTACCAACTTCACCGACATAACCAGCGAAACTATGGACTCAGTACCATACCGCTTTTGTCTGATTCCCGTTGATATTGAACCTGGAGTTGGCTGATTCCGCCCCTAGACCCAGGGGTGAGCCCTAGCCTCTACGGCCCGCATCTACAGCCGCCTTTCACAGAAACCCAGTGCTCTCTTGGCCAAAGAGCGCGTGTTTCCTTATTTCGTCATTATCCAGTTCCTGGACCCTGGATCGAAGCATCCCACTTCGCTTTTTACAGCCGAGACTCCCTACCTAAGCCTGGGTCATCTCGCAAACCCTCACTATAACCTACGCTACCTAGGTACAGAGTACCTTTGGCTCTTCGCACCACAATGTCTTACCACTTTTTAGCCCTCGCATCTTCTATCACACCCAACCCGCGCCTTCGGATTCATCGGCATTGTTTCCGTTTCCCCTTCTCGAATGGAAATGGAGAGCCAAAAGAAACCCCCCTTTGAACCCGACGAGTTCCCCCAGGGATCGCCGCCCGTGCTTCGCGAACATGAGGGCCAAGCTAGCTGGATACCCATGTGCCGCCATGCATGCACTTTTGAGACCCAGCACTTTAACAAGATAATGCTTAATCTTGTCAAGAACCCAAACCTCAACTCCAAGTGGTTGTTTCGCGCAGACGTTCTCTCCGATGATGACAGTCAGAACCCAGTTCCTGAAGTTTCTGGTCCTCCTGTCCAAGAGTTTCAAGGCTTCGGCCGTCACAGGACCATAGTGCGCCGACTGATACCACGCAACACACTTCGAGATGCTCCATTGGACCAAACATGCTCATTCTACCACTCCGGCAGCCAGGAGAACAGTGAATCTGATGGCGAAGCTGATTCGATGAGATCCCTTGTTGTGTACATACCTCATGCCTCGTCTGTTGCAGAGCTACCTTTTTATCATCCAAAGGTTAGGGGTATCAGCCAACTCCACGAGTGGGATGCAGCCACGAATACAGGCACTATTTCTGTTCATTTTCTTCTTTTTGACAGCGAACCAGGTGCCGAGGAAGTTGATCAAGTCAAACTCGGGAGAATTGCTTACCATCTACTACAGACCATCCACAAACATGGGCACAGCACAGCTGCTGGCTATGCCAAGAGGGTTCATCATGATGTTGTAGTCCCTAGAGAGAGGTTCCAGGACAAGTACTCCGATCTCAAGAACAAATACGCTAGGCCACTCGTCCAGTCCTGGCTCGAGACTACCGATCCGGAGAAACACGTATTTGAGGATCTAGGCATCGCAGCATTTCTAATCGAGCTATGGAAAGACATGTACAAGGGCGTGGACTTTCCTGGCTTTGTGGATATTGGATGCGGAAACGGATTGTTAGTTCATATCCTCAAAATGGAAGGATATGCTGGTTGGGGCTTCGACGCTCGCGAACGCAAGTCGTGGTCTCAGTACAATGGATCATGCTCAGACTCGCCCTCAGGGAATTCACTCCAGCAGATGCTCCTACTCCCTAGCGTTATCACAAGAGGCGAAACCGAGGAGGAAACAAAGACTATTAGGCCTGGAGACATTCACGACGGTGGTTTTCCTCAAGGCACATTCATCATTTCCAATCACGCCGACGAACTAACACCTTGGACACCTATACTAGCCACTATCTCTCAGTGCCCCTTCATCATGATCCCTTGCTGCAGTCACAACCTCACAGGTGATAAATGGCGAGCCCCTCCACCGCGCGACAAGACTAAGTCAAAGAGTATGTTTGCGTCACTTGTCGACTGGGTTACACAAATCGCGGAGGACTGTGGGTGGGATATTGAGACGGAGATGTTAAGGATCCCAAGTACCAGGAACACTGGCTTGGTCGGTCGGAAAACCACAAAACCAATGGATGAGATTGATATACACAAGGTGCTAGAAAAGTATGGAGGCGTAGGAGGCTACTACGACAATGTTGTCAAGCTGCTCAAATCCTCCCCAAGAGGGCACTGAGCGTTTGAACTAAGAGGCTGGCTTGCCTCTTACTGCTTGCCTCTTATCTGCGTTCTCGTTGACCAATCCGCCAACACTGGAATCAAATGAATGCACTTGCAGCTCTTTGCGTTGCACCCTATAAGAGCGGCGCTTAGAAGTACAGTATGCAGCAGATGCTTGTATCAACCATCGAAGGCGACATTAATACTACTTTCGAGGCATCAACCCTCACATCATGGCCAAACAAAACGTTCTATACGCTACTATGATCACAACCGTGTGACTCTTGGCTATCCCGAGGTTGGCAATATAACAGCCTGACTCTTCAGTTATCTTTTCGCGCGAAAATGCTCTCGTCATACATCCTGACGGATTCTAGCCGCATTGGCTCAGAAATGTGACGGTTCTGTTTGCTCATGCATGCATGCATGCTGCAGCCGCCTCTAGATGTGGAATCTGGGCTCTTAGGGACCTTGAACAGGGGAGAGTTGGCCAAGCTAACAGAATCGAGCTATCATTTCGTGGTAGTCATTTGTTCTCCAATCTGCTTTGGCTCCCAGCCAAGGGTATGGAGTGCATGAATCTTTGCAACAAGTCGTTACATTTTTGAGAATTTGCTTTTTCAGAAGCATGGATCCGTGCGGTATCACAAGAACGGAACAGCTTAAGTTGGCATGTCTGATTTGGCCTTCTCATATTCAGCCTGAGATTTCAGCACAGCTTCTTGGTCTAGGCCATGTAACGGTTACCTGCAGCTCACTCGTCGCTGATCAGCGCCCATGCATGCACCCATCATGAGCCAGGGTTCTTTGCAAACATCTTAACACCCCCGTCACGCCTTTGAACGAATCACAGCAAAAGGACTCCCTTCCAGTGACTCTGATTATCCAAACCGCCCACGTCAGATTTGTATTACTGCAAGTATCCGTCTATCAAGGGGCCCCTTCTTCCTCACTATTACCAAGCTCAAAAGACACCTTTGGCTACGGCACAAGGGTCCGGGCTGCCGGAGCATGAAGAGAACAAACGATGGGCTAATGCATGCAATGCAATGCTTATCGAGAGATACTCTCCAGGTCTGATGTACAATATTCTTGCCGGTATACGGACCGGGCTCATCCACCCCAAGAGCCCTGCCGGGCGGCTCATGCGTTGCCTGTATCCATTTAGGAGCAAACTACAGCTCTCAGATTGAGCAATTCGATTTTCACATATTCGACAGCCTGTGTTTCACGTTTTCTCACCATAGATGGGCATAAAAGGCATTACAGCCCGTCCATCATTTTCCACAGCCCTGGTGCCGTGTTACGGAATCTCACCTACCGCAGGCAAGGCCAGCCTCTGTTACCTACCCCATTTAATCTTACCCATTGCGTTTCTATCGAACCAACAACCGTGCCACAATCCATCCCGAGGCCATGGCACAGGAAGCTTGGTACGCCATCTTCCGCTTCGACGATGAGATCAAGGCACTTCAGGAGGAAGCAATTATCGAGGTCCTCACCTTGACACCAGGAGAGAAGCAATCGAAACTGGGTTCATACGGCTTGACTCCACCCTGTCGGGCACTCAGTAATGCCGTTGTACGGGGCATGGTACGATTTACTTCTACACTCTGTTAACTCTTGTTTAACCAAGCGTAGAACGGTGCTCTCGAGAACTGGGCTACGGGATGTGGCCTTATCATCAAAGACCTCGACAAACCACGTTTCCGACCCGAAGCATTCCGACTACAGAAGGGTTGCGCACTGTGGCCGACGCAAGATCATACAGCATTGCTTATGCCCTTGAGCAATGGCAAAGCTCAGATTGATCTGCTCCCACGGGGGAGCAACAAGGCCATTCCTATTAATTGGGATCCAGGGATGGTTATCCACCTCAATGAGATGGGCCTTCAGTTTCGGGGAAACGGGAGTGTTCGATTCATCTATATCCTATTTCGAACGGCTCCTCGCAGGAAGGAGTATTGCATTTGGTAAAAGGGTACGGATACATAATAAGGGTTGGCATCGGAGTTTGGATACTTGGGTTGGCAACGAGAAATATCTTTTATCTCATCTGCTCAATATCTACGAGCATGACTTTTATCGGTTGTCAGTGATACTGACGACAAAGACCAAGTTTGTAATAACGTTCCCATCCTCATCATCGCCATCATCGTCCTCGTCAAACTCCATTACGTCAACCATGTCCACGTTACCATACCCGAGCGTTTCATCATATCCCTGGGGACACAAGATCTGAAAGATGGCCTGGTAACTATCAACGCCTGTCAGTCGCAACACTAAAGCCATCAAGGTTACGGACAGACCTTACTCCCACTTGGAGTGCCGCCCCCCAAGCAGGTCGTATACCAGAGCCGGTATCTCCAAGCACTCGGACTGAAGAGGAGTTGTCGGCCGGTATGCCGACGGGATGTAGCTTTTTATGAAGGAGAAGCAGTCAGGGCCGCAACTCTGAAATAGTTGCAAGCAGGATTTTGCTGGGAATGTTTAGGAACAACTCTGTGCGGTCGGGAACGGAGTCTCTTCAGCTTACAATGCAAAGGAATTTCGTTTGCACGACAGCCCACCACTCTCGTATACTCTCTCAATATCCTGATACCCGTGATGACCCCTTCCCTTATCCTGTCTAGCATGGGCTCTGTCAACTCGTCTTCTGGAACACCGCATTGCCGTACGCAAGCCCTTAGACCCCTTAGCACAATCTCGCGGGAACATCCATCCACTAACGCGACATGGCATGCTGCAACGAATATGAGAGAGAAGAGAGAGGCGAGAGGAGGGTCTTTGCAAGCCCGAGCGAGATGCCAGGTACACTCATCGAATAGACGTGACCAGTTGAGATGAGCCTGAAAGCCAGGGTACAGATAGGGTATTTTGAGACGATGGCACAAGGAGCGAACATCTCTATTACAAGAGAGGTAGCGTGACCAGTCGGCATCACTTCGGGGGACTTGGGCGAGGAAGTGGAGAGCATGCGGGTACCATGGCGCATCCGCAGCGTTATAAGCCTCCTGGTCAGTATCAAGCTGGTCGTCTCCCGATTCTTCGTCTGTCTCGATATCTGAAGCAATGTCGTATGGATAAGCTTCCGGGTCCGGACCGAAGGTGGAGCCGTCGCCGGGGTCTCTTAGACTATCGAGACTTGGAGGAGACTCGGAGACGATATCCCGGCCCAGATGAGGATACTCAAAGATCAAACGAAACTGATTCTGTGACATTGTGGTTGACTTGCCCAGCAAGAGAGAGAAAGATAGAGAAAGGGAGAGTCGCAAGGCTTTGTTGACAGGCACAATGAGGTTGTTAAAGCAAGAGAGTGTAAGAATGTAGAGGCCAGCTGACACAAATCAGATTTTCATCTCAAGAGACAAACTCAAGGACGTCGTACAAGAAGAAAAGTCTTTAGTTTCGGGGATAAGATGGATAAAAACTCAGCCCTGCTACGTTCCTCTTAATCCCCTTTACAAACGGGCACAATGCCCTTGAATTGCATATATCGAGCAAGGAAAGACGGTCCAAGATTGTCGTGCGTTTGTTGTCTCAAGTCTCAGCATGAAACGTCCGCCACTTTGCGGCTTGTACTGTTTGTATTGCAGGCCATCTTTCCATTCTTACGAGAAGTGACAGTGGTCTTACTGTCGATGGCTGTAAACGCTCGTTGATGGCGCCGCCTCTTTGGTCTCATCACGTCCATGTGCACTTTGTTTCCCACCTCCCCGACATAGTTTGGGTTGCGAAGACAGTGCGGCACAAGTTGGGCAGAAGCGAACATGTCGTCACTGTACTTTATGGGTGGGCTAGCCTGATATTGGGGTGGATGGACATGATTCCTTTAAGAGGCTCATGCCACCTGTGAGACTGATGGTTTTGCTTTTTCCTTGGGGTGTACAGGGCAAGCGTTTATCTCAAACCCCCTCCCCCGACAAGGTAAGCTATATGGACCTTGTCAAATGTGCTAAAGCCTACAACAGTCTGAGAAAAAGGCACAGGGCCGGGTTCCCCATTCTCCACGATGCAGGGCGCTACGGGTAGATGCAGGCTACCCAGTCCCCCGATATCTGTCGGGCTACAGTGCAAGAGACGGCAGCAGAGCAGAATAAAGACAGAAGAGGTATGCTGCATGCAAACGGCATTTTAGTCGTGCAGTCGAAACAGAAATCGGTCAAGGATGGGCTGAC
Organism: Fusarium guadeloupense; assembly: GCA_021655865.1. Taxonomy (NCBI): domain Eukaryota; kingdom Fungi; phylum Ascomycota; class Sordariomycetes; order Hypocreales; family Nectriaceae; genus Fusarium; species Fusarium guadeloupense. The sequence goes on from JAJJWM010000165.1 coordinate 43,506, forward strand.
CCGTGTACTCCGATCACTCTGGTTAGTGTATACTAGCAGTGCGTTTTCCAATGAGGCTGCAGCTACTGCATTGAGTCGTCGAGAGACATGTTACAGCCAAGACCGGATCCATAGGCTCGGAGAAAAGAGATCGAAATTCAGATGGACCTATCTTGTATGCTTAAAATAAATCCAAGTCTCTCGATTGGCCTGGACTTAACTACCAAGTCTGGCAGACTATTCACTCGGCCCCATGACTTTGGATGCCTTGATTCAATGCCGCTCCAATCTCGGGCAAGTACATATGACAAGGCATGACATGTCGACATCGCTTACAAGATTGAGGCTAAGATCGTAAGATCGATTGCGGGAGGGGAAAAAGGGAAGGATCCGAAGAGATGAGGGTGGTTAGCCGGGTCATATCACCCGGTCTTGAGTTTGAGTCTGCAGAATGCACCCCTGCTTTGTCTTTACCAGGGATACGCTTGGGGTACGGGTTTAATAAAGCTTGAGCCTGACAGAAACGACCTTGTCCTGGAGTACGTTAGTATTCTCTTACTTTTCTCCGTAAAGGCTATACTAAATATATGCATCAGCTTTACCTAACCCTTGTATAGGTGGTCTTTTACTAAAGCATTTATCCGGTTCCTTGTTGCCTACCAAGGGTCAGGGTCAAGGTCAAGGTCAAGGCCAGGGCCAGGGCATTGGCATGTTCAAGTCCCTGGATCTCGGGCCTCAAAATCGGGATTTAGTGTAGCTTCCCTTGTCTCAGGTCTACCGTACAAGGTGCCACGTCGTATACATGGCAGGATACGGCTGGTCTATCAAGATTCTTGGCCGGCAGGCAATTAATCTATTATACGGTACTTGAACAAACAGGTGCAGCGTCGTTGTCGGATGCCTGCGTTATGGTCTGCATATTCACCCCCAGACCGGTGAGACGGGACACAGCATGAGGGCGTGTATGCATGTGCGGAGAAAAGAGAATAATCCTTTTCTCTTTTTGAGTGAGACAGATCTTACTGTTGGTGTTGGTGTTTGATGCAGGCAGAGAGAGAACAACCACATATCACCACGAGACAACTTGACTCGTACAAACAAACGGGCTTTATCTGTGTTAATATGATATGATGATAGTAGAATCTCTATGATCTGACAAAAATGTTGAGATGAAAGGCAGATCTAGTCAAGCCATCTCACGCTAATGCACACATTATATGCATGTCCCCTTTTCACGGCACTCTACCATATTTTACGCGAGGAAGCGTGACTTTCATACTGCAGCCTTTTTTTTTTTTTGCTGCTCAGTAGATTGGGGAGACTATTCTAGTCTTGTTCCCTTGATATCCCGCCTAGAAAGAAAAAGCAAACGCGCGCTGACAAAGATGCTCTGCCCTGGTTCCGAGTCCTTGACCAATTAACCACCCTTTCAAAGTATCAGTATATGCCCCCGATCCTCGCTTGGTATCATTCGTCTGTTGGTCCCAGTTCCATTCGTTTCCTTTTGAGAGAGAGACTCGTGGTCCATGTCGGATTGTGCCTTTTCTTTAGTCTCGTTCGATATGCCACAGTGAGCAACATCTAGTATCTTGTTAGTTCTCTCTAGTAAATGTAAGTAAGTGATATGATCTTACCTCGCAGAGAGTCAAGTCCAAGTTCAAAACGTCCAGATGACGAGCTTCGTATTCTCAAAGAGAGAGAGAGAGGCTTAGGTCTTGTTCTTGTCAGACTCGGGACCATCATCGTGGTCGGCCTTCTCCTTCCCCTTCCCCTTGTCGTCGGCCTCGACATCCTTCTCGGCCTCTTTTTCCTTTTCCTTTTCCTTCTCAGCTTCAGCAGCGGCTCTAGCCTGGGCAGCCTCGCGGAGTTGCTTTGAGTTCTCGCGCTTGTTCTTAGCCATCATGCCAGCTCGCGATAGGGTCTCGATGGTGGTTTGGTCGGTGAGGCTCTGCGTCATACGACGGAGATCCTTGCGGATTTCCTCTTCAATGGGCATGTTGGATAGAAGTTGCTGTTGCGTGGGAGTTGACGAAGTTGTAATAAACTCAAGGCTTCGCAGAGAAAAGATGCGATGGTAAAGATTGAAGAACGAGTGTCTCTCAGTCGTGATGGCCTTGAAAAAGGGCATATAAAGAAGGAACCAGCAATAGTGACAATAGAGCCAAACGCTTCCATCGAGGAACTTCACATGGAGCGTTTGCAGCACCCACGATAAAGGAGGAGTAATCGCAACAACGAAAATATGTGTAAACAACGTCCTTTCTATTCAATCGAAACAAGAGAACTTAACCACGCTGTTTGTTCACGTCGGATGAATACTCATACCAATGCATCGTGGTAAATTCGAACACAAACGTCGAGTGAATGGGTGGTCTTTACAACAAGACTTTTTTTTACATCATAATCTAAAGATAGAAGACTGGAAATATCTTGTCAAAGGGAGGCTTGAGGCGTGCTACCATCGGAGAGTCCGTTTTATTAGAGTACGCCTTGATGAGGTGAGATGATGATCAAATAGCCGGCTCGAGAAGAGAAGAGAAGAGATACTTGGAACGTCCAATGTCTGGGTAGTGTATTATTAGGCAATCCAAAGTGTTTTAGACATTGAGATGATGGTGCAACGCGCCCTCTTTCACTAGCTGCATGGCCGTCAGGTTTGTGCACCGCAACACTTGATGCTATCATGGGTTTACAATAGAATACATCATCGACAGTACAATACGCTGCTTCGACCGGATCAGGGGCGACATGAGTCTAGTATGAATCTACGCCCTGTCAAATACATCACAAACCTCCAACGCGCGTTTGTCTTGTCAGTGTGGTTCAATTAAATATCTATATCTTTGTTCCCAATCTGAAATTCCCAAAAGCCAAACTCCAGGAATCATTGTTGACCAGATCCTCTATAATGTTGTGCTGTGTGTTCATGTCGCATCTCAATGTACTGTACTGTAACAAAACGAAATCGCAAACCGCTTCCCAGCCCGGCAGGGAGACAGCAACATGCTTGGTATTTACAAAATGCAAGGTTTCAACACCCGCCAGCTGATGCTTATACTTGCTGACTGGGGTGATGGGGAATCTGGGTAGCTGCGAAACGTGACGCTCATGATGAAAATCCAAATGCAAGTGCAAGTGCCAGGTAAACGACGGCGAGACGTCCTGGGTGATGGGACCTTGTTTCCGAATCGAACAAGCGGCTATTGTTCTTCGGATTTTGGTTTAGCCTCTTCATCTCGACCACCTGTCGAGTCAATCTTCTCCAAAGTCTGGTCTTCTTTCTTCTGATTCTTCTGAGCATCTTCCAACGGCTCCTCACAGATGGAGCTTTGGTCCGCCCAGCTCACAGCCCTCTTTCTTCTCTTGGGCGTCGCCACCGTCTCCTCAGCTTTACCTTGGGCAACTCCGTCCTTGTCCTCGTCCATGACGCTGCTGATTGGAGAGAACTCTGCAGATTCTCGGGTCGGTGTCATTGGCGGCCGTGTAAGAGAGTACCTCGACGCTTGCACACGCAAGGAGCTACTGCGCATACTTCTGATTCGAGATGTGTCCCCTCTGTTCATGTCGGCATCCCACTCTGCAAGATCCTTGGAGCTCCATGAGGCACGGTGAGTGCGTCCCGATCGAGGAAGACTACTCGCCGAGTAGCGAGATCCCGCACTATTTGTTCGGCGAGGTCGGTTAAGCGGATGTGCTGGATGAGACGGAACATTGACACCTGATCCCTCGAGCATTGGGAACGCATTGTTGTTGGGAACCCGCCGCACATTACTGACGCTGAATATGGATTTAGATAATTCGGCAAGCTCATCGACTTCGTCTGCCTTGGGAGCTTCGGTACCTGCCCGGTCCTCCATATGCTCGAAATAGCGGACGCGCAAGTCGTCAAGCTTCTCGGGGAAATCCTCCCGGTTGCGCGAAAGAGACATCCATGTAGATACCATACCCAGAACGATCAAGACCAAGATAGCCGCAGCAAGGAAACATTGCACCACAAGTATAATCATGCCGATAATTGTCGCAGCAACGCGGCTCAGGTTCAGGGATGGTAGGAATGCAATGGAGAGTCCCGTGGTAATGATCTTGGATATCGAGAGCAACCAAATCGCCGCCGTTGTATTGCGAGCCCCCTCGAATGGTTTCAGCTTGATGACGACAATAAGAGCAATGACCTCAAATATGAAAAGGCCATACACTTGGGCAAGGGGGCTCGCTCGACCTCCACCGATGAAGCATGCTCGAACAAACTGATAAGCTAGGTAAACCACAAAGAACCACCACCGAGTACGTCGATATCGTCCCGAAAGCCATCCGAAACGCTTGATATAGGGGACATCTTCATGGACTTTCGGTCGTTCGGAGTCCTTATCGGTAAATTTAATGCGACGTATTGGCAGACTGCCAAAGAGACGTGGTTTGTGCGCCTGCTCCTCCTCGCCGATGGAACTCTCGAGCGTTGCCGCGATAAACGGTACCTTTTTGAAGAGCTTCCCTTGCTCGAAGCGAAGGGTGTCAGACACCACCTCATATTTGCCCTCGCGCAACCTTGTTGAACAAGCATATGCCGCGAGACCGGCGAAGCCCATAAACATGACAAAGGCAATGCCAGCGATTGCTGTCGGACCTGCGGGGCCGTTGAGCGAGAATTGGAACGTGGTCAGCGTCATCATAGTAAAGAAAGCAATAAAGAGCGTTCGAAGGAGTCCGGCTACCATATATCCAAGGCAGTGGGAGCGGAAGAAGTCGAAGCCATCGGTTTTCATCAACCTTAACTTGGCGCACAAATCGAGCACCACTTTGAAAGCAACCACAAATAGCGCCACAGCTGCCAGAAGTACAAGCAGCCAAATGAGACCAATGAGGAATGCATCACTTTGGGGAATTCCAGCTAAGGATAGTGTACCCGCGAAGCCAGAGTAATCGCCCGGGAGCGGCATTCCAGGATTGCGAGGTTCTCCCGCCCAAGTGTAATCATATGGATTACTCACGTTGAAGTCGTCACGGCGATGAAGCGAGTGAAGGATATCACCAATCTTCGGAATAGTTCGGCTCTTTATGCCTCTGCCAAATATTTGCTGCGCAAGGCCACCTCCATTGTTGATGGGGATCGACCCAGCTGCGCCAACTTGACTGGCGTTTCCAGAGATACCGGCAAAGGAGCTGACGGCGTCAATCATGTTGTTGGTCGCAAACATGCCAGCAGTCCACGCAAAATTGCTCCACCAAGCAGGAAGTAAGGCAGGCCAGTTGACGGATAAGGCTCCAGAGAAGAAAATTGCCTGAAAGGTTTCGAAAATGACCAGAATCGAGAATGAATGGGCGTAGTGCATCCTCATATGTGGTATCTGCAGGCCGTAGATGGCTGTCGCAAATGACGCCAAGACGGCAAACATGGTAAATATCCCCAACGCGGTTCCAACAGACTTGGGCTGCGAGAAGCTCCGGCCGTTACTCATGGTCGCCTGGAAACATCCAATCTCCGTCTGTGTCGAGTTGGCGAAGATTCGTAGGCGGGAAAACCCTTCGAGGTCGGGGATGTTCAATGCAATAGACGGAATGCCAGCAATGTCATCAGCTGAGATCGAAGTAGCGATGTATGCTTCGATGGGTTCACCGGCGTTGAGTGGGCAAAGAGTTGTGACGTTGGCTGCGCACGGGTCATAGGTCATATTGAACCGCTCTTCTCCATATACTTCGATGGTAAGATGCACTAGAATCTGTTAGATACGCCTAACTGGACATAAGAGGTTATCAAAGCATACTCATAACATTTTCCCGGCGGATATTGGTGCTTCCGTATAAGTGAAATGACACGGTGAGATTATCAGCATAATAAGCCGTGTCGAATCCAGTAACGTTGAATAAACTTCCATCGCTCAAGCAGTCGTCAAAATCACCTGTGTATAGCGAAGGAGTCCGACTAACGTCGAGACGATCGTGAAAAACACCATTGCTGCCCGTTCCGTTGATAAAGACTTTGTCTTGAGCACATACAGTCGGAATGATGCTCGAAGCAGATAAGAGGCAGAACAAAGCCGCGAAAGGTCGTAGAGTCACAAACATTTCGGCAAGCGAGAAAGGGCGATAGGGGTCGGAAGAGCGGGATGCGGGCGAGCCCGCCAAGGCAACTTGGGCGAAGTATGGACGTCGCTCCCTAAGAGGATATTATCCTGAGCAGACGACGATAGCTTTGGTGGAGGTTGGAGAATCTGGGGATGGGATATCGGTCGACTCGGACATGGAGATCGAGGAGGAAAGGTTTCAGGATTTCCTTGTGTCGAGGATGATATTGCAAACGGGAGACCCGGTTTTCAATTTCGCAAGCGGTTATTTGGCGGAGAAGGTATCGCGGCAAAGCCTATGCGATGTTGTATCGGTCATCAAGCATAGGGCGGTCGTCCAGAGAGGAGAAGGAAGGAGAGGACAAGTCGCAGGAGATCAAAGCTTGGTGTTCTTTGTGTCAATGCAAAATCTCGTGTTTTCTTGACGTAGGTGTAACCCTCCAAGAGAAGAACCGTGGCGCAGCGGTCGGGAGAAGCCACCAAAGATCGGCAAGCGTGGAACCTTGATAAAAATAAGGTTGACGGGATGGCAGCTGCAGGGGCTATAATTTTAATTAGGGGGAATTCTATGTGATGATGTTGATGGAAGTTCATGACGTACATACTGAGAGTTAAGATGAAGAGGCGAATATACAGACAATCCTACGAAGCAGGACTAAGCGTTGGTGAAAAGACTAAAGTAGAGAGAGGTTGGGATCTCAAAACCCTCATCCAACCACAAAATTAGGAGGCAGTCGCGACTCGTAAACCTAATATCGAGTGCTCCCCGACTTGGTAAAGTACCTTGCTTTGCACCTTCCATTTGCGAAATACACCTATCGATTTCGGGTCTTTGCCTTCATTACGGCAAATAACCAACCCTGTCTTTGATTGAGAAAGCCTTCATTACCAGTGCGCTTAGACAAGACATTCTTTTAGAATATTCACTCATACTTAAGACCAATACAAAATTCACGCTTCAATACGAGCACCTGACCTATGAGCACACGACTCAAGCATTTGACATCAAGGTTTTACCGTTTCCAATAAACTTGATTCCCCCCACCGCTTCTCACGCCGGCCCAAGCCTCACACTCGGGGAGTTGGGAGTAGTTATTGGCTGGCAGCTCTTGTTCGAATCATACCAAGACGCGGGGAATTCTTCTCTCCACGTGTCGGCCTTCCAGTGACTGCAGTCTCTTGGGTCGATCCTTGAATTGGCAGGTTGGCTTCTAATTGAGACAGCAGTTGAGCGAGGGGCCGAGTTTTGCAATTTACCCGCTACTCACGTTTTCATCGCCAGATTGTCCGAGGCGTACGGTGTAGTGCGCGGGTAGATACAAGGGGCTGGGCTTTGGTCAGCCAAGCTTGCCATGTAGATGCAGCCGATACTGCCAGCTACAAACGATATCCACACATTTTAATGACGGAGCATATGCTGCTTCCCAGTCAAATAAATCTCAGTATTCATCCATTCAGTTGTCGAACAAAACTTGGTCACAGGCCGCTGATAAAGGGACTCGGCCTCCATAGATACCGTTCCTGCGTCTTCCTTTTCAACGTTGCATGCCGGCTATACAAATGGGGTTGGATCGTGGGACCGGGTCTTGGCAAGAGATGGCGACAAGATGCCACAAAATGAGGTGCGTTGAACTGCACATGGCCGCTGCCAGCTCTCTGCTCACTTCCAGCATCACCAACTTGTGATCAATTCGTGGGCCATAGTCTTGGAAGACAAACTATTCACGTCTGAATGAGAATGTTTCTGGGATGACAAACTCAAATCTCGGGTTTACCAGACCATTCAATCAATTCATTCGATTTCATAGTGCCAACGAGGTGCCTGCATTATAATCTATAACCACAGAAGTTGGTGAGTCCAATATCTACACTCCGAGCCCTGTGTGTTATCACCAATACTTCTACTGCGCCGTGTCCTCATGGTTCCGCAAGCCATGTCTCTCCGCCCCCAGATCGTTGCGGGCCAAAATGCACCGAGGGATTAGCTCAAGCGGAAATTCGACCTGTTGAGAAGTTGGGAAAGGCTGGCTCTTCAATTGCTGAGAACGTCAATTCCTTTCTATATTGTACAACGTTGTCGGTAAAATTCCAATCCGCATCTGTTACGATTTTGGAATTATTTTTTAAGAATCCGAAGCAACGACCTACATCAACCTTGGCTTTGCGCAGAAGTCGATTTGATGCGGCAAATAAGAAAAAACGTCAGCAATTCACAACAAACTCTCGGTAACGATGATATCTTTGGTTCACTCTATAGCCATACTTCGCACTCGTTAATTAGCGACATTTACATTCATAACCTTCCGAGCCAGAAAGGGCCGCATCAACGTCAGAGAATTGCGCGATTACTAAGGTAAGATCCTTCATTCATCATGAATGAGGGGAAATTGGGGGACGTGCTTCTTTTTTTTTTCTCGCCCACCACTTCCCGGGCGATCGCCCGACAACCGCATCGACTCGGGGAGCCTATCGTACTAGTCCGCGGCACCCCCCGGCAACTGCTTTGAGATGCAAGGCTACTGTCTGGACGGAGGAATATGACCGAGCCAGCAATTATGATTCAAAATACTTGTCTGAGAAGGAGAATCACAATCAAAATGCCGCTAAGGAAGCTGAAGAATGGTTATGGCCGCGCCAAGGCAGAAAGAGACTCCTTGAGGACGTAAACATCTCGCAGCCGTTGTCAAGTTCGGAGAAGGTACATGCTGTACCGTACCAAGGTATTGCGTGCTCTGCATTCTATGATTTGTTCTCACAGACGTGGGTTGCATGTGGATGGATGGGTGGTTGTAACATCCCTAGCCTTGGAATGTCTCGCTCGCTTCTTTGGTCCTTGCGATGGAGGTGAGGGGCTAAAGAGGGCCCCTGATGCAGCTTGCAGCGCTTGAAGAATGTTTACCAAGCTGCTAGGCCAGGGACCGGCCAAAGCGGACAGGAAATGGAATATTTAAAAAGTGCGAGGCCGAGACACGGGACATCGCTCAACGTCTCATGCGGTCTGACAAGCTTCGCAAACCTTGTCACTCACGACTCGGGTACTTTTCTCGCCACTATGATTGCTGTCTTGCTGATATACCTTCTCGGAAATCATCGCATTCCCTCATCATGAACCCCCATGGTGCTAATGCCGCCCGAGAGCGATGCTCCGATGACCCAACGCCGCCTTGTCCGGTCATGTCGTCTCTGATTGGTCTCTAGGGTCGTCGGCGGCAGGTATAAGCCTCAAGTCCCGAGCACGTCATTGAGAGCTAAAACTAAAACCCCATTATTTTTTCCTCTTTCTGACGGTGAGGGCCGTGAACACGGTCGATGCGATGGTTTGGCGGCCCCTACAGTGGACGACATTGGGTGTCTTGGCCGATTTCGTCGAATTTGCCAATGAACACGCAATTTTTTCTCTACCTTACTCGGTCCTCCCACTCGCTGCATTGTCCATTTGTACACCCCTCCTATCCAGAGAACCCCAGCAATCATGTTTGAGCTAGGGACGGAGGAAAGGGACTAATCATGACAGAGTGGATGTAAGATGGAAGCTACCTTCTGTATCCCCGTTGGTAGATGGTTTAAAATCAAAGCACTTCCGTTTCTTCTGTCGATTTTTGGTCTTCTCGTTATTCCTATCCTTTTCCCTCCGCGTCCTCGTTCAACACCTTTGCAGTCGTAGCCCCCACGATTGCGTGCTCTACCTTCAGTTCTCTTTCTGAACAAACCTTGAGATTCGACACGACTCGGTTTGTAGAGCTTTGATACTTGCTTTTTCTCTTTCATCAACACCAAAACCTTCACACACAATGGCCAACACTCCTCACGGTGGTGTCCTCAAGGACCTCTTCGCTCGCGACCTGCCTCGCCAGGCCGAGCTCAAGGCCGAGGCCCAGGAGCTCCCTGCTCTTATTCTCAGCGAGCGCCACCTTTGCGATCTTGAGTTGATCCTTAACGGTGGTTTCTCTCCTCTTGAAGGTATGCGCTACTTATTCTGATTCGCGTTTTTCCATTTTTTCCCCCGCTGTGATGATGGCGCACGGAACGTGGACTTTTTTCGGTACCCCGCCCCCGCATCTCCGGCACGGAGGCTTTGCGACGGGGAGTTTTCATCATGAGACAGAACAGCAATTGACCAATGGCTTTACAGGCTTTATGAGTGAGAAGGACTACAATGGGTAAGTTGAATCCTTTACCATGATATTCTCCTTCATGCGCTGACTGAGCCTTTAGCGTTGTTGAGAACAACCGTCTCGCTGATGGCGCCCTCTTCTCCATGCCCATCAACCTCGATGTTGACCAAGCCACCATTGACCAGCTCGGTATCAAGGCCGGTGCCCGTATCACCCTCCGCGACTTCCGTGACGACCGAAACCTCGCCATCCTGACTGTCGAGGATATCTACCAACCTGACAAGTAGGTGGTCTCAGTGGCTCAGCTTGCATCAGGTCATGAGAAGCTAACCTGGTTACTCTACAGGGTCAACGAGGCCAAGAAGGTCTTTGGCAGCGACGATGACACTCACCCCGGTGTCAAGTACCTCTTCGACACCGCTAAGCAGTTCTACATTGGTGGTAAGCTCGAGGCTATCAACCGTCTTGAGCACTACGACTTCCTCGACCTCCGATGTAAGTGATTGCAGGTACTGCAGCAACACAAGACACTAACAGCTACCCAGTCACCCCCTCTGAGCTCCGCGCCCACTTCAACAAGCTCGGCTGGCAAAAGGTCGTTGCTTTCCAGACCCGAAACCCTATGCACCGTGCTCACCGTGAGTTGACGGTCCGTGCCGCTCGCTCTCAGCAGGCCAACGTCCTCATCCAGCCCGTCGTTGGCCTCACCAAGCCCGGTGACATCGACCACTTCACCCGTGTCCGTGTCTACAAGGCTCTTCTGCCCCGATACCCCAACGGCATGGCCGCCCTTGCCCTGCTGCCCCTCGCCATGCGTATGGGTGGTCCCCGTGAGGCTCTCTGGCACGCCATTATCCGCAAGAACCACGGTGCTACCCACTTCATCGTCGGCCGTGACCACGCCGGTCCCGGTAAGAACAAGCAGGGCAAGGACCACTACGGTCCCTATGATGCTCAGGTCCTTGTCCAGGAGCACCAGGAGGAGCTTGGCATCAAGATGGTTGAGTTCCAGGCCATGATCTACATCCCCGACACCGATGAGTACCTCCCCGCCAACGAGATCCCCGAGGGCACCCGTACCCTCAACATCTCCGGTACTGAGCTCCGAAACCGTCTCCGAACCGGCAAGGAGATTCCCGAGTGGTTCTCTTACCCCGAGGTTGTCAAGGTCCTGCGCGAGGAGAACCCTCTCCCTGCCGAGAAGGGTTTCACTGTCTTCCTGACTGGTTACCAGAACAGCGGAAAGGACCAGATCGGCCGTGCTCTGCAGGCTACCCTCAACCAGGGTGGTGGTCGGCCTGTTTCCATGCTTCTCGGTGAGACTGTGCGACACGAGCTCTCCCCCGAGCTTGGTTTCACCCGCAAGGACCGTGACCTCAACGTCCAGCGCATTGCCTTTGTTGCCTCTGAGCTTACCAAGGCTGGTGCCGCCGTCATTGCTGCCCCCATTGCTCCCTTCGAGGACGCCCGCAAGGCTGCTCGTGAGCTCGTCGAGAAGTCTGGTCCCTTCTTCCTGGTGCACGTTGCTACTCCCCTCGAGTACTGTGAGAAGACTGACCGCAAGGGCGTCTACGCGGCCGCTCGCAGGGGTGAGATCAAGAACTTCACTGGTGTCGACGACCCCTATGAGGCTCCCGCCAAGCCCGACCTCGTTGTCGACCTTGAGAAGCAGAACGTCCGCTCCATTGTGCACCAGATTGTTCTGCTCCTCGAGAGCAACGGTCTGCTCGACCGCTTGTAAACGATGGTTTTTGACGAATTATCTCGGGAATGAGCCGAGGGAGATATACCCGCAAGCTACACCTTACCCACATGCCGATTCGCGTGGGGGGGTTGGCCAAGAGCAGCGTTGTGGTGAGGCATGAGCAGGATTGAATGCTTTGTTCGGTCGCTTTATGAGACTTTTGCAAATGACAGCGAAGTTACAAAAAGGAAATGGCGTTTACATTGAATATGAATGAGATGGATTGGGAAAAAGGCGCGAATGTGATGCATTCCATTACGTCGCTGGACCACTTAGACAACGAGGTATCGGGATAGATTAGGACCGTTACAATGAATGAAGATGTGATGCATGATCAAGCAAAACTTCCCAGGATTCTCGAGAATATGCAAGTGATGTATGTAGGCAATGGCAACTCGTTGGCCTATCACGGCCGATAGAAGGACGGCTGTTGGTTGTGTTGGGCTGTGAATGGATATCTGAGCATCCCGTGATAACGATGCGCGCTTAACTGGATCTTATGGCTGAAGGATTGGGCAGCACCGCCAAGAACCAGTCAAGTTATATGGGTCATTAAAGATGGAGACTTTTAATGCGTGGCAGCTTGTACATGTTCCTGAGTCAAGAATTACCTACGCTGTAGTCTTGTCGACAAGGTGCTTCCATATGCTTCTATACGAAAAGGTGACATGCTTCTCGGGCGGTTAAGACGTCCACGTTGGAGGTGGTTGGCCAGTCTCCAGCCTTCCCAGGCAGTATCTCCCCTGTAAATCTCTCGCTGGGCGTGTCTGGGCTTTGTTGGGTGTTGGAAAAAAAAAAGGCTCCGCTCCACAGGGGATTTCCATTTGGAGCCGAGGACGGGACGGGATAGACGGGAGCTTCCATTAGGTGTAGTACGTAGTGGTCGAGGCTGTGTTGAAGAAGATTGCGTGTGTGTATGTGTGAATGATAAGATACTAAATAAAGAATTGATGGTGATTTGCTTGTGATTGATTGTGTTTGTTCTATAGCAAAGTTTTGCTATTGACATCATCATCTTTTGTACATAGTGTCGTATCCCTACTACTTCAGTTTTGCGTTTGTCACCGTTAAAATTCCCCAGCGGACGATCAAAGTCCGAGCTTCTCGATCCTCCCCTTTTAAACGAGCCCTTTTTTAAATTCATTCCGCAGGCTAGGGCGCTAAATAGCCTCTCTAAATCAAGGAGACTTAACTGCTTGTACTATCCTATTACCGTGCTTCTAACGGTAAGATAAAAAAAAGTTGGACAGAAGAGAGGAAAGAAAGAATCGAGAGTCTTCCCTCCTCTCCTGCCTTAGTGCCTGATTCTGACCTGAGACTTCGCTGGCCCTGCAGGCAAGGAACCAACCAGGCCTAGCCTGAGCCTGACACTGCCCTGCGCTTAGGCTTGCGACTCAAACCTCCCGTCACTTTCTACAGTACAACTCATCCATCTCCTCACATCGACTTTGCTCTTGCACGTTTTCTCGGGAATTGCCCAACATAACATTATTCTTACTTGATAGCCTGAACCTCACTTTGCATCGCCTTCGCTTTCTATCTTATTCCACTAGGCGGCACCATTGACTCCCTCCTGCGCCCACCCATTCTTGACCGCCTTCTTGGAACCACTTGGAATTCTAAACGACATTGGCACAACGCAAAACCATTAATTCTACAAAATAACGATTATACGACACTTCCACCTCCTCTCCATGGTCCAGCATGTCCTCCAAGGACCACGACGTCGAGGTCCCAGCCGAAGAGCGGCCGCGCGAAAAAGCCCGACGCTCAAAATCCGAACGAAAGGAACGTAAAGATCGCGATAGAGACCATGATCGGGAAAAGGATAGGGACCCCGAACGCGAGCGCGCACGCCGACACCGTTCCACGCGATCTACTAAGAGCAAGCTCAGCGAGGGCAGTGACACAATCTCTCACACATCATCCAGTCGGCGCCATCGTCACCGCAGGGAAAGGGACAGCGATGAGCATCACCACCGCCATCACCGTACGGCTTCGACCAGCGACCTGGCCAGCTCAGATGTGGCCAAAACATCGACGGCTGCCACGTCTATTCTTTCTGAACGCATCCACAGCATGCCTTACCCGTCTTTTAGCAAGGCCCACAGCAAGGAGGCCATCGTTAGTCGCGATTCACTAAGTCTCCCTCAACAAGCCAATCCTAATCCTCCTACTCCCGAACCCACGGACTCTGGCGCTGGCGGCGATACTTCCACTATTGATGAGCCTAGATCGCCAAAGGTCCCCGGCTCTGGCGAGGCAGACAGGCCACCTAGTCCACCCGACACAAACCTGGATGCAGACAGAAAAGCTGAGGAAGCTGCCGGAAACGAGGTGGCACAAGAGGGGTTTACCAAAGACGGAACACCGACAGACGACACTCCAACGGAAGAGACCCCAAGGATCGAAACACCTAGAGGAGGGACGCCAAGAATTCGCACACCCACAGATGAGCTTCCAACAGACGAGGGTGGTCTCGATCAGCCAAAGTCAAAGACCTCCAGCCTTTCTCGATCAGCGTCGCGTAACGAGGACCGCTCCCGAGTTAGTCGCCGATCCGGGACATCAAGCCAAGCTACCTATGTCAAAACTTCTGCCTATCGCTCTGGGGACAAGCTTCGCTCTGAATCAAGGGCATCCAGTTCCTCTCATCGCTCTGTGCATCGAACATCTTCTACCCGCAGCCGCAGAAGGCATGATGTTGACGGAGTCGAATCTTCGCCTTCAAGTGCCCAGGATTCATCTCCCCGAACGCCTACGCAGGCGCCTTTCCCTCATGAATACCCCGATACTAAACGTGAAACTCCCTCGGTCATTGACGTCCAAGATGTTGATTCAAACCTGCATTCTAAAACGGCAACACCTGCATCTACTTTTGCTCCCCCTCCTAACTATCCTCCTCCACCTCCGCCGCCGCCGCCAGCTTTGGATATCCAGGAGATGCCACGAGTGGACTATCTGCTTCAGAATGGTGGTCTAGCTTACACAGCCCCCAAGAACTTCCTCTCCGTGCTTCCCCGTCAGAACGGTACACGGCCTTCGAACCCTCCCTTGGCCGGAACGGATACCTTGTTTGCTCCTTTCCATAATCTTCTCGATCAGTACAACACAGTACTTAACAAGCATGGCTCGATTGCTGTCGCTACTGGTCATCGATCAGTTGCCCGTAGGCTGCTGGACCGCCTGGAGAATGTTTTCTCGCGTGACCTTCCTCCTCATGGCTGCACATGTATCATGTGCGATAACCCCCACGAAATTCACGATGGTCTCCAATGGGGCGATGTCCTGGAGTGGGTGAGTGGCCGCATTGAGCTCCCACAATGGCCTCCTTTTGATCTTGCCGAGGTCGGTACCAAGGCTGCTGAGATCTCTGGTGATGTGCCCCCTCGGCCTGCATCGCCCGTCCAGCTAGATCCAGATATTGCCGAGGAGTTCAGAGAGCACTACCTTCGCCAATCAAAGAAGGTCCGTTCTGCTGTCGATAGATGGCTGTCCAGCACTGGAGATACACCGGTACCGCCCCCTCAGGAAGTCGACGATGAGACCTTGTCTTTTGCTATTCTCACCAATCTTGACCCCGAGGATCGTCCTTACTTCAACGCTATCATGACCGGCTCCAAGGAGCTCAAGTCGTCCGTCCGTGCTCCTACACCAGGACATCGTCCTCGAACGGACCTGCTCATCAAGACTGGCCTTGCGTTGCAGCGGCTCTACAGGTTGCCGCAGGTCCCGCGTGACGCTGAGTCGGCCACGTATCTAGTCAAGAACCCGCAAACTCACGATCTCCTGGTTGCACTATCTAACATCAACAACTCGGAGTGGGAGATTCTTATCTCTGGTCGGTTCGATGGCTTCCTTTGGTCTGGAGCTGATGACGATTTGCCACACACACCTCATCCCGAGTCGCGTGGGCCCACGCCTGCCAGTGCTTATTACAATACACGAACGATGAGCCCTGGACCTCGCGCCTCATCTTCGTTCAGCTCAAGGAATACAACTCCTTTCTCAGTTTACTCGCGTGGTACAACGCCAGCCTCTTTCGTCAGTGTTGCCACTTCGGGAATGCCTGGAAACCGACAGGCGGTTTCGAACGATGAGGAAATGGAGATGGCGGTCATTGCGGAGATTGAGCGAGAAATCTACCAAGGTATGGAGGCTTTGGAGGATGCCTTTGAAAAGCTGCACCACAGAGCTGAAGTAGTTCGCAACGCCCTCCGTCAGCGAGGAGCGGGTTTGATGCAAAACCTGCAAAACCGTCGACGTATCGATATCCTGTCAGGTCCCAGCTCTGGCAACTCGCAGTCGTCAGGTTACGAACGCCCGGCTTGGGCTGGAGGAAGTGACCGCGATCCAGGCAGTGACGATGACTGGAACCTCGACGATGCCGACATTATGCCTGATGATTCAGCCAGCAACATTAGCAGCTCGCGACATCGACGACCCAAGAGGCGCACAGAGCGACGAACACCCGCTCCGATTAACGAGGAGGACGAAGATTAGACGCTCAACTACGATGCCCCAAAGGCCTATGTTATGAATGGGGTATTATACGAATGACGACCAGAAAACGTTTGAAGGAAGCGTATCTTTTCCAGCATAAAAGCCTCAGAAAGCATCAGCCCAATGTCAAATGTCACGAAAATTTGTTTGAATCAATAACGGCCTGTCAGAGCACTACGATAAGATGTTTGAAGATGACTGTGAGATACCACATATGATCTGTATGCCCGATGTTGGGAGCCCGAGGCGTGAGGGCTGAACCTTGATGTTGATCAGGGAGCACTGCTTTGGTTTTGCTTTTTATCTACCTATTTCTCGCTATGTTGTTTTTACTGTGTTGTCCTCTTGAAACGGAAAAAGAGACACCAAGAGGACCTGCCATGAAGAAAATCTGTCTGGACTTGGGAGGAAAGAATTGTTTAAGTTTGCGTCGAGTAGAGAGTCTTAGTCATCCTTGTCTGAGGTGGCTGGCTGTCTGAGTTTTGTTAGCTGCGAATGTGTACGGGTTAATGAAGGGAGGTTTTGGTTTCAATTTGAGGACATTTAGTTCCGCTTACCGAAGGGGGAGAGATGATGGATATACCTCTAGCAAATGTTAATGAATTACGGGAAAATAGAATGCTCTGCATGCGGCTTAGGCATTGAATGTCTTATGAGGGCCTAGTATTGTTCAGTTGAAATATGCGGTATTGACTGTAAGCTGAATCACCACACGTTCAATAGAATACAAAGGGAGCAATATATTCTGCAACGCCTCATCGTACATGAACACTTTATCATGGGCACACACAAAGCAGCCCCTATTTACAATCAACTCGTCATAGCTTACATACATGGATACCGTTCAAGCTCATCCCTTTTCCATTCCATCCAAGACATCAGCCACTTGCAAGCAACTCCGCTACACCTCATATAACAAAAACACTGAACAATCCTGCTTTTTTCTGGCTTGCCCCTTTCCATTTTTCCCTTGCATCTTTTTTCTTTAAATTCCATTCCCCTTACCTTCCTCTAAGCCATGTCTTGAGGAAGGATTTGTCCGAACCCTGTAAACGGCTGAGACCATCTCAGCCAGGTAATTATACAAGAAAAGATCTCAAAGCCCAGCAGACGGCGCCGGAGGTCTTAGTCCTTTGCTTTTGTGAAGAACGGCCGTTAAATATTACAACGAGTAGGCGTCAAGTGGGCAAATGGTCTCAGATGACGTTAGGTTTGTGAACCACATCTATTAGAGAGAAAAGAAACTTCGACATTCGAGAATGAAACCTCTAGCTGTAGATAGACTCCAAGAGGTAGATGACGCCAAAGACGAGGAAAGCAGCGGCACCGCCGACAGTAACTTGAAAATGTTAGCTACTAAAGGATTCGAGCACAGGAAGTATGGGGTATGTAGACTTACCAACTTTGAGACTGACTCGGCCTGCAATAGCTCGACCACCAATGACAGCAACACCAGTGCAGATGGCATGACCGCACATGGCACCAAGAGTCACCCACCAGTAATCCTGACCAGCAGCCATAGCAATAGTAGCAATTTGGCTTCGATCACCCCACTCACCAAGGAAGGTCATGATGAAGGTCTGCACCCAAGCAGGGCTCAGCAATAGAGAGCAGAGGTTGGTTGCACCTTGAACAGCACTGGACATGGCACCTGAGCCAGAGCGATTGTCTCTAACAGGCGACTGGGAAGGCGACCGAGGAGGCGACATCAGGCGGTTGCTAGGTCGGGACCTTCGGCCGTTGCCATTCATACCCATCTCGAGAGTGTAGGCGGAAACAGAATCGCCTCGCTTTCGGCCCATCTCCTTTTCCTTCTCGGCAAGCTCCTGTTCGACTTCGTGCAATTCAGCAGAGACACCCTCGTTAGGGTCCATCTGCATACCCTCATGCATTAACTTCGCGCCAAAGACGAAGAAGAGACCAGCAGCGAGAAGGCTAGTGACACGCTTGGGAATCAAAGTAGGAACTGCATGACCCAGCACAGCTGAAAGTACAGTCATAACAAGTAGAGCACCAAAGGCAGCAGTAAATACAACCATGCGGTCGTGCTTCATGGCCATAAGAGCGGCAACCAGGAAAGTTTTGTCGCCAACTTCGGAAACCAGAATCATAGTAAAGGACAAGACGAAGGAGTGGAAGGGTCGGATAATACTCTCTTCTTCGTTGTGTCCACTATGCGTCGTTCCTCGGTTCAAATCGACGGGAGGGGCCTTTGTAGAATCTTGAACGGGGACATTTTGTCCACTAGGTCGATCGGGGAGGTCGTCTGGCTTCTAGAAAATTGTCAATTGTCACATTTCGATAGCAAAGGCAGTAGTCGCTACTCACCTCCAATCCTGCAGTGTAGTCGGAATCATCATCATTGCTGATGACAGGCTTGGCGGGTTTGACCACAACATCATCCGCTTGGTCCTTGTTGGTCTCGTCATCGATGTCCTTGGCCTTGTCTCCTTCCGAGGCGCGAATCTTTTCCTCCTCGCTATGTGGCAGAGGGGGCGCTTCCTTAGGAGATGAGGGCTTCCTGAGTGTCTCCTCACCCGCAAGATCCTCTTCAAGCTTTCGAGCTTTGTACCTCTCTGTCACGCCGCCCTCGGTGCCAGTGGTGCCCTCTTGGGCATGGACTCTGTTTGTGTCGAACATGACGCCATCGTTGGTTTCGGGGATCTTTTCGCCATCGACAACAGTCGGATCATCTGGTCGACCTTTGAGCGCAGGAAGGGAATCTGCATTGCTGTCGACTTTGGTTGCGGCCTCGGTCCCAGATCCAGACTCAGAGCCAGAACCAGTGGCAGCACCAGTTCCAGAGCCAGCCGCAGCTCCAGATCCCAAATCGACCACCTCAGCTACCGGCTTGTGTTCATCTATCTCGATAAAAGGTCCATGGTGAGGCTTTCCGTCTCTACCGTCAACAGGGGCATCTTTTGTTGGGATGTCATGACGCTTCACACCAGCCTGTGGGTAGTCATTGGTTTGTTCTGGGATCGCAGCCGGGCCAGGCAGGTCGCCTATGTCGGGGGAGGAGAGCGCATGGGCTACGGAGGGTAGGAGGAGAAGGACCAAGGGCGAGTGCTGGGTTCGAATCTTCATGATGGGCAGTAATGTTCGTTATTGTTGGGCGCAGACAAGACAATATGGCGGAGAGACCCAGGATTATAGTCGGCGGTCGCGACCGCGATTCAAGAGAAGGGTCAGGTAGAGATCGAAGCCGCCAAATAAGACCGTGTAACGTAGGATAGACTTTGTGGTGATGACGAAGATTTGTCTGATGCTGACACCAGACAGAACCAAGAGAAAAAGAAGAAATAAAGGAGGCTCTAAGAAGAAAAGTGTAGAGAGAAGATGTAAGTATCAAGTCACACGCTGACTACTCCCATACATTAAGAGACAAAAGGGAGTTGAAAAGTTGAAGCTGGCTGGAATGATGAATTGGATGATCTGGATTGGTTTGGGATTTACATAGGGGCTCCCTTCCCTGGAACAGTAACAGATGCTCGCCCCGTCGCTGCAGCTGCAGGGGTCTCCAAGGTCTCCTTCCATGGAACTGTGGCGACGTGGCTCTAGCTGTGCCGCTAAGCCTTAATCTGCCTTAGGCCAGCCTTGGCTCTCTAATTTTACCCAAGCTTTCAGGGGCCAAAAGTGGCTTTGTTCACGATGCTGACTTGGGTGGTGATAAAAGAAATGGTCGCTTTACTTACTCCTCATAAAGTGGTCTATTTTATTTAGAAAATACCTCACGAGATATTTCTTAGTCTATGCTAATACATGAGAATATTGTTAAAAAGAAAGAAACTTCTTAAAAAACTAGACCAATTTTCCTATATATTAGGTTATTTATCCTTAGTAAGAATAGAGATAGAAACAAAGACCGGTTGTTTCTTTTGTCACCTTGAGGGGCTGAGCAGGGGTTTATTCACCAATAACTCGAGGAAGCAAGACACCATATTGCTGGCAAAAGCAATTTACCGATATTACGCATAACTTCGATGTCTCGTATCTTAAGCAAATTCTTCAAGCGCTCAGCAAATATCCCTACACCTCCACAGATGTCAGCTACGTCGCCCGCCCTCAACCGGTGGCATCAACCATGGCATCAGTTCATGCCATCAACACAATCTTGGACGTCTGTTGATACCTCCAACTCAACCTCAACCCGCCAAGTGTCGGAACTCGGCAGAAATCTGGATCCCAACCTCACACTTGTTTCTTGGAACATTGACGCAGGAACAACATCTTCGGCTGCTCGGACGGAAGCCATCGTCTCTCGTGTTCTTGGCTTACAATCAGTTGATATCATTTTCTTTCAAGAGGTTTCCAAATCAGCTCTGGTATGTCTTTTGCAAGATCCTCGGATACGCCAATCATGGTACTCCAGCGAAAAAGACCTAGCCAACTGGGGTGGCCATCTCTTCGCGACTATGATGCTTTTGTCCAAGGATCGATTTACCAGCTCTAGTCTAGGACCATTGTGGAGAGTCAAGCTTCCAAGCCGCTTTGAAAGAGATGCCCTTTGTTCCGATATCTTCGTCCCTTTAACATCATCAGACAACTCGTCCAAGACACCTCAGTTGAGACTGGTCAATGTGCACCTCGACTCACTCCCTATTCAGCCTTCAAAGCGCCCTGAACAGCTCTCAATCGTTGCAGACATGTTGCGGGAAGCTGGGCAGGGTCTAGTTGCCGGTGACTTCAATCCCGTTCTTCCTGAAGACAATGCTCTTGTCCGGGGCAATGGCTTGGTCGATGCATGGAATGAACTGCATGATGCTGATCCAGGTTTTACTTGGGGAGTCGATGGCAAGCAGAGATTCCCTCCTGGTCGACTAGATAAAGTTGCTATGCTTGGATTGCGAGCGGTTGACATGGAGGTTTTGCATCCTGATACCATTCAAGGGGACAATGGCCAGTCAATACCCTGGAGCGACCATTCTGGTCTGAAGTGTAGACTAAGTCTTGAAATTGACTTGCCTAAAAAAAATTAAAAATAAAAATAAAAAAGACACTATTACCTTAAATCTAACTTGTATTGCATGTTTGAGTGTGCACACATGTCTGCAATGAGGTTGCATCGAGGTTTGCTAGGTAATCAAGCTGCTTATACCATGAATCGTACCAAGCTGAATGCATTAGCTGTCATACAAATGTACTAAAGACTAAAATATCTTCATCCCCATCAAACCCATTTTAGACCATAGAAAATTGCCCGTTTACCATAAGATGCACATCACTTTCGCCATTCCAGGCCTCAGGTACAGGGTAGCTCGTCGTCGTCGTCGCGGAATGCCTTATCTTATCTCCGGCCGATGTCGTCACAAGCTCCGGGAGCTCACCCATTAACATCACCTAGAAACCTAACTCAATTCACGTATGAATTACTCATCGCATCATTGATAATGCATCGATCCTTCGTGACTTTGTGAACCTTCATTTCGTTTTCAAAATTTACATATACCTAATAAACTACTTGAATACTATCCTTCCGACCAGGCCGACCGGCCACTTCACCGTATCGCCCCTCCCAACTGTTATCTACATTCACTCGAATTTGCTGTTCACAACAACTCACCCAGAGCATTCGAACTAAGATGGCTCCTCTCGAAGAAGATAGGAGTTCGAGAATGTATTCGACGAACGACAGTGATGGAGAGACCCGTGACGAGACTACACGCGAATCATCGGCTGGTCCGGGATGGTATTACCAGGTGGAAGAGGGCAATGAGGATGAAGAGGAAGAAGAAGATCCCGACTATGAAGATGAACCAGACGAGGAAGATGAAGACGACTTTCAAGGTAAGTTCGTGTGAATTACGTTGGATTGTCTGATCTGGTACTTATTCTGAGCGCACTACATAGATGCTGACGACGGCGGTATCCAATTTGAAGTCTTGGTAGCGGATGACGACGAAGATGAAGACGAAGATGATGATGAGGATGAAGAGAACAATGGAGCAGGCGCACAGCGCCTCCTGAACCTTGTGCGCTGTAATGTCTACCACCCTTTCATCTAGAGAGAGATGTAACTAACTTCCATCAACTGGACCAGCTGGAGCAAGAACAGGACTATTAACTAGGGGTCAACTTCTAGCCTTAATGCGCAACCCAGACCTCACTAGCGTTTTGTTTCAGGACAACCCTGATGATGATGTCGAATTCTTGCAATGGCCTCTTAGAAGACGACGGACGCCAAAGGACCCGAATCGCTTCCCTAAAGTGCCAAGTGAGCAGGGCATCAAGCTTATGCGATCAGGGGTGTTTGGTGCAAACGATTATAACTTCAGAGCCAAGAAACGTATCGCTACAAGGATGCTGGAGCGAGAGTTGGCTCTGGGAAACAGGGAAGATCGGATACGGAATAATGCTCTTCTCACCCAGGTATGCCATCTTTTGAGAGCTTGACTTTGTAGAGAATTGGCTAACACATCCCCAGAGCTTGCTCCCACAAAGCAGAGCGGAGCAGATTGTTCACTTTGATGACCCAGTATACTCTGGCCAGTTCTCTGATGATGGAAATTTCTTTTTCGCTTGCTCACAAGACTTCAAAGTTCGGATGTACGACACTTCCAGCCCATACAATTGGAAACATTACAAGACAGTTAGCTATCCTTGGGGACAATGGACACTTACAGATGCATCTCTGAGTCCCGACAACAAATGGCTTGCCTATACTTCTATCCAGACTATGGTCTCAATAGCCCCTACAGACCCGAACGATACTGGAGACCCTTACACACTGGATTTGGATGACGGTCCTCCCAGACATGGGTGGCACGGGCGACGTGGCTTTGGTATCTGGTCTATTCGATTCTCGGGTGACGGAAGAGAGTTGGTAGCTGGAACAAGTGCAGCCTCGATTGTTGTATATGATATCGAATCCCGGACAGTCTTACATCATGTACGCGGCCACCAGGACGATGTCAACGCCGTCTGTTTTGCCGACAAGATGTCTCCGCACATTCTTTACTCAGGATCCGACGATACGACGATCAAGGTCTGGGATCGGCGAAGCATGGGCGATAACCGAGAAGCTGGTGCTTTCGTTGGTCACATCGAGGGTTTAACTTACATCGACAGCAAAGGTGATGGGCGATATATCCTCAGTAATGGCAAGGACCAGAGTATGAAACTTTGGGACCTCCGAATGGCCATGTCAACGGATCGATATACAGAGCTGGACCCCACGCAATATGTAGGCAATAGTGGCTTTGATTACCGAGGAGGTGTCTACGACGAGGAAGACTGGGATGTGCACCCCCACGACAATTCGCTTGTGACTTTCCGAGGACACAAGGTGCTTCGGACCCTTATTCGATGCCACTTTTCACCTCCATCGGCGACCAACTCACGATACGTCTACTCAGGAAGTACTGACGGTAAAGTCTACATGTGGAACATGAATGCAAGCTTGGCTGGAGTCGTGGATGTCAAGAAAGCGACAATGCATACGCGGCCGATGGATAATCGACGTCGCTTCTATCATTTTGATGAGCCTGGTGGTTGGGCCACCTGTGTTCGTGATGCAAGTTGGCACCCTAACGCTCCCCTTCTCGTTGGTACGTTATTTACTGGCTCGTCCTAATACGTGAACTAACTGTTGAGCAGCTTCCGCATGGAACGGGTACAATATGGCGCGAGGAACTTGTACGCTGCATTCAGTCAACGAGAGCATTGATGATGAAGGAGATCCGCCACTGGGCCGCAGCGTCAACGACGTGCTCAAGGAGCAGCCCGAGCTGTACCAGAATGCAACATATCCGATGCTTTAGATTGAGATTGCAGAAATGATGTTGGATATATTTTTGTACAATTGTTCACCTTGGCCGGCTGTCTTTTATAGGATATCTCTCAACCCCATGCAAACAGCGCCATGGATGTGAAAGCCCATCCTCCACCTCATCTTCACGACGCTTGGTCAAATTCCAGCGTGGTAGTGTGTCGTGTGCCCGCCATAATTCATTGAACTCCGCCCCATTGAACGTATTCGCAGCAAGAAAGGTTATGTGATTGCCCTCGTTCCCGCATTGCGGATTTTCGGATTATCAAGTCGCCACCGTCTAAATCCTCCCCGTCGATTGACCGTGTGATCGTTTATGCGCTGCCCACGAGAGCGTGGTTGAGGGGAATGTGCACTGTAATTGTGTTAGAGGTCGCATTGAATGGAGGAGGTTGGATATCGTACCCAGCTTGACAACGTAGCCAACGGCGCCCATGATGAGGAAGCCAACGCCAACAGCCTGGCAGAGTCGCAGGAACTCCTTCTGGTCGGCTGTAGAACAGCAAAGTCAGTAAAAGATGTATATCCGAAGAGCGCAATATGTAGACGTACGTTTAGTGCATCGTCGCACGAACTGAACACCGTCCTTGACGAACTCGGAGGGAACCTCGAGAATCTCTTGAACCTGGTCGGACATTTTGTGTGCGGGTTTGGAGAGAAGGAAAAGAGGAGAGATATTAATTAAAAGTAAGTTTGCGCGAAAGAAACAAAAGTAATTGGCAAGAGTCGTTGAGCGAAGAAATAGTCGTCGGGTCGCGTGAGTGGAAGAGGGATGAAGAAAGGAGAGTTCAAGTTGAAGATACGGGCAAAGGGGGACTTCTTTTTGGAGATTCACAGCTCAGCTCCTCTGGGCTTGGGTCTCCTCTCTCCATGCGACGACGTGTTAACAATTACCTTAATTTCCAATTGGGGGCAAGGCCAGATTTCAACTTGCACCACCCAAACCAAGCCCCAGGCTTAGCTGGCCAGCACCGAACTCCAACTCTAGCTCGGGCCGAGAGATGATCCTGACAGGGGCACCAGCGAGTTGCTGCTGTGGGGAAATTGCTGTGCGCTTTCCCAGCTTATTTCCCCGGGCCGGGTCCAGACGCGCAGCAGCAGGTGCAGGCCAGGCCCTTCCGCGGTTTTGGGTTGCAGTGCTTTTGGCTTTTGCTTGCGAAGCTCTTCCCAGAAGCGTGAAGCTCTCTTTCTTCCCTTTCCTCGTCATCCGCCCAACTTTTCTTACAATCTTTTTTTCTTCCATCCTTTCTACACCTCACATATCGACATCGGACTAACACTTCAGAGTGCGCTTTTATTACCACGACCGTGATTACATCATTTTGCCTTACGTTCTTGCTCTCGCTATCTCTGCGACTAAGCTTGCTGAGCGCGTCGCCAGAGCCTGATTCGAATCACTAACCAAAAGTCGACGTCGACGCAAACCCGACCGAGCTTTTCCGATTGAATATTGGATTTGTTTGACGTGAACGGGTCTTGTGTAGTTGGGGCATTAACTAGCAAACGACAATCGATCGCCAACCGAAGGAGAGGAAAGGAGGAGGTTGATCGGGCTGACGGCATCCTCAAATCCCGTCGCTCCTCATCTGTATCTGAGCGCTTGCTTGCTCGGGATATATCAGGAGCTAGACCGAGGATTGCAAGCACAGAGCTTCGTCCTCAAGGTCGCATCTTTGAGTCAAGGACCATCTTATCAGGAGGCTATACCTATACCTATACCTGGACCCAATTCTTGTTATCGAGGAGTGTACGTATTGCAAGCTTCCAGTCCAATTCATTTCTTGTCTCTGTTGTGCAAGGCCTATGAGTCTTGGGGGCGGTGTCTTGTTGGCGACGGAACGATCAATGGCTGATAACTATGTGTAAAGACCAGAGGCCAACTCTTGTATCTCGCTGCCTAATTATCACATTTGATATCATCATATCCTCTTCATTACTTTGCAGATTTCTCCTGCACGGCATTGACCTGTGCCCGGTGCACCAAACCAGCTAAAATGGCCGAAGAAGATTTCGAAATCGATTTCTATGGCGACGCAAACAACGACCAGCAACAAGACAACCAGCGAGGAGACGGTAACCACCAAGATTATCACGAGGACGAACACCGACAGGGTAGCCATGATGACCAGAACATGGATGAGCACCAT
This sequence comes from Fusarium guadeloupense, assembly GCA_021655865.1. Taxonomy (NCBI): domain Eukaryota; kingdom Fungi; phylum Ascomycota; class Sordariomycetes; order Hypocreales; family Nectriaceae; genus Fusarium; species Fusarium guadeloupense. Next base: position 69,824 of record JAJJWM010000165.1, read on the forward strand.
GCCCAGGACGGCCATGTAGGCGAGAACCGCGAATCTAGCCAGACGGCATCTGGCTCTCAACAAGGTACCAAAAGAAAGCAGGAGGAAGATGACCGGCCCGTCGACCACCTCGCCACTACCTCACTTATGATTTCCGAGTTGAATTGGTGGGCTACGGATGACGATATTCGGGGTTGGGCGAGACAAGCTGATTGCGAGGATGAGATCAAGGATATCACCTTTAGCGAACACAAGGTTAATGGCAAGAGCAAGGGGTATGAGATTTCGGCAGTCGAGGATGGAGATAAACGACTGACTGTATGTGTAGGCAAGCCTATATCGAGTTCTACTCGCCTCAAGCATCCACAGCTACCAAGCATTGCATCGAGCAAAGCCTCGCTGACAACCAATCCGGCCAAAAGAAGATCACACTGGCCTACTGGAACCCCAACATCAACCCCTTCAAGACTCTTCCCAAGGACGCCCCTGCACGAGGAAAGGACCAGAATCGCACGCCATCTACCTCTTACAATGATCGCAGTAACAACATGGGCGGTAACTTTGGCGGTGGCTTCCGAGGACGGGGCGGATACAATCGTGGCGGAATGAACCAAGGTAACTACAACCGCAACTTCAACAACAACAACAATAACATGGGCGGCGGCGGCTTTAATCCCAACATGGGAGGCGGATACAACGGACCCATGGGTGGCGGCGGTAACTTTGGCTTCAACAACCGGGGTGGCATGATGGGCGGTGGCATGCGAGGTGGCCCTGGTGGTATGCGAGGAGGACGAGGCAACATGATGGGAATGAACCCAATGGGCGGAATGCCTATGGGTATGCCCGGAAACATGGGCATGGGCATGATGGGTCCTAACGGTATGCCTGGTATGTTGACCTCTCACTAATCCCCAGGCTCACAGCACACAATTAACATGTTTAGGCTTCCAAGGCATGCCTCCCAACTTCAACCCCGGCTTCGGTTTCAACCAGAACCAGGGCGGTGGTGGTGATTGGGGCAACCCTCACGGCGCGAAGAGACCACGACCAGAGTAGTACCCGGGCGTTGATCAACAGCGCCGTCTATTTTCGATGCCGTTCTTGACCCCAGGCGTCGCAAAGCCGGCGCAGTAGCGAGAGTTGAACATGGCTTGTGTTATCTTCTTCTTTTCCTCGGGACTCGATATGAAATTTTGGGACAGGTTGCGGATCCAAATGAGTATGCTATCAGGACGAGACTTTTTGGGGGAACAGGAAACGCAACTATCCGCGTGTATCATAGATTTTAGGGATGTAAGGTTAGGCATTGGCGTCAACAGAGCGTTTTGTTTATATCTTTCTGAGACTGGAGTTGCGTAGTGTTGTTTCGTATATGGTGGCCGGTAGAAGTCTCAGAGAAGTGCCTGTGTCATATTGGTCATCTATTTACGCTTGCAAGTTGAGATTTCACTATGTGCGCCAACTTTAAGTCTGATCATAAAAAGTTGTGATTAAGGAGTAGCTTAAGACTTCCATTAGAGTCTAAAAAGGATTAAGAATAATACTTGTTTAACTTAGGGTATGTTAGTACCTGCATTTTGAGTGTTTGAAGAAGAATATCTATGCTTCAGATCTTAATCTTCAAGTTTTATTATCACAACTTAGTATGAAAAGCCAGTTGCACTATAGACGTAATCATCGCAGTCTTCCTGATGCCGGCCTTGATGACTGCAAGTGATTATATCCCGCGTAGACTCCGGTTTCAATAAACGTCTTGACACATGCAGTAGAGACTGGGATCACCTCATGTATGGTTGGCCCAAGATGCAAGGCTCTGAAGACTCCCCAGACGCCCTGCAACGATATAGAGACCATTATAAAAAGGGAATGGGCAAGGCACTCGCGTGGAAGGATGGCTGGGAGTTTACTGAAAACTCCCACATTGCTGAGGCAGTGCAGAATGCTGCGCTTAACCCCCTGAACAGACTAAAAATCTGTCGGAAGTTCGTTCAGACTGCCCTTGGAAACCCAATCGACGCTTTGTGTTATTCTTTATTATCTTCTATTATGTAGACTCACAATAATGCTTGTTTGTGGGTTTTAGGTAAACTAAGACATTGCCCAATCTCTGGCAGCAGGCTGGAGAATCGTTTTCAGACTGGCTTCGAATACTTCCCAATCTTCTTGACTGTATTCATCTTCTCCAATCTCAATGAGGACACCAGGCAGTCATTGTGACTACTGGTTTGGACTTAAGGCTCCATTCCAAGCATTCTCGATGCTCAGCCTCTGCGTCGACCTTGAGCTCCGGTTTCCAGCGCTCAGCGATATAAAGTCGTCATTGCTGATCTGCCTATAGACCATCGTACTTCTCTGTGCCGTTGTTAAAAGGACCTTGAATAGCGGACCCCTGCGGCACTGGCTGGTGATGGTTTGCAGTAGGTGTACCACCCAGCAAAGCTCTTCGCCCCAACCTCCCAAGGTAGTCTCAAGCTGAGCGACATCGTCCAGAATGCAGTAAACGGCGACACCAGGTGGCAGCTGCCCCAAAAGTGCCTGGAAGAGTTGACACAGCGCATCTAAATTGTAAGAAGAAATAGCCTGTAGCAGCGTGTCGTCCAAGTATATCCTTGCGTCCTCAAGACTATCTGGTCGGTTGACAATGAGCTGCGCTATAAGGCTCAGCATCATTCCTCGGCAACCACTCATAGGTTCCTTCAAATTCGTGTGTAATCCGCAGAAATGTGTCAATATTATGACGTGTTGGAGCGTGTGTATGCTTGCAAAAGTGGCAGAAAGAACAGAAAGCGGCGAGATTTTGCCTCGACAATATTCCCCAAGATGTCCATCAACAATCACAAGGTCTGATGAACTATTCGGAATTTGAGCCCATCTCAGGAATCTTGGGAGAGACAGCAGCCAGGCCGCGCGTGAAAGGCCTTCCTCTTCAATGGCGTTACTCGCTCTCAGGATCAAGTCTAGGTCTTTGGTAAGAAAGAATGGGTCGGCAAGACGAAGTACTATGTATAGTTCATTATACGATATGTCGACAGGTGCAGGTATAGGCATTGATGGCGGACACATCCCGTAGTGTCCACAAGGTGCTTCGAGCTGTTAGCATAGACCTCGACCTCGACCAGCGACTCAACAGTTCTCTTACAAGGACCTCGTGGGACAGGAGAGCCATGCGGGCTTGGTATGACGTGAGGAGTCACCGGGTGACGGTACCACATCAAATTCTGTAATGATGCCTGCATGTTGCTGAATTGTAAACGGTATTGAGATGCAGAACCGGCCAATGAATGCTGTATGCTTTGTGATATGCTCTTGGCGAAGGCACGACTGAGTAGTTCTTGGTGTTCAAATCGAGATTCAATGTCTGACTGGCTATTTTGGATAGCGTCAAGCCCCTCCTGTAGCTTAGTGATGACGATACAATGCTGCCTTGACATCTCGTAGCTGATGTTTCTTGTCTCGCTAAGAGTGTGTTGTAAGGCTTCGGCAGCTAGGCTGTGAACTCTGCTCGAGACTCTGCGGGATGCTCTGCCGATAAGTTCAAGGCAGTTGTCGATGACGGCTCCTTCATTCTCAGGATGCTGTTTGAGAATTCTCTTCGGCACTAGAACACCGTAGATGATGAGGCTGAGAACTCTTGTAGGCTGAAAGCAACGAATCAGAAGTTAACTTACAGGATGCCTTGTGCTTTCGAAGCAAGATATCAGTGAGCTTTGTTACTTGTTCTTTGACCGTGTCGTAAAGATTGAAGACATAGTCATGTAGCAGCTCGTCATTGGGATGAGCTGATAAAGCAATACAAGCATCGTTGAAGGTGATGGGAATATCTTGAAAGGCGGCAAGAATGCGCTCCCCATTATCGATGCGCTTTTTGAGTAGCTGACCAAGGACAAGTGGTAAGCCGAGTCGGCATCTGAGAACAGGTAGAGGGTATTTTATACCTTGAAGATGCCGTTTAGTCCTCCGCGTAAGACACTGAGGCCGTCTGATTCTGGTATCATCTCTGCGAGCGACTGGAGAGTTGCTGCGACGGCGCGGTTACGCTGAAGAGCGCGAACTCGGTGATTGTCGCTTTTGGCCTTGTATTCTTGAGATGCAGTTTCCATCGAAGCCAGGACCTCAGACCATGAGCAGTCGTTGGTAGAAGGCTGAGCAGTGGGCTCAAGAGGAGAGTTACTGATGACTGAAACATGGTCTGAATTGGAAATTTGATCTTGACTCAACTGAAGGCTGGTAGGTGATATAGTCGTCATCTCCTGGGATGAGAAACTAGAGACTTGTTGGAGCGCACCAAGTTCATTTTCAGGTTGAGAAACAGCAGTCATGATGCGTTTGTCTGTGGAAGTCAAAGTGCAAGATTGTATGAATGCTTCTGAGTGTTAAGGCAGCAACTGGGTCATAGGACCCCCATCTTGAAGCGCATCAACATGTCACAATATAGGCAGGCAGTGCTAATGCAATAAAGTGGTGAGGCTGTCTATACTGACCAGGGAGCGATTGGCTGTTCATGTCCTGTCAGCATCGCATTGGGATCCAGTTGTTGGTCAGCGTTGGGTTGAAAAAGAGGCGCATGCATTCGTCCATACCCTTGCTGCGTATACCGCAGTCATTACAGGGTACTATAAGAGGCACCATGTTCTCATTATATCATCTGGTTCGGTTCCATCCACGGCCAGAACCAGATGACCGAAAACAACATGTTCAAAGACAGCGACTCGGAGCTTTTAGGAGGTATAGCCGATGTGAGGGCTATAGACCCTGGCTCTGTAAAGCCGTCAACGACAAATGGTCAAGAGACTGATATTAAAAAGACTGAGCTCAAGAGCCAAGGCGAGAGACAGGAGTTGGTAAAGCCCATTCAGTCAACAAAACCTGTCGAGGCATCCAAGATCCTACCCGAGGTGCGAAAATACGACTGGGAAAACTTCATCAACAAGTTCTCAAAGGATGAGCCTGTATACGCCGTTGAAGCCCTCATCGCTGGGGATCAGCTAGGAAAGGACATGATCGACGAAGCTCATAAACGAAGAGACTCTGGATATTTTAAACCCGCCGAGTATGAGAGGAAGAACAAGGTCAACACCATGCACAGCGACCAAACCTGGGTCCAGCGTATCAGAATTCAGTCGCCCATCATCTTACAGATCATGAGTCGTGTGTCGGGCTATACCTGGTCAACAAGCTCATACACATTTCTGCAGCCATTTCAGTATCTGATCCATTATCATCAAGCCTTCAAGCAGGAGCTTGAATCCATGGACAAGACACTCGACAATAGCGCCTCAAATGCTTCACTCGAGCAAAAATCCCCCTCAGCTTCAGATTATTTACGTTGTTACATACAATTTGCCGAAAGCACAATTGTCTCACGCTACCAGTTCTTCAGGCAGCCAGAACCCAACACCTCCCCAAGGGTTCGTTTCCACGAGCTATGGTGTCTCTTCAGACACGGAGAATTTATATTCATGCCTGAAAAGACGCTAAAGCGTTTTATTATCGAGAACGTCGATGATCATATCACATGGGAACCCACTATCACTAACCAGTCCACGATGCGTCAGAAGATCTGGCGTGTCTGGGACGTTGATCTTGCCCCTACCCATCCTGCCTCTCCAGTTGACTCTGAGGTCGAACATGGGAAGTTCATTGTTTCTGTCTACTATCTTGACTATGATGGCTCAAGCTACAGTCCCATGGCGGAAGCCTTCGAGATCCCATATTTCGAAGGTGACAGAAATGTTCAGGACCTCGACTTCTTCCCACTCAAGTATGCAAGAGACGCAAATAAGAATCTGGAGGAACATTGCAAGATTGGAAAGATGTTTACCGAGCGCCATAAAGAATGGCACCTGAGTTACAGCGGCTGGACTCTTACAACGCATCCAGCAGGTTGGCCCATCACCGAGGACGCTGGTTTCAGGAGTGAACGACAAGTACGACCGCAGTACATTGACGCCGAAGTCATTGTAGACTTTTCCGAGGCATATAACAATAAGCCAGAGTTCAAGAGAAAGTCTGTTGAGGCGGAAGCATGGTTCTTCCCGGACAACGCCAGCACAACCATCACCGGCCAAGACCTGCAGATCATTTGGACCGACAGAGAACGCTCCGACATTATCTCAGGTTCAACTGAAGCAATTGTTACAAACGAAAATGTTCAAAAGATGGAATCCGAAGATTACTTTAACAAGGATAGGTTCTTGTCAACTGACAGAGACCTTACTCTTGTGCCTGATGGGGACGATCTGGCCTTGCTCCCAAGGAGACTTTACTGCTACTCCCTCAGAGACCTTCAGTTCTTCCCAGCTGATGTGCGGTACATGAAGTCGTTGGCTTGGGGAAGTGATGGGTTTGATCACCTCCAGCTACAGGAACGCCACAAGAATGCCATTCAGAGCTCCATACGCTCTTATCTAGGGCGCAGACCTGTTGAAAGGCGGATCGAGGATGGACAACTTGGTGATACCCTTCACACCCAGGACTTTCTACGCGGGAAAGGAAGGGGAATGCTCATAATGCTCCACGGCGAACCAGGGACGGGAAAAACAGCAACCGCTGAAGCCGTGGCACAAAAGTTTAGACGACCCCTTCTTCCACTATCATGCCGATCGACCACCAACCCCTGGCAGACCGAGAGGGAGTTGGAGGTTGTGTTTCGCCTTTCGACTATCTGGGACTGCATCCTTTTATTTGACGAGGCCGATGTATTTCTTGCGGCTAGGGGAACAACTGACTTACTGAGAAATAATCTGGTGTCAAGTGAGTATACCACCAAGATTGAAGCAGAGCATGCTAACAACCCCTAAGTCTTCCTGAGGAAACTTGAGTACTATAACGGAATACTCTTCCTTACTACCAATCGCATCGGCAAGATAGATCAGGCAATCTCATCGCGACTGCACCTAATACTGCACTACACGAGACTTAAGCATCCCGAGATCGAGAATGTATTCCGAATCAACATCGACCGCCTAAAAAAGTCGGAGCAACAGCATGCCCTCGCCAGCGGCACACAGCCCCTTGTCGTCATGGAAAGCGACGTGCTGCGATTTGTCGCGGATCACTGTGCCAAACATCCTGGAGGAAAAGGAGCGTGGAATGGTCGACAGATTCGCAATGCCTTTATCATCGCGACGGGTATCGCTCGCGATGAGGCAGAGCAGCAGGACTCGCCCGACTTTCAACCGCAGCTTCGATACTCACATTTTCAGCAAGTTGAGAAGCTCTTTGATGAGTATGTCCAGTTCCGTCAGAGAGTGTTGGGCAGGGATGATGCGGAACGGGCGCTGATGAATGAAGAGCGAGATGACGACTTTGATGGGATTGCCGAGGAAGACAAGAAGCAGACTTGGTCTTTTTCAAGGGGCGGTAGTCAGGCTAACCAGCAGCCTCAACGACCATCGTATAACCATTTCCCTAGACAATCTCCTTACCCACAGCAACCTGGAACTGGAACCAGCCACACCATCCGCCCTTATGCTTACGAGAGCCAGCAACACAACACTTGGGGTATGGAGGCAAACCAAAGCCATGGATATGGTCATATGTCATCCGGCATTTATATTGAGCCGTCTGGAAACGCGCCCTACGCGATGCAGGGTGAAGGGACACTGAACTCACGACCAGGAGGACCAATTATGAGCCAGTACAGGCCGCAATATTCTCCTGGATTTAGCTCTGTTGCACTCAATAGCCAAGGCCAAGACCCTCAGCTGAATAACGGACAGCAAAACGGTGGAGGGTTTGGACAAGATCAGTTCCATCTGACGGTCAGGGAGAGCGAGTTTCAGGAACAGAATGGGGCGAATGCGTTTCCAACTACACAACCCCAATAAGCCTCGTTTGGCTTAATGGGCTCTTTTTCACTCCTGTTGTGTGGGTTATCGCTCTATTATCGCGCTTCTCTTACCATGTGTTCGGTGTCGGTCTACTATAGTTGGGGGTTGTTCATCAAGAAACTTGGATAAGCCAACTTGCATTTAATATTGTCCCCCAAGTTCAACGTCTTTATTCTCCGCTGGTTTTATTCCAATCATAACATCCCATCTAAAATTACTGTTCTTATGGCTCACATTCATGGTTAAACGGCCACGTGATCCGCGTCTTCTGTTTGTTGTTTGCCCAGCGCACCTTCTTCTTCATTCTTCCTCCATCCCATTCCTCTCTCAACTTACTCGACCTTACTTATCCCATGGCTACCAATAACTCCCCGAAAATGCCAACATTTCACTCTCGCGCATGAGTGCATTTACCTTCAAGTCTCGCAAGGATGTCACCCCCGCAGGTACCTGACGATGTCTGGTTCCCCGTCTTCTCGCATGCACAAGAAAGAACGTATTACCCGCTTGCAGCCTCGTCGCCAATCCCCAGCTAGGACAGATCACTCGCGAAGTTCAGCTACCAGTATCCCATGGCCAACATTGCCTAGCTTTGGGGGAAAGCGTTGAAAAACGTTTGCAACATGTGGCTAAATCTCCGAAAGTCCCAGGCCGACTCAATCAAACGCTCAAGGAGGGAATCAAAGCCTCGGGCTCTTATGTGGCTGCTCTGCCGTCTTTACTTCTGGCTCAGATGCCAATGGCCAAGCTGGTTAGCTGTGAATACTCGCCGCATACAGCCAAGACACTGGCTTGGATCATGGGCAGACAACTGGACCAGTCCAGCAAGACAGAGGCCGTTGTGAACTATCTTGAAGATCTGGAAGAGGTGCATTTGGTCAACGATACTACTAGTCTTGTCTCAGTGAGTAAGGTTGAACCTATATTGCTCCACACATATATCAAGACGCTTCGAGCGTCGCAGTTCAGCTGGGTATGCGACATGAACACAGTCGTGTGGTCACTGAACTGCTCTCTAGAGACACTTGTTCTGAAAAACAGTGTTGTTTATGATGCCTTCTTGTCACATGTCTTGAATCGATGTAGGAATTTGCGCTGCCTGGAGATAGGTGTTGACGATTTAGACACGAAGGGCGGCCCAGTGTATACATGCGTGGATCTGGATAAATACGGCGAAACCCTGAGAAACTTAGGCCAAAACTTAGTCAGGCTTGGTCTGGAGTTTAATGAGTTAAAACCCCGGGCCAGGGGGGCAAATCGGCTCTCTTGAACGACTAGAGCGACTTCGACACGTTTTAACCGACTGGTATTCGCTTGTTGGCAATATAGGAGGGAAGTACGTGGTACCATTGGCAGAAATATTGACTGCATTACCAGTTTCGCTCGAGACTCTTGAGTTGCACAAAGACGATCCCAAATATTTCGATGGGGAAGAGGCAGCCATAGCTCAGAGAGACAACGAGGCCATCTTCACCATGGTCACCAGTGGCGACTTCCCTAATCTTCGCCAAACCAAGTTTGTTCGGTGGAGGCGAGCTATGGTTACTCAGACAATAGACGGTTGGGATATCAAAGACACAGAACATCGGGGTTACCCCAGTGGAATGGGAGGCTGGAAACCAACGATGCAACTTTTTATGAACCGCTTGAGTTGTACAGGAGTCTTTGTTGGATTCTGTAGAACGTATTGTACGGATTACACTCGTTGTTTCTACAAAGAGAAAATCAAACAGGTTTTCGAAAGCGTTGCCTACCTACATAGTGTTTGTAACTCTGCACGTATATACAAGAGTCTACCAACGGAGTTGTTTTTTACAATCGCTTCATTCTCTTATTTCTAGTAACCCTTTGCTTAGCATTAAAACGTTTATTCAAGAAGATAAAGAATTGGTCCATATGAGTGGCGGACTAGAGGGGGCTTTGGCTCAAACCACATACAAAACCCAGGAACTAGACTTGACCCTGATATTTCCCCCTCTAATTAGGAGTTTTGGCACACCTTTCTCTATCGTCTTCCTTCATTTTCAGCTTCCACGACGGCTAGAAAAAACTGTGTGATTAATTTCCCCTTTATAATGCACATTTCTTTTCATTTACATCGTCCTCCTATTTTCGCTTCAACCAGAAGGTCACAACACCAAATCATCGCCATGAAATACATCCCAGACGAAATCTGGAGCTACATTTTCTCTCAATTTGAATATCATCCCTTAGACAACCAACAACACTCAAACCCTCTAGATGGAAGTGCTCTCGCGTCGCCCGCGTCTTTGAGCCGAGTTTGCCAACGATTCCACCGCATGTCGAAGCGCTTCCTTTACCGTAGCATCTTTGTTCAGGGCCTGAGCCGTCCATAGGAACGACAACAGCAGCTTGCTTGGACTCTGATGTGCAACCCTCGTCTTGGAGAAATCACGCGACAAGTTTCTCTCGGTGAATACGAGGGTTGTCATCCAACCGATGAGTTTCTGGGGACATTCAGCCACGCTATCCTTAAGCTGTTTATACAATGACTTCTGGGTGGAACTCTCGTTCGACAATGCTATGTCATTTGCTGTGTGCCGATCTGAGGCAAATATCCTCTAGCCTCTAGTTCCGCATTGTCGTCGAGCAATTTCCAGTTGTCGAATCATACGCGTACTCTGCACCGTCATCAACACTCCTCAAGCCATCTACCTCCACAGCCTCGAAGAGTTGCGAATCGCGCTCCCCGAAGATGTACGCAATCCTATATATCGTTTTAAAGGCTCCTTCATCCGAGTTTCAAGACCCTCACATTGAGCCGATTTGAGTGATTCTAAGAGAACATAGAAGCCATGCGTTCTCGCACGGTAAAGAGTAGCCTGAAGACGCTCAACCTCAACAGGTGCACGTTTGATTCCTATTCGCTGGCATACATTTTGCGTCGCTGCAACAAACTCGAACGTTTCGACATCGACTTTGAACCTGTTTCCACTACTGGTCGGGACTTTGAGTAATACTATAGAATCGATTTTGATGTCTACGGGAAGATTATCAGGGCATCCGGCAGGAACCTAGTCGAGCTTCAGGTTTCTACTCAAGCCTTTGAGGATTATCACGGCATAGCAAACGTACCTGCGGGCAATATCGGATCCCTCACTATCAACAGACAAGATCTTGTCGATCCACAAAGCGATATTGAGATGAATCTCGTCGATGTTCTAACCCCCGTCGTTGGAAACTCTGACTCTCACCTCAGGGGATATCTCGTGCTGAGCAGTGTTTTTTTCAAACAAGCGAGCAAGTCCTCCGCGTTATTCAAAGCGGACAGTTTCCGAAGTTGAGTAGAATTTCAGTTCATTGACGCCTTTTATAAGGCGATATCAAGTCCAGCTATTTCGAGGAGACCATAAGCGGCTGGTTTGTAGATACTCGCGAGAGTGCTGTTACTGTTCGCAAAGGCAAGCAGGGATGTCCTGTCCAATTGTTGGATGTGGGGACGATAACCAGTCGAGTCGAATAAGCGTTTTCTTTATAATTTAAATCCCGTAAGGTCCTTATCTGTTTCAATAAAATTACTGTATTCAAAACCTACAAGTAGTAACTTAAAAGAACAATATATATAAAATAAAAATGATAAGTAATAGCTCCAAATAAAACTCCTTTCTTTAATAGCTGTTTTATTTAAGTTTTTATAGTTGCTTAAAGATGTAGAAGTTCTTTATTTTTATACTTATTTTCGGCCCTCAAATACTGACCTTATCCTACGTCTCATTCGATATAATATCTTCATCCCTGGATCTGATAAATTATAATCCTTTCAACTGACATGGGTTCGAAACCCTCTTCCTTAACTTATAAGCTGTATCTATGAGTAAGCAGTAAGAAACAGGCCTTGTCAATCTTACAAACAGCGACCAACCGTCTGACTCGTTCCTCTTCACCGCCCCAAATTGAATCAAATCACGCTGGAAAGATACAGCACTTGGATATCGTCATGGAACACATCCCAGATGAGATATGGGTCAAAGTTTTCTCAGAACTCTTGAACCCGGGACCAGACTCCTCTGATGATGACGGCGACACATCAATTCTTTGCTCCCTGAGCCTGGTATGCCAGCGATTCCGCCGCATCGTGCAGCCCTCTCTCTACCGAACAATCTGTATGCATAGCGGCGACAAACCCAAACAACAAAAGCGCCAATCACAGCTTGCTCGGACCTTGATCAAGAACCCTCAGCTAGGCCAAATCACGAGGCAGATTGCCCTTGGCGAAATCGAGGCTGCAGAACCGAGCATTGAGACCAGACAATTGGCAAAAAGATTGTCCAAAGTCGTGTCTTCACTTAACACACTGCCACTAAAGTTCAAGCAGGCTTTGATACAAGAGCTGCGCAATTCGATCAAATATCAGTCTTATCCAAAGGACCTTCTGCAGCCACTCATCTTGATTCTGACACCTCGTGTGAAGGTGGTCGACTTAACTATCGATTCAAACTCAAGGATATTTCGATGGCTTTTTGGTGGGACTGTCAATGTGAACCAGAATTATCATTTTCGCGACTTTGAAGATGACAAGAGCACTCGAGATCCTGATGATTATTTCAATTTTGGCTCTTCAGAGGAAGAATTCTCCAGCGACGAGGAACTGGAGGAAGACCTGACAAACAACACACCTCAAGCTCTCTATCTGCACGAACTCGAGACGTTGCGTCTAAGCATTACTCAACAAGACCGATGGATTCCTCTGTCCCGATATGAAAGCGTCTTTCTTCACCCGAAACTCAAGACTCTCGAATTGTGCCGCTTCATGATGCTCTGGGCATTCGAGGCAAGGTCGTCGATACGCTGGGGAAATGTACCGAGTAATCTGCACAAGCTTGTGCTCTCCCAATGCATGTTGGATGACCTTTCACTAAGACACATCCTGGAGCGTTGCAAGAACCTCAGACACTTGAGAATTGAATTTGCCACCCGTCTCAGGTCACACACTGGCTTCATGATATTACCAAATGTCAAACTTGGCGAATTCGGCAACGCCCTCAGAGAATGCGGCCAGAATCTAGTCACGCTCACGATTTCAACCGAAAAGTACCATACCCTAAAACCACTCTGGGGACATACTGGGTCTCTCAAAAAAATCACAAAGCTACAACACCTCTCTATTGCCATGGAAGTGCTTGCCGGTGAGAGTCCGGATGTGACGCTGGCCGATGTTCTCCCTTTGTCACTGAACACCCTCAATCTCCTTCCCGAGCTCAAACCGAGATCCGATATTAGAAGCAGGAGAGACTTATTCGAACGGACAAACGAGCAGGTTGTAGGGATAATCCAAAGTGGAAAGTACCCAGACTTGTGCAAGGTAATAGTCGCTCGAAACAATTTGGAATCTGAGGGTAGCTACGCCGAAGAAACCATGGGGAATTGGGATATCCGTAGATTGAAAGACAGGGTTGTATATTGGAATGGTAATGGCCAGAATGAGTCGCCTTGGGAATGATTATTGTAAGGTAGTTCTGAAATACTAGAAGTTGGCAGTCTCCAGCAATGCTCTTCATGAATCCTCGCAAGACTGAATCCAGGTGTTGAGTGCTTGGCACTCTTACTGCCTCTCAGGATATTATAGCTATTTAAGTCACGAGTAAATTGGTAGTTAGTTTAGAACCCAGTCTTTCAGTCTTGATTCGCCATTGCTGAACTTTACTTTTGCGGGTATTTCGAAGCTTAGTCATGCTGGCTATGGTGCTCAACACCACCAGGTCTCGGAATCGAACCACAATCATCACCCTCAAAACTGGCCAAAATGGAGACTGCACTACCAAAGTTACGGTCAATTGGATCTGCCCGTAATGGAATTACCATACTACGAGCTGCAACTTGCGCATCTTGCTCTTCTCCGTCTTCACGGAGCTTCTCCAGCTTGAACCGCCCCCCACCAAACTATCCAGGCCATGTCCCTTTAACCAGGGCTGAGCGGGCCGGCATGGCCATTGGAGCCAGTGTCATGTCCTTTTTCAATCCCTATCGCCATGGCAAGTCTGATTCTATTGTCTATATCCTCTAGCTAACACCCTGTCAGATCTCATCGCAGCGACTGGCGAGGCCACAGCTACACCCTACTTCATCTACCGCCTCCGCGACGCTATGCTCGCCGACCCCACCGGACGTCGCATCCTCCGAGCTCGTCCTCGAATCTCCTCAAAAACCCTCTCCCTCGAAGCTCTGCGCGCATTGCCTGAGAATAGTGTTGGCCGTGCTTACGTCGGCTGGCTTGATCGCGAAGGCGTTTCACCCGATACACGAGCGTCAGTGCGCTACATCGACGACGAGGAGTGCGCGTATGTCATGCAGCGTTATCGCGAGTGTCACGATTTCTACCACGCCTTGACAGGTCTACCTATTGTGCGCGAGGGCGAAGTCGCTCTCAAGGCGTTCGAATTCGCCAATACATTGCTTCCAATGACGGGACTGAGTATCTTTGCGGCAGCCACCATGAAGCGAAGTGAGAGACAGCGCTTCGCTTCGACATATCTACCGTGGGCTCTCAAGAACGGAGCAAGGAGCAAGGAGATCATTAATGTGTTTTGGGAAGAGAGGCTAAAGGATGATGTCAACGACTTGAGAAAGGAGCTGGGTATTGAGCAACCGCCCGACATGAGGACTGTTCGAAAGAGGGAGAGGGAGGAGAAGAAGAGACTTAAGGAGCTTAGAGAGCATGGCTTATGATGCCCTGCCGCCTAACTTTCTCTGTGAGCTCGGCGGAAGATTGTAATTTACTGTATCATTTCATGTGAAAAGTAGGATTAGATTTGCGAATCAAGCGTTGCTTTTGAGACCGACGTTCAAGATTAGACTGGTGCTGCAAACGTTGCCCATATACACCACTCAAAACATGCAATTAGAGAAACCTTTCAGGGTCATCAGAACATCACATCTTCTAGGATGTGAATCATCGCACCGTTGTACTTCCTTTCACTCATCACGGCACAAAAGCAGGTCCAGCCCACACATCTGCCTTTCTCTTCTGATATCATGGTATCACAAACCCCTCTCTCACAGGTCCAAATCATCGTCATCATCCCACGCCTTGCGCCTGCTCACAACAATCTTCTCCTCCTCCTTGTTATCCGCCATAGCGTTCAAGATCTCCTTGAGCTGCGCCTCGGTGACCTTCTGTCGCAGCTGGCCCGTCTGTGCAAGTGTGATGAGTCGGTTCTCAATGTCGTTTGCGCGCTCCTCCTTGACGAGACGGATGCGGCCCAGTCGGTCGGCGGCTTCGGGGTGGAGAATCTGGTCGAGAATGTGTTTGCGGGCATCGTCTTGCTGTTGTCTGTAACAGAGTCAGTATAGCGCCTTTGCGAGAGGGGAGGAGAAACTGACTGGCGTTGTTGCTGGTCTTGCTGCCCAGAGGAACCGCCTCCGCCGCCGCCGCCACCTTGGGCCTTGAGCTGCTCTAGACGAGCTTTTCGGATCTGCGATGAGTATCAGTACTAGATTCTAATTGCGCGGCCTCGCAATTACATACCTGATCTAGCTCTGCGTCATCCATAATTTCTGATATGTTACGTCGTGAAGTCGGGAGATCAGCTCAGTCAACCCCAGCCGCGGGGTTGTTTGTGGAGGGGCATATTGTCACATGACCCTAAGATCGTCAACTTCATGATCTCAATCCTAGGCTCTCGATTACAATTGCAAGTGTGTAAATAACTATATTTTATACTACAAGCTCCAAACCTCCATAATGCATATCCAAATATCCTGCTCCAGGCGCCGGAAGGATGCGTTTCGTTGATATCGTATTTTACAATTCTCCACCCTCCAATTTGCGCCGAGTCCTCTCTCTAATGCTCGCTGTTGATGCCTCCACAACTGGGATATATGATCTCCTCTTCTCCAATGCTTCTACTCGCCGTGCCTTGACCATCTGCACCATCAATTTATTTGTTGGCGTTTTAATCCCCAGAGCTTTGGCTCGCTTAAGAAAATAGCCGTTCTGGTAGTTGATGTCCGTCTGCAGACCCTTCTCAATACGTTTTTGAAGATCACTGGCAGCCTGAGCTTTACCAGTTATGCGGCTGTAACAGAACTTTTTGAGACCCTCTCCGCGGAGGAACGTAACGAGCTCTGCCGAGCCCTGGACTTCTGGGAGATTCTCCGTCACCATGGCCATCTCCTCCAAAAGCAAATTCATCATGCGCTGTGCTGATCGGTTATTCAGTAGACCGCTGTACGGCAAGTCGAGAAGCACGCATACGGGCTCAACGGCGGCCGTGAACATCATGGACGGAAGTTTAAATCGAAGCCAGTGGTCGTAGGTACTCATGTATGCCTTGAGCAGGTCGGCCTGCTTCAATGATCGCGTAATATCGGCTCGGTCAGCAGACGCATGAAGATCCTTTGTCGTCTCTAATATCGCATCGGCCTTGGTCAAAACCATACGCCCTGCCTTGAGCTGCTTGACCGATTCACGATTTCGGTTAAAAGCCAACGCATGGCTCATGTGTCCTAGGTAGAAATTGGGCTCGGGGCGAGTTCCATCGAAAATCTGTTCGCGAACCTGCTCGAGAACACCCATACCGTCGTTCAAAAGACAAATGGATGTGTCCTTATCAACCCGATCTTTGACAGAAGCGATGGCCTTGACGGCTTCAAAGCCGCGGCCGGTAACTATCAGCTCATCAATATGTGAGCTGTCTTTCTTGGCTGTTATCTCCTGATCTGTCTCATCGGTCATGGCAGCATTCTTCTCGGCATATGCAGACTTTCTTGTCCTATCTGGCTGTAGCTTTTCGACATTTCGATACCGCGACTTGGGCATCTCGCGAAATGCTAGCATTTCAACCGAATCGTAAACGCTGGATAAGGCATGAGCGATGAATCTCGACCGCGAGTCTTCGCCAAGGATATGAATCTTATGTACAGGCCCGGACCTTGCAGCTTCGGCGGGAAGAACGATAGAAGGAACGTAGAACTGAGACGAGGGAGTAGTCGATGTGGGTGTGATTGATGCAGCCTTTTTTCCAGAACTCTGCCATGGCCGTGATGAAGGCGGCACCGCCAACTCTGGAGGAACAGCTTCCGGTTTCCTATTATGTGTCGAAGATACGGCGGAAGCAAAGTGTCGCGTGGGCGTTGTTGCGCCCACGCCCGCACTATGTCGAAGCCATCGGGTCGACTTATGGGCTATTTGAGCGGTTGCCCGCGACTTAGGTAGGCTCGCCACCTTGACGGCTGTGATCGAGGACGTGGTAAAAAGGTATAGGTTGGCTACGAGGAAGCCGAAAGCCCTGGAAACTATAGGGCGCACGCACGCATGGAGTCGCTGATAAGTCGAAGGACAAAATTGCAATACGGTTGTTGATGTCTCGACGGCGTTATATGCGAAGTGTTGTCGAGCTTATCGTCTTATAGGATCGTAGAAGCGGCGATCGGAGGGGAAATGGTGATGTCGATAAGAGTGGTTGATGCGTTGAACGAGGTTATGATTCCGAGAGGCAAGTCCGTTTTTTCCCTCGAGCTGAGAAATAGCGGGCGGCCAATTAGAGTCTTTGGCTTAAGGGTCTTTGGATCATCTGTACTTATTTTTTTAGTAGCGACGTTATTGGTCAATTGCCAGCTCCGATACCGTTCTAGGTATGCTTCCGGCTGAATGGACACCCAACCTGTTGGTCTTGATAAGAAAAGACCTTTAGAGTAGTAAATCTATTGAAAATGGGGTAAGTTAACGTTATAGATCATGAAATATCA
This sequence comes from Fusarium guadeloupense, assembly GCA_021655865.1. NCBI lineage: Eukaryota > Fungi > Ascomycota > Sordariomycetes > Hypocreales > Nectriaceae > Fusarium > Fusarium guadeloupense. The sequence continues at coordinate 87,346 of JAJJWM010000165.1, forward strand.
GTCAATGCTTTCTTGTTTCTCATCAAGAATGGTACCTTGGCCAGCAACACTGCGCACCAGTAGTTGCATGATTTCCGCTTCATGAATACTCAGACGCTAATCCAAATTGGGTTCCATCTCAATCAAGTTCTGCGCCTGTGCGAAGTCTTCATGCGACAACGCGAACCTCTCAACCTTGCGCCTTTCCACATTCAGATTTCTGCAACATCAACACGGAAATGACAGACGTTAAGGACATCACGCCGGATCTGGACCGGCTGGATGATCAGCTCGATGATCTCGAGGAAAAGTTGCAGCCCCTGCTTGGCAACCTCGAGGGCTTGTCTTCTGAGTTGCCCCTGTTGGACAAGGCAAAATTGTTTTCACTAACAGCTTATGCGATCGAGTCTCTTCTTTTTTGTGAGTATATATTCTCAGATCATCGTTTTCACGATGCCGTCACGAACATGAGCTAACTTTCGCGATAGCATCACTCAAGTTGGAAGGCTCTGACTCGCAAACTCAAGCTGTGCTCACTGAACTCAAGCGAATTCAGCAGTACTTTGGAAAGATCAAGGCTGTCGAAGCTCCCACGGCGGAAGAGTCGCGGAACTTGACAGTCAACCAGGAGGCCGCGGCACGCATCCTCAAGGCCGACTTGGTACGACATCCGGCAAATGACTTAATTTATGACACTAACGTTGTCTGTAGGCCGATAACAAAACAATCAGCAATAGGCTTGCAGAAAAGATTGCAGAGGAGCGGGCCAAGGCTCTTCTCAAGTCTGTTGAGAACCGGAAGCGACCAGCTGAGGAATCGCCTGTTCCATCTCAGCCAGGCTCTGCTTCTGAGGGAAAGGACAAAAGCAAGAAGAAGCAGAAAAAAACCAAGAAGAGCAAGTCAAAGAATTGAGGGCCTAAAGAGCCGATGAGCTGAGGAGCATGCTATGTTGGGCTTGGCGCAACAAAAGGAGCGCTACGCTTCAGCTGATGGGGGAACTTGGAAACATCGCTTGCAGATGGATACCTACAGTGATACCCGGGATATTGTGAGGAAACTTACAAAAGGGTCAGCTTGGAGGCCAGGCTGTATGGATTTAAGAAACAGTTTGACTTAACAGGGGCATGGCGTTTGGGAGATCGGTATCCATTCCACCAGGAAAAAATTGCTGCTATTAATCTAGAGAGTTTGTCATTGGGAATTACCTAGCTTCCAACTGTTATACATACACAAGATATGGACATCTCGTTTCAACTGACACTATTGTTTGTGAGAGAACGGTAACCACGCATGACTAAATTGCTAAAAACAACCCGATCAATCAATTATCAGCTGAGCCAATTCAACACCTAAATATTGGATAATTATTATTCTATGGACATGTTTTCTTCCAATCTCCAGCTTCTAACACAGCAGATGCTCTTATCATAGGTAGAAAAGATAAGAAGGGAAAGAAGGTGACTAATAATTTTTCACCCCACCATTATCGGACAGTGAGTCAAGGGGAGGAATCGCGGGGCAGCAATAACCTGAACCCCTCCAACCCAAGTTATCGATTTCTGTTTTCGCATCGACAAAACAGAAAAGGCGACGACAAAATGGCGGTCATTTACATTGACGAAGAAGCCGGTAGCGATCTCCCTGAGGTTCAGGGCACTGAGTCCGCCCCCTTCAAGTCCCTCCTCGAAGCCTACTTCCGCCACGGCGCCGAGTCCGAGTACCAGGTCAAGAAGAAGGATGATGAGGAGTACAAGCCCGCCGCCAAGTCGGCCCTGAAGAAGGCCGTTGCGTACGCTGCTCAGCAAAAGAAGAAGCTCGAGGCTGCTGCTAAGCGAGCGGAGAAGGACGCCCAAGACGAGGCTGCCCGTTTGGCGGTGTTGGAGGAAGCAAAGAAGATTCAAATCACCAACGACCCTTCGCTTCCCGAGCCTGTGTCTATTACTCTCAACGAAACCAACCCTTCCGTGATCGGCCAGCTGCGAAAGAGCAAGGATGAGCCCGCCGAGGGCGTCAAGCGTGTCTCTGTTCTGGGTCGTGTCAACCGTGTGGCCAAGCAGGGTGGCCTCATTTTCGTGACTCTGCGCCGTGGTCTCAACCACATGCAGTGCCTTCTCTCTGGAGATCTCTCTAAGACCTACGATGCTTTGACACTCTCGCGAGAGACTTCGCTTGAGATCATTGGTGAGCTCTGGGAGGTTCCCGCCGGTGCTCACGCGCCCCTCGACCGAGAACTTCGTGCCGACTACTTCCGTGTCATTGCCAAGGCTCCTGGCGGCGACGATGCCTTCACCAACCAGGTCCCCATTGATGGTGACACTCAGACCCTCTACAACCTCCGCCACCTTACCCTGCGCCACGAGAAGCCTGCCGCCATCATGTATGTACGCGATATTGTTGAGGATGCCTTCCACACCGTCTACAAGGAGCTGGATGTCCAGAAGGTCAGCCCTCCTGCCCTTGTGCAGACTCAGGTTGAGGGTGGAGCCACACTCTTCAAGTTCGACTACTATGGCGAGACTTCGTACTTGACTCAGTCCAGTCAGCTCTACCTGGAGACTGTGCTGCCCGTCCTTGGTGACTGCTACTGTATTGAGAAGTCTTTCCGTGCCGAGAAGTCTCTTACCCGCCGTCATGTAAGTTCCTTCACTTCACAAAACTCTCAAACATTTGCGCTTTGCTTGGCGTATGGGCTAATCGTGAAATAGCTTTCCGAGTACTCTCACGTCGAGGCTGAGCTTGACTTTATCACCTTTGACAACCTCCTTGACCATCTTGAGCATGTCATCTGCCGGGTTATTGACCTAACACTGGAGAACCCCATTGCTGCCGAGGCCATCAAGAAGTACAACCCCAGCTTTGAGAAGCCTTCTCGACCATTCCTTCGCATGCGATACACCGACGCCATTGACTGGCTGCGAGAGCGGGGAATCAAGAACGAGGATGGCAACGATCATACCTTTGGTGATGATATGTAAGTTGTTTTCGAGTTATGGGCGTGCATAAACTGACTGGGAATTAGTGCCGAGGCTGCTGAGCGCAAGATGACCGATGAGATCAACCGTCCCATCTTCCTCACCCACTTCCCTGCCGAGATCAAGTCCTTCTACATGATGAAGGCTCAAGACGACCCTCGTGTGACTGAGTCGGTTGATGTTCTGATGCCCGGTGTTGGCGAGATCGTTGGTGGCAGCATGAGAATCTGGGACTATGAGGAACTGATGGCTGCGTACAAACGTGAGGGCATTGATCCCACAGGATACTTCTGGTACACCGACCAGCGCAAGTATGGTTCTACTCCTCATGGAGGTTACGGTCTGGGAGCTGAGCGGTAAGTTTGTTTGACTTGAAGTGATTTGATATATACTAACGATTGTCTAGATTCCTGGCATGGCTGCTCAAGCTCTGGACTGTGCGAGAGGCCTGCTTGTATCCTCGTTACATGGGCAGATGCACCCCTTAAATGAGGAAATCTTGATGAGAGATGTATAGCGAAAAAGGAGTATAGGGCGTTGATACAGTTAGTAGAACAGACCGCTCTAGAATTGATTTCTAGAAATTAAAATGCGAACTGCTTTACTCGGACTGTTTCTATGTCTCACTTTGCGTATATCCGAGAGTGAAATGCCTGATATCTCTGTTAAAGCTGAAGAGTTGTCGTAAACGATCGTTGCCTCTGTGACTCAGCTTACAGCGAGTATCCACTAAAAAGTTGCCCAGGTCAGCGGCTGTCAACGGGTCGAAGGTCCTGGACTCCTCTGGACTTCCAGCTTAGACCCCTGGTCTCCCCCACAGCCCTCGTTGAAATTTGCATCATCTGATTGGTCCCAACATATGCGCCCCCGAAATCCGACCCCGGCATTCTATTCTTTCCGATCCAATTCTCCTCATAACATCTTCAACTTAATCTTGTCAATACCAAATCTCTCTTTTTACAAGTTACAGCACATCCACAGCATCAATCACAATGCCTCGTCAACGATCCGTCGGCCGCGCTCCCTCGCGCCCTACCGCTTCTGCTCCCGCTCCTAAGCCCCAGCAGACTCGCCCTGCCGCCACCCACGCTGCTCCTCCGGCCGCCGCTCATCCTCCTCCCCCAGCTGCTGCAGCCCAGGGCCCTGGACTGTTTGGTCAGATGGCCAGCACCGCTGCGTGAGTTTATCCCCCTCAAGCAGGCTCAGGGTTCTCCAGAAACCTTGACAATCCATATGCAAACCTCTCTGAACACCTGTGGCTAACATCCTCACAGTGGTGTCGCTATCGGTTCATCAGTCGGCCACGCTATCGGCGGCCTCTTCTCCGGCGGTTCCTCCGAGCCTGCCGCCCCCGCCCAGGCTCAGGCTCAGGCCGCTTCCCAGGAGCAGACGTGGAACCAGAACAACTGCGCCGGCGTCGCTCAGAACTTCACGAAGTGCATGGACGAGCACAACGGCAACATGCAGATCTGCAACTGGTACCTTGAGCAGCTCAAGGCTTGCCAGGCTGCTTCTGGCCAGTAAATTGGCTTGCGCTAATGAATGTGGAGAGGATTAGAAGGGAAAACGGAAACTTGATATCACCGGAGGAAATGGAATAGCATCGGGGATTCCATATGGATAATCCACTGGTAGCGTGCGTGCTTATCGGAATCTGGTGAGAAATACCACTATTACATCTCGGCACTACCAATTGTATAATATCACCAAAAAAAGATCTCACTCCCACTCTAACTGGGAAACTCTTCACACGTCCTTCTCTTCTTCCTCTGGTCGTGGTTCGAAATTAAGCTTTGTGATGTTAGTAAGTTTGTATAAAGTCTCAGGAGTGAAATGGCTTACAGAATTTCCGTTGTACAGCTGTTGGTCTCGCTGCTGATCCCTCGGATTCTGGAACCCTCGAATCCGGGACTGGTCCCGAGAACTAGCCGGCGCATCATCCTCTGTAGACCTCCGGTGCGCGCCGCGCTCCTCGCCCGATCCAAAAAGTCCTAGGAACCATGTAAAGAAGCTGAGAATAAAACCAATGAATCTTGACACAATCCCCTGTGATTCGCCGTAGGCAGTCGTGTACTTCTTGACAGGTATAAGTACCAGCGTGGATGACGGAGAAAGGCCAAGCTCTCCAAGAGCCTTGTCCTCCTCGGTCTCGTCGATATTCTTGTTCGGTAGCGGTGTGAGAACCTGCTTGAATGTGTACGGCTGTGTTCCGTCGGTCCTGTTCTCATCCACCCACTGCCGAATCTCTTTGAGGTGAGCAGCCGTCTTGAAGCGCGACCTCAATGTTGATCCGTCAAAGAGGCGCACTTGGAGAGCTGTCAGTCCTCCTGTCTTGTTCGCAGAAGACAACTTCGTCTCTGGCGCATTCACAAGGGATGATGCGACGTCGCCGCCCTTGAGGCTGTCGACCCTCTGCTTCTCTCGTTCTTCAGCGCGTATGCGTCGCTCAGCCTTATCGTCCTCGATGCGCTTGAGAATTCTCGCTCTCTCCTCCTGATCCTGCTGTCTCTTCTTCTTGACTGCCTCCGCCGCCTTGTGGGCCCGCGCATTGTCCGTTTCTAGACCAGCTTCAGCTTCAGCCTTGGCCTTTTCTTTCGTCCTCGCGCGCTCCTCCTTAGCCTTGCGCTCGTTCTCCTCTTTTTGCGCCTGCAGCCTAGCCGCCCTCTCGGCTAATATCCGACGGACATTCTCAGATGTCGAAGGGGGCGCTGTCGCGGGTGAGCTCTGGTCTGGTGCAGCAGCTGTCTCTGGTTGCGCTTGTGCTGGGCTGGGTGGTGCCGGTGCTGCCGGTTGTGGTGCAGGTGCGGATGTGGAGTTGAAAGCAGTCTGGACCCTCCGCAGGAAATCCTCCTTGCTAGTCCCAGGCGTGATGTACTCCTTCAGCTCTCCATTCTTAATGATGACAACAGTAGGAGTCCGCGGCAGAGGAAAGATCTGAGCCAAATATCCGGCCTCCTCCGAGCCAGCCTTGAGACGGAGAGAGACGGCGTGATCTTTGAGCAGATCGCTTAACTGCAGCGTTGTTAGCCCCAGATTACGTATGATGCGCAGATGTGGAATCCGATCCTACCGTTTCATCGTGTAGAAATTCCGTTTCCCATTGCGTACTCTCGTCACTCTCGTCTAAAACTTGTGTTAGTATTTTGTGCAAGGCCGGCGTGAGTGATGACAAACACACCTGTCACGAAGCACAGCACAAGCTTCTGCTGGCCGACAGCTGTCGAGATGCCGTCTTGTAGTGTTCCTTCGTAAAACATGGCAAAGAAAAAGTCTTCAAAATAATAAAGTCTTTTTGCTGAACGTAAGAAGAGCTCAGCTATCCCGTAATATCAGGGGCTGTGAGAAAGACAAAAGTGCGATGTGGATATTGAGGGCGTGTTGGTAATGTGAAAGGTGTCTTGTCTTGTTCTGGGCGCCCTTGAATCGTTTAAAGGTCTTCGTAATGCGTTTGTGTAAGTGAAAACAAAAAGAATCATATGATTCTCATACCAAATTATTAGGTAGTAAGAAGGAAGAGAAACAAAAAGATCACCAGCAAGAATCAGCTCCGATCATGTTTGTCAAATAAGGCTTAAATACCATCATGAGTGAAGCTTGTCCAGGCTCCGGAGACAGCTACAGGAGCTATGACGCTCTTGGTCACGTGGCGAGACGAGGTTGATCTGGCTGAGTCAGCCGCCATCGTAGTCTCTCTCAGCCAATAGAAACTTTGCAGAGCACCTAACATGGATGAGAGAAGTTGAGAGTAGAATGAGTCAATCTTCTACAGAGGTCTCTATAAATACTTTCATTCTTGCCATAAACTGAGAGTACACTTCTTTCAGAGGCGTCCTAAAAATGATCATTGACCCAGCTTTCCTGCCCTGGGCAGAAAGCAAAGGTGTCAAGCTGAAAGGCGTAGAACCTCGAATCCTACCTGGGCGAGGTATAGGTATTGTTGCAACTCGCGATATCAGAGTGAGTGACACATTCCTACTCAAAATCATGCTAACCTACTCTTCTAGGCAAATGAGATCATATTGAGTGTCCCGACAAAATCACTTCGCACTATTGACACAGTCCCAAAGAACATCACTGAGGCTCTACATGGTGTCTCAGTCCATGGCATCTTGGCTGCCGAGATTGCTCTCGATGAGAGCGATGACTTTGCCGTGTGGAAAACAGTCCTACCGACTCGGGAGGACCTGGAGGGTGGTATGCCCATGATGTGGCCGAGTGAACTACAAGCGCTTCTCCCCAAGCGGGCCAAGGACCTCCTGGACAAGCAAACTACTACCTTCCGGCGCGAGTGCGACATCGTATTGAGAGCTTTTTCTAATTTGACAAGAGAAGACTATCTATACGCCTGGGTGCTTATAAATACAAGAACGTTCTACAACAGCATGCCCAAAATGAGAGGCTACGCTCATGCTGACCGACTAGTTTGCATGCCAACCGCAGATCTCTTCAACCACGCAGATCAAGGATGCCAACTCGTCTACTCTGCTCTCGGATACAGTGTCCGAACAGACCGAGTCTACCGCCAAGGTGAGGAAGTATACGTCTCGTATGGTCCCCATTCGAACGACTTCCTTTTGACCGAGTATGGCTTCATTCTGGACACGAACCGCTGGGATGAGGTGTATCTCGACGAAGTGATTCTACCGCGCCTCAACAAAACACAACGTGCCGACCTAGAAAGCATCGACTTTCTTGGTAGATACACCCTTGATGATCAGACTTTGGGCTGCCACCGGACTCAAGTTGCTTTGCGAATGCTTTGTTGCACACCGAGGCAATGGCAAAGGTTCTTTGACGCTGAGGATGATGGGCGTGCTTCGCAGGTGGAAGTAGACGAGCTGCTACTGACTGCCTTGGAAGAATTTATGCAGATCATTAAAAAGACGCTGGGCGATATAGACGAGATAGAAGGCGGGTCAAGCAGCCAGCGGGAGCTTTTGCGCCGGAGGTGGCAGCAAATTGAAACGATGGTGACAAAGACAATAGAGGCGCTCTCATGAGATGTTTGTAGCAGCCCATCTATCCGCCTTTTCCCACATCGTCTTGTTGTTCCGGGCTTCCCTCCTACTTGTGTGCTCTCTATAACGAGTGATTGATGTTGACGATGTTGATGGATGAGGAATAATGGTAGCTGATGAAGGGAGGAAGAGATGATTGCCTTGCTTTCGCAACAAGGACATGGCTTGGTAGAAGGTACGGATCAGTCGAATATAAACGCTTACCTACCTTGGTAGGAGTGAAGTGTGTTGAGTGCTTTCTTGCCCAAAGTGCCTACCAGGATATCTTCAGTCTTGTTCTCTAGAATTCATTTTCGATTCCTATCAAACTTGTAATACCCATTCCTATTTCACATCATTTCCACTCACTTAACCCACCTAGCGAAAATAAGACGGATCCATCATCTGCCACCGCCCTCCATAGCCGCAAGCATCTGCCTCATGGCCGTACCATCCGATCCTCCCGGTGCACTGCCATAAACCGCCTCACCAAACATACGCAGCTTCATAGGGAATTGAAGAGCCCCATCGTGCTCAATGATATCGCTCTTCTCAATCACACACATCAAGTTCTGCCACTGCGATTCATCCATGCCAAAATCCTCGCACTCTTTCTGCTTCTCGGGTGTCCACCACGAGGGAAGCAGTCCATTTCGCTTTGATACCTTTTTCATGAAGCGCTTGAAGCCGGCGAGGCCGTTGGGAGCGCCGCTGTAGAGACTGTCCGCGTCCACGTCTCCTTCGAGATTGTACATGTCTTCGACACGCAGACGATAGACTTCAATTAAAACTCGGCATACATCCTTCTCTGGGCGGCTGTGCAAGTACGTGCCCCTTTTCAGGCGAGTAAAGGGGCCAGGAATAGGCTGGTCGAGACCCTTGGGAGGCGATGGACCAGATGGGCCAGATGGGCCTGCATTGACTAATGGTGAGCCTCTAGATCCAGATGCGGATGCGCGTGCGGGTGGTGGTGCGTGTCTGGGCGCGGGTGTAGGTGCTGATGCATAAGATGCGGTCTCAGACGCTTGTTTACTGCATATCTTCTTGTGGGCTTTCTAATCAGCCTTTTGGCAATCTTCAGAGCAGTACTGGGTTGTTGAGCACTTGGCGCATTTCTTCAGCTGAACAGTAGGCTCTGTCTTCTGGCAAGCATTGCAGGCGGCCATTGTACGTAGAGTGAGTGGGCAAAATAGTTGTAAATGCTTTGTGTTTGGTGATGATTGAGAGGTGAGAAGAAGTGAGGTTGCTGTGGTTGGCGAAGAAGCGAACAAAAGTGCTCCAGATGTTCTTCCAACGCCATTTCATAATAGTCGTCGCGGTAATGGTTGTCCTGTATACGAGGTTTCATTCCTGTTGATCTTGGTATCCTATGATCCCAGATTGAGCGTAAATATATTCCTGGTAGCATATAGCAAATAGAGCAGCACAACGGACATAATAAGTGAACGTCATATCCCCAGACTTTGGTAAGGCCTTCCTAAAATTACCCATTTTGGTGAAGTTTTCCATTTAATAGCCTAATAAAACTTACTCGTCACGTCTGGGAAACTCATAAACACCTTTCCAAGCGTACTTCAAGTCCAAGTCCGGCTCATCAATCCAATCCTCCACCAGCTCGATCTGGGTCACATGCTCATTTGGCAATCGAAAGGTGAAAATGTTCGATTCCACCTCGACGACGGTTTTCTTAACTTCGGACTCGGAATGCTGGCGTGTATGATGTTGCGTCTTCTCCGTAGTCGGCGTCAACTTGATCCTGCCAAAGTACGGGATCGTTATTTGTTCTCGTAAACTACTAGGCCACGTCCCAGCTCTTGCTCCATTCAGGCCATGAAGTATAAAGGCAGCCTGGCTGTTCACCGTGCAGTCTAACGTCTCTCTCGTCTTCGTCATCCTCCTGGCTAGATCAAGGATCAAACCCCAGAGGCGTTCCTCCTCCTCTGAGCGAGGGGTCTCCTGTGACATCAAATCTATGGCAAGAATTGCGGCTGCATTAAAGGCAAGAAAATCGAAAAATTCGTCGTAGAGAGGGGCATATGGGCTCACTTCCATGGCCCGCATGTTTTGCCAGGCCTGTATAGCTCCTTCAGCTGACTTGAGAGTGGCAGTTCGTGTGTATTCGTATTTGCTGTCCTGAGTTACCATCTGTATGAACGGAAGATGCATCATCATGTTAACAGTATGGTAGTAAAGTTTGATAATGTTGTGGACAAATACTTGTGCGAAGGAAAACGCAGACTCGAAATCACTTTTGGTGCCCCATTTGTCTGGTATCATAGCTTCAAGCTCTTTCATCTCTTTAGCCATTCGCGATAATGTAGAAACCGGGGCATTCTCCCGTAACTGGTCTCGATCAACAATGTGTCCGCATATTATGGCCATTTTTCGAAAGACGTCACGCTCCAGCATCTCATACTTTTCTTCCGCGGTATTGACCGTAAGAGATTCTGAGACCGTATAAGGTAGTCCGAGAAACATGGATAGTTGCCGGTCCTGTATCCAAAGAGCCTCCCATACGCCTCGCTCACGGGCAGACCGGCCAGGGCGGTGAAGCCCAAGAAGCATAGCATTATCGATGCCGGTTCTAGTGCTCTTCCATGCTCTGCTGGGACGGCCCATGGAGAGGAAAAGCTTGTGTTGAAGGACCAGAGCTTCGACAAAATCAAGATTACAGACTGGCCTTGAGTTGCACTGGTAATAGACTTCGACATCGAGAAGGCAGCGAGAGATCAGGTCCTGTGTGCACAAAGGCAAACCTGTCTCAACATCTTCGAAGTCCCTTGGCAATTGTATGAGGCTAAGACATATCCAGATCAAACATTTGGCGATAACTCCAGCGTCTTCTGGTTGTAGTGACTCGTCAACAAACTCCAATGCTTTCTGGGTATTTCCTATTGGAAAGCCAGCATCAAATATCTTGACAGGTTTGTAGGATAGAGATGACCCAACCTTTTGAAAGGATTGTACTGTTGCAAGTGGCCATGACATCCAGAATTGCTCGGTATATTCCAAAACCTTGATCAAGGTTGGCCTGTTAGGGAGCCACTTTTCAATCACTGATCCTACGTGTTGCTGACTCTGCAGTTGTCCTAGTTAGAGAGCTTCTCAAGTATTGCAGCAAGGGCCTCGTGAGAATGCCAACCTTATCTTGCTGAGCTCGCGATTGGAGTTTACTAGCCAATGTCTCAATCGAAGTCTGCATACTAATCATGCGTGACTTAACTTGGCTGGCAAACTCGTTTAGCTCGTGGATCATTTGATCCTTTTCATCTGTCGGATGTGACATAGCTCTTTGCGACTGACAGACGAGGGAGTGAGCTATACACTGCCGACACTCAGATTGGCGTTCATCGTATATACATTTCACTCTGCGACGCTTGCATTCAGTACAGTTCATTGTTCCCAGTCGCATAAGCTTATTGTGGTGCTCCATGAGATAATTAGTTCGATTGGACATTTATTTATTAACAAAGTCGATGATGTTGATGATGATATTGGAGAAGAGTTCGACCAGGTCGGCCGATTTGACCGAAACAGCTTTATCTGGGGTAATTTGTGGGGCAATTCTAGCTTCACTTACAGACCGATGGATAGAACAAAATCCAAAAATTCGTCATTGAAAATCTGACTGTATAATGAATTTGGTCAAGTATACAAGGCTTGTCTCTCTCAAGATTTCGGTTGTGATGGTTTCCCAGCTGTATAGCTAGAGAAATATACCTAGGAAGGTAGCAAAGCAAATCAAGCCTCCAAAGTCTGAAGTTCATGTGTATGAACATCTTGAGCAAAGATTGGAGCTCAATCGATATGTACCACATTAGTATTAACTTGTTTATAGCTTTGATTAGTTTAACAATTGAAGTCTCTACACATGTCCTATGAGCAATAACGTTGAGCCAGCATTGAAATTACGTCTTGTTGTTGACGTTCGTGTCCATTCTACTGCTCTTAGACTCGTCCATTAGACGGGCACTTTTTATGAAAGCTATTCATGTCACTTCATGACACTAACTGATATGACATAGAAAATGCAAATATAAACCAATTCAATTGCAAAGTTGTTCAATCTCAAGTCCAAGTACAAGTCCAGGGTAGTCTCAAGTGGATCTCCGTCCGGCCCGAACCCACCACAATCGACATCATCACCACTATCAATCCATTCCAATTCCACAACCTCAACCCCAATGCCTCACCAGACACAATGAATGCGCCCCAATCCATATTGCGCAGTCTGCGCGCCACAAGGCAAATCCCCCGCTGCACAAGACTCGCGACAGCACCGCCAAAAAGACCCTTCACATCCTCCATCTTCCGTCGCAAGCAGCAGCCCTCAGCCGACGACCCAGAATTCGTTTCTATTCTTGATGGACCGCCCAAGCTTGTTCGTGTTGGAAAACGCCATGGCCCGGGTCTTATAATTCTCGGTAAGGCATAACACCGCCCATGAACTGCAGAGGTCGTGTACTAACTCCAATAGCCATCATCCCTATCACAGCCTTCATTCTCGGAACATGGCAAGTCCAGCGCCTAGGCTGGAAATCCGAGCTCATCGCCAAATTCGAAGACCGTCTTATTCGCGATCCCCTACCGCTCCCGCCAACCATCGATCCAGACGCTATCCACGAGTTTGACTACCGCCGCGTGACGGCAAAGGGACGCTTCCGACATGATCAGGAGATGCTCATTGGGCCGCGCATGCGTGATGGTACAGACGGATACATGGTCGTTACGCCGCTGGAGCGCGAAAACGGCACAACAATTCTGGTGAACCGGGGCTGGATCGACAAGAAGCACAGGGATAAGAGGACGAGACCCGACGGGCTGCCAACGGGTGAGGTCACGGTGGAGGGACTTCTGAGGGAGCCGTGGAAGAAGAATATGTTTACGCCCGAGAACCAGCCTGAGAGGGGCATGTTTTATTTCCCGGATGTAAAGCAGATGGCTGCCTTGACTGGCAGTCAGCCTGTTTGGGTTGAGGCTACTATGGGTATGTCTATCCTCCCCCATGATCTTCAATTTTGCTAATGATAGTAGAACCTGAGTTCATGCAGATGGTTGACTACGAGGCTCGAGGTATTCCCTACGGCCGACCCGCAGAGGTCAACCTGCGAAACAACCATGCCCAGTATATCTTTACCTGGTAAGTTTCCTCGTCTCTCATCAGTCGTTATGGGCCGTAGTTCTAACTTCTCGGCTTCAGGTACGGACTCTGTGTCGCAACATCCATCATGCTTTGGATGGTCGTCAAGAAGCCTGCAAATGACGTTGCTCGTCGTGTAGCCCGCTCAAAGGGCCTGTAAACTGCTAACCTCAATCACGCATACACCATGTAAAACTCATGTATACTCTGCAACCTCTCTTTCGTCGCCTTGATCCAAAACACGCTTCGCCTTGCGCTGTTTGACGGGTTGCGGAACTGGCATTCTCAGCTCCTGAAGGAGTTCTCTTGGGAGGTGCTTCTGCGCCAAGGAGAACATGGAGGAACGCGGTCCTATCTGGCGTTGCCTGTACGATATTAGAATGGCTAGAACAAAAGATGGAGCTGATACCCAAGCCATCATTCAACGTACCTTTTCATAAGTGTCAAGACATCACTCTCCTCAATAGTCTTGCGCTTGGCGTGATCTGCATAGGCTCCAAGGTCATCGCCAAGTTGCTCAAAGAACCATTCCGAAGATTGGATAAGAGCATCCAAAGTTTCTGCCGAAAGGCGCTGATTGCTCAGACCTGATGATTGGAGAGCTGTCTGGGCCACTCTCTTGACAAAGGCTGGTGGCAGTGAGGGGTACTCAATACCGTGTTGCGATATCCGCTTTCGCTTTCTGTTTGCTTTCAAGCCATGAGGTAGCCTATCCTCAGCCTGTGTGTGATGAGCCGTAGCTGTCATTGTTGGCTCCAATCCCGGTTCTGGTTCTGGTTCGTTATTGATCGAGCTATGGTCGTCTACACCATCGTTATAATCCCAACCATCCATGCCAACGTCTGCCCCCCCAACATCAGAGTCCGAATCAAACACCACATTAGCTGGAGGGTTGTTTTGGGCTTCATTACCCCTGACTTCTGCAATTGATTGGCCAACAATAGGAGATGTTGGTTGAATGTCATCGGCTGGGTCAGACATCTGAAAGACTGTCTGATCATCGAGGCCGCCAGGAATCTCGAAGTTGAAATCGCTCCCTCTGCCTTCAGTCATACGCCGGGTCTGATCAGCTTCGATCCTATCCATTCGTTAGTGTGCATTACCAGTCAATGCAATTCGGCATAACTTACTGTTCCAACGAAAGATCATCTTGGCCAGCTCCGGCCTGAATATCCTCCAAGAGACCGGGAAAGAAGTCTGACTGCTGGCCAATATCATCATCTTCTGTAGGGTCATTATTGAAGTAGTCACTCATGCGCACGCTTCCAATACTCCCTCGTGACTCTCTATCAACCGCAACTCGTCGCGGCAACTCAATCGATTGAACCGTAAAGTTGTCCTCCTCTAACTGTGATAACAGTGGCGGGGGCAGATCTGAGCTCATACTAGAAGCGTCTTCATCGTTCAAGGGTAAGGAAAGTCGTGGCGCAAGCAATTCATCATCATCGTCGTCGTCTTCGTCTTCGTAAAGGTTGCTTTCTTCTTGTTGTACTGGCGATACACTACTCTTGTCTCCCGGAGATGATGAAGAAGACGCCTGAACAGGCCGGCTTCTGGGTGCTAGGACTTGGCCGAGCCTGCGCAGAACATCCAAAGGTGTCTCTCTCTGTTGCGCCATACTATGTCTGCGATTCTTTCCAGGAGTAAACATGGCTGCGCGGCGCTGGTCAAGAGCCCGAAGGGCCGCTTTGGCGTGGGGAGTCGGCGCATTGGATCGACCAGCGGATAAGGGAGTACCACGGCGGAGAGAGGCGCGAAGATCACGGGAGCCGGTACGGTCGAGAGGGGTGTGAACGGCAGAGTAGGGCTCGGTACTAATCGCGCGGCGATTTGGAGTGCGTGAAGGCGTTCGCGATGGTGTATCTTGTGAGGCAGCCTTGAGAGGCGGAGATATAGGGCTCGACATGGTTATGGTGTTTATTTGGATGAAGCGCTGTAGCGGCAGGCGATGTCGCACAGTTGGTGGGTGACCGTTTTCGTTAGAAAAGGTTTTAGTTCATCCGGTTCATTGCGTAGTTTGTTGAACTGTGGAATATAATTTTTTCCTTCGTCTTGGTTGCTGTTGATGTTGTTGATGTCGACCCATGTCGATGATGGATGTTAGTCGCGACAAGCTTGACCATACGCGACGAGGGGAGCTGTCGGAGAGTGCACGGGCCATCTTATGCGACTCCATACAGTTGCTTTGTCTCTTACAGGCAGATTCAAGATAAATAGGCTACCTTATCTTTGTAGGAGTGAAAAATTAGTTTGTTCATAGTGACTACTAGATAGTCGTAGTATGTACTTCTGATTATCATGGTACTCGATCATGCAAAAAGAAGAAGAAATCGTAAGGAGACAAGTACAACAAACAACTTGCCAACCAGAGCTGCATCACCATCAACCAGGTCGTTTCACGGCAGACTGAAACCCTTAAAGCGATCCTTTCGAAGTCAAACCGAGCAATCCCCAACCGCCAAGAAAGACGCTGCTGATGAACCGAAAGATAGCTGTACCTGTTTCGCCAGACTTAAAGCAGATCCATCCATCAGCTACACCCCACCAAATTAGGAAGCTCATCAACGTATCGACAGTCTTGTATTCGCGGCGTAGATAAAATGTCCACAGAGCGAGACCATAAGCGCTCACGCGGGAACCGTAGATAGCAAAGGCCGTCTGTGCTGGTTCTGATCTGGCGATGCCTTCTGGCAAACCATACTCACGCATAGCACGCGCTGGGGCTCTGAAGGGGAGAAGACCACCTAGGGTAAAGGTGGTACCGATGAAGACAACGGGTATGTGCCATGGTGAGAAGTTGTAAAGGATTCCGGAAGCCATTTTGTAGAGCTATCAATGAAAGACTATAGGGGGTCAGTATTAGTTTTACAAAGTATAGATCATTGGCTTAGTTGGGCTGAGTGGACTCACCGAAGCTCGAAAATACCCACTAAACTGTTGAACAAAAAAGGGCTTGAAAAGCCAAAGATTATGGAGATGAGCTTTGCAAATTGCAGATAAGCTGACAAGTTAAAACGAGGGGAGGATTACACCCGGTGTAAGACAAGATCGTCAGGCAAAAATGCAAAACAAGGCAAAAGTAAAGTTAAGAGGACCGAGCGTGGATCGAACACGCGACCTAGGGATCTGCAATCCCTCGCTCGTACCACTGAGCTATCGATCCTTGGTTGTAACTTGACACCAAGCTTCAATAAACTAACTATATTCTTAATCCGCCGACGACCTAAGATCTTCACATGGAAGTGTAGTGGGCAGCAGCAGCAGACAAGGGATCCAGGCCCTTGTTGAAGGCTATCAACATGAAAGTTAATGATACCCGTCTAGCCGTCCCTTGAGTCTCACCTTCAGCCTCCAAGTTTCGATCTTTGTTTAGATAAGTACACTACTATGTTTCTTGCGGAGTAGACAAAGAGCTCTTCATATGAACGATTTACCTCTTATTTTTCACAATCGCTAATTCGCCAGAGTAACTACTGAAAGGACCTCTTTATTCATCCCCCTCACTCATTGTTGGTCATCTTCCCTATCTATCCCTTGTTCTTTCAGACCGCCATAATCGTCATGCTGCAGCTTACAGGTCAAAATTGCAGACAATAAAAAGGATCAACTGCTGTTCAATTTCCTGCCACTAGTTCACAATTACCCGACCACCTCAACCAAGACAATAAGTGAGGGGCTGTAACTGTTTTTTTTTGTTTTTTTTTGGTGGAGGCTGACTTCTCCTGTACTCTGCTATTGTTCTCCATCTCAGATTCTCACACTTCACTTTCCACCATTCATCTGCATCCACAATAGCCGCTGCCGTCACTCCTGGGAATAGCTGTGCTGTGCCTTTTTGGATAACCCCATTGCTATTGTGTATTGGCTATATCATCCTGTACCTGGATCATACAGTGTTGTTATATTCCTCCCCCTTTTTCAACTCGGAATTTATTCCTCTTCTCTACATCCAATCCGACATCCCCAAAGTCATTCCCCAGCCACAGCCGAGAGTCCTTCTCAGCCGTTGACAGCGAATCCGCACCACCAGAGATACCACAAGGTGAGCTTCCCTTTACCTCGATCCCTGATATTTGGTTGGCCCTGTGTCGTTGCATCTCCCCCACCCTCAAGGCGCCTAGAGCTACAACCAGACCAGCGAGCTCTTCTCATGATGAGATGATTTGATGGTCAACAGCTCCGAGGCCCTGTCCCCAGCGGTTAAGTTAGTCGGCAAGGCTAGGTCTTGGCTTATTACTGTTAGCAGGGGACTCTAGCAGGGCCAACGCCTACCTGAGGTGGCACCCGAGGTGGCTATTCGCTGCTACTGGTGGCATCCCCCATGCTGCCCTTATCCTGGGCGCCTCTCTCGTGGTCTTGGGGGCGTCTAGTCCAGTCTAGTCCACTGATAGAGGTGGATCGGCTCCCATCGTTGAACCTCCTCCTGTGGCCTCACCTTCTGCGGCACAAAACGCGTGAACTACACCTCGGTTTTGTGTCAAGTTTCCTCTCTGACCTATCTTTTTATGCAGCCTTGAAACTCCCCCCTTGGAGCCATTCGAGTCTTGTCGCCGCCTGTTCCATCGTCATCGTCATTGTCGCACCCGTTCCGTTATTCGACATCGAGTCCCTTGCTCGTGCCCCTCTCAAGTCGGCCTCTACATTACATCGACGAAAGGACAATAACCACGTCGCTTTGACCATCTCCATCTGTCCCTCAACCTCCCGTTGCGCCTCGACAAGCTTATCGACTCTATCCGCGACTTGCCCGATTTTTCTCCAACCCGATCGCAACAATGGCTCAGCCTGGTGTGCAGTCGTTGAAGGTTTGTTGAGCCGCTGGGTTACCTGACGCAATATACCTGGGTGGTTGGCTGACCGCTGCTGCAGTGTGTGGTGACTGGTGATGGTGCTGTCGGCAAGGTACGTCCAGACAATAGACCGTCGCTTACATGGTGATGGCATCACAACAACAAGAAGCTTTGGCTGACCCTACCTAGACTTGTCTGCTCATTTCCTACACCACAAATGCATTCCCCGGCGAATACATCCCTACTGTCTTTGACAACTATTCAGCGAGTGTAATGGTAGACGGCAAGCCTATCAGCTTGGGTCTCTGGGACACTGCTGGTCAAGAGGATTACGATCGCCTGCGACCTCTCTCATATCCCCAGACGGATGTCTTTCTGATCTGCTTCTCCATCGTCAGCCCTCCTTCCTTTGACAACGTCAAGGCCAAGGTACGTTGACAACCATCGCCGTCGCTACAAACATGCCAATTCCGCTGACACTTTCTCTAGTGGTATCCCGAGATTGACCACCATGCACCCAACATTCCCATCATCCTGGTCGGAACCAAGCTCGATCTTCGAGAAGACGCCTCCACCCTTGACTCGCTCCGACAAAAGCGCATGGAGCCTGTGTCGTACGAGCAGGCGCTGGTGTGCGCTAAGGAGATCAAGGCTTACAAGTACCTCGAGTGTTCCGCCCTGACCCAAAGGAACCTTAAGAGTGTCTTTGACGAAGCCATCCGGTAAGTCTCAACTCATCCTTTGCTCTACAGCGCATCGTCTAACATGTACACAGAGCCGTGCTTAACCCCCGACCCACACCGTCGAAGCAAAAGAAAAACAAGTGCTCTATCCTGTAGATATCCATCTAATGAACGCTATTCCCTGCGCGCATCTGCACACGCGCGCGTTTGATTTTCTCAACGAAAGCGTCTGGACGGCGCAAAACGACATGAAGGTTTCTGGACGAATGCACAACGCGCATTCGGCGATACAAGACGGCGGATCTTGAACGGAATATCCCTGGGAAACGGCCGGCTATTGCTTTTTCTACTTTACCAAGCCCGATCCCGTCCCTCCCAGAACATTACACAACAATGATGCGAAGCATATGACGATGGCTATTATTTGCGAGGCGGTTCTTGAATGACTTGGGTTTTCACTATCTATCTGCGGTTACATGTGTTTTATTTCCCCGACCGCTGCTATTTCTATTTTGCTCTATTTGCTCATATCTCATGCTGTGGCCTCCTCGCGGAGTTTATACCGACGTTGTCAGTAATTCAAGAACCGGTTTGCACTTTGGACGGATTGTCTTTGTGATGTTATTGTGATAGGCTTGGGCTGTAGACGGACACGAACTTGCGTGGCTGTCATGGTGTTTTGCCATTTCAAGATTGTCCGCCAGTTGGCAGGTCTTCAGTACTGTCTGCTTGGTTGATTTATTGTCTTTGGGACAAAGCTGGGCTGTTGGTTTCTTGGTTTCGAAACGACCTCGTTCATCTACAATTTTACACGAGAACAGGTTAAACAACTCCTAGAGAGAATTTTGAATAGATTATACATGTAGTTCACATATTCTAGCATAACATAATCTGTGATGGATAGGCACTGAAGGAGGACGTCTTATCCGCATACGCTTCTTCACTCAATCGATGAAACACACAGTGAAGCAAGCTATGCTCAGGAATCGTAACTTGATTCATTGTTCGTATTCTACGTTGGTTCGTCGCGAGGTCAATGGTCCAATTCCTTTGGGTATCTCTCACTCTCTATCTCGTAAATGCACAAACTTTTGTGTATCCAGCCCAGATATAAATCATTAAAACACATTCAGACGGCAGGCTACTTCTTCTTAATAGTCACTCGCGGGAGGTTATAGTAACGTCGCAGCTTGCGCCGCGTCCTGGTATTCTGGGCCTACCAGGCATTACCAGGAACGCGCCCACGTCGGCTGGGATGGATGCCGTCTTCGTTCTGCTGAGAGGTTCCGTTGGCCTTCGACTCCTCCTTGGCCATCCTTTCGCGCTCGATGCGCTTGGTACGGTTCTCGTTGAGCTTGCGGTTCTTCTCCTTGATCTTGTCCTGGCGTTGCTTTGTCTTGCCGCCTCCACCGGCGCTGTTATGGGAAGTCAGTATAGTTCTGGATTTTGTATAGGTGGGGTGAGAGTGATTTGCTGGTCGTGCAGATGGACACTTGGGAGTGTCGGTCAAGAAGTGATGAGCTTTACTCGAGATGCGACAAGCATGCCGTGGGCTCGCTTTGAGAGGGTTACACAGATCGAGGTGTATAGGCTAAAGCCGGCTGCGGGAAAAGGGGTGGGGAGTGCGAAGGGAATAAGGCCGGGCAGAATACATGATGCAAAAGACGGTATTAAGAAAGTGCAACTTACGTCAACTCGACATTTATGCGACGAGGATACGAGGTACCGTCCGAGAACTCAGAGTGGTGAAACTTGTCGAGACATGTCCGCATATGCCAGACCTTAGCGAACTCGACAAAGGCAAAGCCACGGCAGGGCTTGGAGTCCTTGGGATCGCTCATGCAGCGGACTCCCACAGGGTTGAGCGAGGCAAAGTGGGCTCTGATAGTTTCGGCGGTGGCGGTGAAGGGCAGGTTGCCGACAAAGACAATGTGACGGTCGCCTTTGCCATCGGCGTTGGCACCGGCCTCATCCACTTCGGCGCCGGTGGCAGCTTCATCGTTGGCTGTGGTAGTATCGGAGGACTTGTTTTGCTTCTTCTTATCCTTTTTACTCTTCTTGGACTCTTCCTTGGGTTCGGTATCGGCGCTGGTTTCGTCTTGTTGTTGCGACTCCTCGACCTTGTTCTTCTTATCCTTCTTCTTGTCCTTCTTTGAAGGCTTGCTTGAATCTGCAGTCGCATCTGCAGGCTTATCATCGGCACCAGCCATTGGGGTGTCCTCAGCCTCCGGGTTGACGTCCTCTTCGTCGTCCTGCTCGGGAAGGTCCTGAAGATTCTTGCGCTTCTCCTTGCGCTCCTTGCGCGATTCCTTCTTGTACTTCTTATCTCGTTTTTCCTTCTTGGCCTTCTTCAAGTCGGCAGCGGCGCCATCGTCCTCACTACGCTTGCGCTTCTTAGGAGGAGCCTCTGCATCAACGGATGCAACAGGCTTGTCGTCGGCCTCTGCGGCCTCTCTTGCGCGTTTGCTCTTCATGGTTGGCGATCGTAGTGTGACCTGAAAAAGAGGATGGTAGGCGGTTGGAAAATGCAGAATCTGCTGTTGCCAAGTCAGTTTGGAGGTGCCACGTCGCAAAGCAAAACATGTGGCTTTGAAAAGAAACAATTAATGGTTTGATGGGACAAACTTACATACAACAATCAAACAAGTAAGCAAGCAGGTGGTTGTTGGCAATTTTCCCGAAGGATGGCGAGACAGCCGTTGTTTGCTTTGATCGACAAAGGCGGGACGAGGTTTTCCGTTACTGACGAGCAGAGAAAATGTTCCGGTCAGACTAGTACTGTCTTGGAAGAGCACTGTGAGGGTTGTGATATCGTTCCGACAAGTGAAGGCGGCGTCGGATATTGACGAGGATCGATCTGCGCGTGCCCAAACGTGCAGAAAAAGTGAGAGTTGAGTGGGACGTGGATGCGAGAATCCAAGGGAAGCTAGGGAAGCGGGAGAGGCCGAGATTTTGAGACTGCCGGGAATATCAAGGATAAAAATAACCACTATCACATAACATTTGTATATATCATATTAAAACTACAGAGCATGTTCTACAGTGAAATGGTTATCGTTTTTTAGTCTTTTATTCTATTTTGTGAACTTCTCATTCTCCTCATCCCTCTAAAGTTGTTATGCCTCAAATTGGGTCAAGTTACATTTTCGGGTCTAAAAGAAGTTGCTTTCTTTTTCCTTGTCCGACTCAAGCACCTAGGTGCTTTCTTTTTCTTCAGTCACTAATGTATGTATGTATTTCTCTCGGCCGCACACGTATGTACTCCAATTGGCACTAAATATGCACACCGCACGTACATAACTTGTCTCGGATTATAAGACTCACTAACAGCATCATCACGACTCGTCACACACGATCCAAGTTCGAACTAGTTGCTGATGCTTTCATGCTAATGCTGAGTCAAATGAATATGCGGTGGACGTTTATCAGCTGCCGTGCAACCCACATCGAGGCTGATGGTTGAGGCTTTGGCTGTTACTGGTCGAGGACTCCGTATGACATATTGATCTCCATCCGGTACAGTACCGAACAAGAGAGTCGAGGCCATCTGCAGCTTAGAGGCACCGCTAGTCTTATTAGAACTTGGTGCTAACAAGATGGTGCATATTGACCCAGCTGAGAGGTCGAGGGTTGGCTCATATCCGGAATTCCGATGTCCAATATCAAGGGTCAACCATATCCTTGATGGAGATGGTCTCAAGACCGGGCCTTTTTGCGGATGGAGACAGTTCGTCATTGTTTTATAATACCTATCTAAATTACACAGTTGGCGAGTCATTCAAACGTTCTTGAACAAGAATGGACTGTTCAACGGCCGCATGAGAAGAAAAGCAAAGAGCCCCAGTCTCTCACTGGCAACGAGCCTAGACAAGTACCCTGTAGAAAAAAGACGGTTACAGTCATGCATGAGATATTACAATACGGACCGGCACCTTCCTACGCCGCAACTGACAGCCGCGTGGAGTGCGTGTGGAGGGTAGAAAAAGAAACAAAAAGGAAGAGGAAGGCACGACCCTGGTCAACCTATCCCTTGTCCCTGCCCCATGC
>JAJJWM010000166.1:0-33464 GCA_021655865.1 Fusarium guadeloupense
AATACAACGTTTAACCAACCAAGTGTAAAGGGAAGAGAAAGGCTCGGAGAAAAGGGAAAGACGGGGGAAAGAGAAGGAACAAAATTAAGGTTATTTAAACCTCTAACCCCCCCCCCCCCCTTCTTGCTCTTCGGAGTGATGCAGACCCGAACATGGGTGTCACTTGATCTGACGAGTCGTCATTTATCTTGTATGCGGAACCGCAGATATGTGCAGTATGTACGGAGTACATATCAGTGCTGTGACAGTGCGACCCCATGGGGGAATAAAAAGTGCCCGTCATTCCCCACAGGGACGAGACTACAAGAAACCTGGAGATTGCGGGGAGGATGTGAGACCTAAACTTGGTTTGGGCTGTGGCCAAGTTATCGTTGCAAAGATAGACCGAAGAGGAGGGCATCGGCATTTGCAGATGATCTTGGCAGTAAGCGGTAAAGTCAAGTCTCGTTTGCCCTTGCAGTTGATATCAATTTTGTTACATGGCATATCCACATTCTTTGTCTCTGTTATAGTTTATAGTATTCGTAGAGCTGGGGATATCCATCTATATCCATGTCCATGTCTATCTATATCCATGTCGACTTCAATGCCGTAGGTGGCGGTGATCGTTGAACGGCATCATACCTCGGCAAGTCTTACATATACTAAGCATAAAGCGTAAAGCATAATTCTGATTGATTTCTAGAATGCGGGGAAGCAGTTAAAACCGTCAGACTGAGTTTATACGACAACTTGAAACCAGTCAGCGCCTAAGCTACCGATAGTCCGCTTGCTGCTTTGGGCCATTTCCATGCCCATCATTATCGGAGATTCTGGAATACCATTCGACCATTTCATGACCGGGCCGAATAAATGTAAATTAGAGTGGCCAGTCACAATATGCGTAGACGTTAGGTTGTAGTCGAGTCATATTCCCTGTTTCATTCATTGTTCAAAGATAACATGCTACTGGCTCTTCAAGATCCTATAAGCCGCTTTATCCTCCGAGATTCGTACTCCAAGATTAATTCTCCTCTTTCATTTTCAATAAGATTCATGTAAATTACCACACGCCCATCATTCGACCGCGTACGATGAAAAGAGTCAATGAAAATAAGGTTCAGTCAGTTCCACCGCGGCTCGAGTTCGCATGGATACAGATCATGTTCATCCCAGTCATGTAAGCGATAATGAGTGACTTTGCAGTTGACTCGTATGTTATTGAGTTGAACTATACAAGGGACACCTTATCCCGTCCATGAACACCCAGGCCATGTCCAGAATAAAGCAGAATACTCGTGACTAAACAGCCTGTGCATCATCCCAAGAACAAAAGAACATGCCCAACCGAACACTTCGCTCATTCCGCCATATGCCAATTCACTCCCATGTCCCAGCAATATATATTCTCACAACCAAGCGCTATGACCAACTCCCCGTCTTCTCCAACACCACAACCTAAGACTTGACATCTTCGTCTCACTCATCAACGTCTCAAGCTAACACTACCCTCGATATCTTCCATCTCACTAGCCACCATGTCCGCACGTAAGGAAACCGCCTCGTCTGACCCCAAGGACAACCGAGCCGCCCAGATCCTCGTTGCCATGGCCGCGGGTACCACTGACAAGGAGCCGGAGTGTGACACGGCCAACTGCATCAACAAGACTGTTAGCAACCCTGTTTGTTGTGCAAAGTGTCTGGCTTACATGAGTGAGAAGTAGACGCAGGTCTTTTTGCCAAGGCCAATGAGCCTATCCGAGGCTATGGTATAGAGACAAGGTCTCATACATATCCGAGACTATGCTACATGTTGTAGAGATCAAGGCTTGAGATAGCTAATACTGCCGTAGAGACAAGACCTATCGTAGATGACCAAGAGTATCGTAGAGACCAAGTAGTATGTAGCAATGAAAATAAATATCTTTGGTACTCTTAGCACGCTGTGTCCATAGCATAGCAGAAGTGATTCTATCTCTATAAACCCCCAATCAACTCCAGCACCTCATGTTCCATTACGCCTCCTACCACCTCTAGTACTCCTATCCACATGCCCCTTGAGCACCTTTCTCGTCTCCACCAAGCTCCTCTTGTGCTTGCTCTTGGCCTTGCCCATCGTCATGAAAATGTTCTTGTTGCGCTGCTTCTCCTTGTTGCTCGTGCTCTTGCCCGCCGCCTGCAACTTGGACTTGCGGATCGCCTGTGTGCTCTTGTGCTCCTCGCGGTCTGGCTTGCCCTCCTTTGCGAGCGCGACACGCTCCTCCTTGGTCAGCTTGCGCAGACGAGCTGGCGCCTCGATCTGCTCCGCTGTGAGGCCGTCGTCACGGTGACGGTTCTCAAGCTCCTGCTGACGCTTGCGGCGGTTGCCCATGGCTTTATCGACGGAGGCCGACATTCGAAGTTCTTGTAGCTTGGCTAGATCGGCGGGTGTAAGGATAGTTGTGGTGGCGAGCTTGGAGATGCGCTCAATCTCGGCCTCCTTTTCCGCGATGTGCTTCTTTGCCTGCTCGTCCTCCACTCCATCCTCGTCTGTCTTTTGTTTCTTCGAAGCCGGCTCATCTTCACCCTCATCCTCCTCGTCGGAAGAATGATGCACATCGATCCAACCTCCTGAATCGCTGCTATCGTCAGAGTCAACCTCCCACTCATCAGACTTGTATCCATCTTCCTCCTCTTCATCGCTTCCAACATCCTCGGGAAGACCCCTGGCAAGTCGTTTCCGCTTCTTTTCTTCCTCCTTCCACTTCTCCAGAAGCTCCAAGCCCTCGATACCACCAACATCCTCTTCACCAAATTTGCGCTGGGCCTGGATTCCGGCCTTTAGGTTGATGGTAGCGTTCTTACCACGATCTCGCTTCTTCAAGAGCTCTGCACCGACCTCTCGGTACAGCGACAAGAGACCCTTAGCAGCCATCATGACACCCTTGTCCTTACTCTTGCGGTATTGAACCAAGTCTTGCAGCAACGTGTCAGTCATGGCTAGAGGTTGTCGAGCGCAGATCTCGCGAATCGAGTTCAGACCAGCAGCTGCAACCTCGGCGGCAGAAGCTTCTGAGACGAATTCGTTTGCGATCTTTTGGATCAATGGCTCCAACACATCAGGAGGCACCAAGTTGTGCACTGCCTGCGCCAAGGAAGCCAAGAAAGATGTGACAGATTGTTGTCGAGGAGTAAGAAACTTGATAAACCAGGAGTAGAGTGCGACAATTGTCAACTTGTGTAGACCAACAAGTCGAGTGACAAGTTGCACAACTAGAATCTTGGTGTCGAGAGATAGCTTGGCCTTGGTATTTTGTAGGTGTTTCGAAAAGAGCTCTTCGGCAAAGTTCTGAGGGTCATGAAGAAGGTGTAGAGCAGAAAAGTTGAGCGGGTGAGGCTTGGTCTTCTTTCGCTCGGCACGCTTCACCTTATCGACGGCCTTGTCGTAGGCCTTTTTCGACTTTTTAGTCTTTTTGTTGATGCCCATCTGATGCTTGACCTGGCTTAGATCAACATCCTCATCACTGCTCTCGTCCTCGAGCTCTTCTCGCTCCTTGTCTCCTCCAAGGAAGAATCGAACAGCACCGACCACCACCTTTTCATTATCGGAGAGACAAGCCTCCTTCATAACATCCACAGGCTTCGCATCCGTCCAGAATTGTCGCTTCCACATCTCACGGGTGAGTTTGATGGCCCAAATGGCCCGCGGCGAGGATCGGTCGGCGGTCACAAGGTTGTAGAGGACGGTCTGAACGGTGCGGTTCAGAGGATGGTTGATGGACTTTGTGTTTGAGTTTCGCAGGTCGCTTAGGATCTTTTGGAATAGAGTTTCACGGAGAGTTTTGCTCGGCGAAGACACAAGAATAGGGAAAAGTGTGGTGAGGACGCTGGTCGAGTCGATGACTTCCTTTCGACGGAGCAGAATCAGACTTCCGACAATCTTCTCACGCAGCTCAGGGTGTAGAACAACATGATGCTGTGTGAGAATAGCCTTGAGGTCGTCGGGAAAAGTCTCAGTTTCTTCCTTGTAGCAATCTGCGACGTGGGCGATGAGATCGATGATATTGTGGAAGGACTCGACCGAATCAGCTGTCGCAGTGGCGGGGGAGACGAGAAAGATCTCGCGCTGTGCCTCATATTGTTCCCATTGTTTTAAAAACTCCTCCTTGTATGACCTGGTATCTCGGGTTAGCGATTGATGGTGCTGTCGCAAAACGAGGCGGGCCTACTTGGGATCGCGCCGGATTTTCTGCTGGAGACTCGCGCTGTAGAGATTGTCAGTTTCTGGGTAGATGCTGAGACACAGAAAACATACAAGTCAGCGTCGATCTTCTCGAGCGCAGCGACTTTGCGTTTGACCATTGCGACGTCGCAATTATTGTGTTGTTTTGTTAAGTGGGGGATAGTGTTGGTCCCTTTGGCTTTGCAATGAGGAAGAAATTTTGGTAGATTTTCTGACTGATAAGATAAGCTCTGTTACACGCGGAATATCACCGCTCTCACAGCGGGCCTAGAACATGGTAATTCTTGGCATTTCTATACTACATGAGAATATCTGATATCATTTTGGAATATTTATCATATCTATCATATCAGATACCTTGAATGAGGTTTAATTCTCACTTCAACATGAATACACTATAAAGACTATCAAGGCTAAGAGGCAGATCAAGGTAAGAGATAGGTTACTTTTATTAAAGGAATGGCTATCGAAACGATTGAATCATTGTACCTAATCCCTTCTCGACCCAGTGAAACGAAACTCCTTGACTACATCTGGGCCGAGCACTTGTCTTATGCGCCTGTTGTTGACCGTACTATCATATAAGCAGGCGGGGCATCTCTAAGCTTGCGCTTAGACCCTGTTGGAATGCCTCAAGCCATGAGGGTGAGAGTACTTGGATGAGGGCTCGACGTTCTCAACAAGTTTGGCCGAAGATTCCTCAATGGCCTTCTCGATGACCTTTTCCACCTTGCGAGTGCTGTAAGGGGAGTTGCGCTTGCCAAGCTTACTATGCTTGCCAGAACCCTCAGTCTCGGCTTCAGCCTCTTCTCCTTCAGCCTCGTCTCCTTCAGCCTCGGCCTCTTCTCCTTCAGTCTCTGCCTCAGCTTCAGCCTCCTCGTTGAGATGAGACTTTCCAGATCCCCAGGACTCCTCAGATTCGGCTTCGGCTTCAGCACCCTCGTTGTCGTGGGAAGAGCCAGACTCCACATTCTCTTCCTCGAGACCAAAGATGACAATGAGAGCCTTTCGGACATGCTTGTCGATAACCTTGGCAAGGAGCTTCTCGACCTTCAAAGTGGCCTTCTCGACCTCAGCAGCCGTGGGGTAGTCACTAAGGGCCTCGTGAGCCTCTCGGAAGATCTTGTCGGCCTTCTCAACGATAGCCACCACGGCCTTTTCGATAGCCCTGTCAACCGTGTGTTCACTAGGCTCCTCAACTCCCTCAATCTTGCTGATACGGTGGACAGTGTGCTTGAGTTCTTTGGCAACAACGGATGCGATAACCTTCTCAACCTTCTTGATGATGAGCTCGAGAATAAGGGCGTCACCTTCCTCTTGACCCTTGATCATGGCCTTGCGAAGGGACTTGTCGACAGCGGAGTTGATGTCTTCCTCGGCCTTCTCAATGTACTTCTCAACCTTGGCAGTGTTGGCTTCCACAACGCTCTCAGATCCGTGAGGCTGGGGGAGGGCCTCGCGCTTGTAGCCATGGTGGCCATGGTGGCCGTGGTGGCCGTGGAAATGGACGAGGAAGAGCTTCTCATGTGATTTGACGAGCTTCTTAAGTTGCTCCAGTTGGAGGTATACCTGGTACTTGTAATCGTCGTGGTGATGCTCGGGCTCACGATGATGCTCGTGCCCCTCATGATCGGAGTGAGGCTTATATTCCTCGTGACCGTGATGCTGCTTATGCTCCTCGTGGCCATAGTGACTTTCAGACTCATGGTGATGCTTGTGCTCCTCATGGCCGTGGTGGTTGGGCTCGTGACGCTCGTGGTGCTTAGACTCATCATGGTGCTTGGACTCATCATGGGAGTGCTCCTTGTGATGCTTATTGTGTTCATATTCCTCCTTCTCATGCTCCAACTCATTGAGCTTCTTGCGAGCCTCTACCAAGAGCTTCTGATACAGCTCATGGTGACCCTCCTTGGCAAACTTCTTGAGGAGCACACGAACCTCGCTAGCATCAAGGTGCTCGATCTTCTCTTGCCAAACGAAGGTAACAGGCTTGTCGTAATGCTCAAGAGATCGCTTGGAGTAGCCATGGTCACCGTGGTGGTGATGTCTGTGGTTCTCGTGATGATAGTGTCCATGGCGGTGTCCGTGGTGATGTCCATGGCGGTGATACTCATGATGGCTATGGCGATGCTTGTGATGATGATCGTGCTGGTGGTCATGGTGATGGCCATGATGATGTCCGTGGCGGTGCCTGTGTCTGTTTTCCTCATCATCATGATGATCTCTATCGTTATCATCATCTGATCTTCTAGAATGGTGGTGGTATCCGTCATGGTGTCCATCGTGATGGCCATCATCGTGGTGGTCGTGATGGTCAGCATGGTGGCCGTTATGATGCTCGTGAAGCTCAGAATGGTGATGTCCGTAGCCATGGTGGTGTCCATCATGGTGATATCCATGTTCATGGTGATCGTGGTGTCTATGATGGCCGTTGTGATCGTGATGATCATGGAGTCCATAACTGTTAACCCAGTCGCCCAAGGACTCTCCATCGAAATGATGATCATGGTGGCCAGAATCGTGGTGCTCGTGATGGCCGTTATGTTCATCATGTCCGTGATGGTGCTTGTGATGGTGATGCTCCTTATGGAGGTGGCCGTGTCTATGCCTGTGCCCGTGATCGTGCGAGTGACCATGCTGGTGCGAGTGACGGTGTCCATGCTCATGGGTGTGCTTGTGATGGTGACGGTGGCGGTGTTCTTCGTCCTCATCTTCGTCCTCGTCCTTCTCGTCGTTCTTCTCGCCACGTCGATGGAGCCTAGGACTCATGTTAATTCCGACTGCCTGGCAATCTGATGGAGTGCTTACTTGTGTCGCTTCTCTTCTTCAGCCTCTTCAGCCTCTTCCTCCTCAGCCGCGGCTTCTCCCTCTTCGCCCTCGTGCTTGCGCTTCCTCTCCTCTTCTCCAATGTTCTCGGAAGCCTCGCTCTCACTCTCGCCCTCGGCAGATTCACCCTCGGCAGACTCGATCAGCTCGATCCTGCGGCCCTTGTGGCTGCATACGGTTAGTAATATAGCATGAAGCCAACGACGGGTATACGTACTCCTTGCACTCAGAGCAGGTGTAGCTGAGAGTAAAGTACTTCTCATCGACTTCAGCGGCGCGGCTGTAGAGCTCATACTTCTTGTGACCATGGGCAATGATAGCCTTGACCTGGATGTAGAGTCGCCAGCCGCCGTGATCCTCGATGGGGCACATCTCGGCATACGAGCCGCCATCGGTGAGGGAGAAGTAGGGGACGTGGCACTTGACCTGCTTGTAGTCATGCACAGCCTTGCAGTGGTCGCTCTCCTTGCCGTACTTGAAGGAGCTTTCGGTGGGAGGTCGACCACGCTCAACCTTGACAATGACATCCTCGTACTTGTAGTGATCGATGTGCTTGAAGTTGACGACGAAGGCATTGTCCTTGAAATCAAAGGAGACCTTGCTCAGAGCCTCATGGGGAGCGCAGTGAGGGGTGTCAACACAGAGATCCCAGGATTTGCCAGGCTTGTAGTCGTTCTGGGGAAAGACAAAGGTCTCAGGGTTGGGAACCCACTTGCTCTTGCCATGCTTTCCACATCCGTCAAGAGAGCGATGATCTCCTTTTCCGATGTCGATTTCGAAGCGGTCAAGAGCTTCGTGGGCCACAACTCCGAGGGCGCCATGAAGCGCGTAAAAGAGAGACGTTCTCATCTTCGCTTTCAGGATCAAGAGAAGAAGTGAGAAGTAAACGAATGAAGATTGAAGTTGGTTTGTTTGGCATGATTGATTTCTCGAGGTTGTCTGGGGTTTTTGTATCTGTCGTTGATCGATCACAAGTCTGTTCGATACTAAGAAGAACCTTGAGAAAGAGAGGCTGGAGGTGAAGGCACTCGAGATGACGGGATTCTGAGTTCTCAGATTCGGCGGATAAGAGGTCAAGCTTTCAGTAGAGGTAGGGTACGCGGAAACCAAAGCGGTTTTGAGATCGATGATGAGCCATCACTCAATTCGGAGGCGGGAAAAGGTTTCTGAGGGGAAGCCATAGCTGTTCTTGAGCTTGAATTAACGAGAGTTTGAGGTTGGACGACTGTGCAGGGAGCATGACGGATTCATCTGATAAGTATAGACTTTAGTATGCTGTTGAACATGAACGACTTGCCTGACCAACACCAGTGATTGCGGCAAAATATTCGCACAAGAACCCCTAGTTTCACTTTCAGAATGGAATGTTCAAGTGAGTAGGTGCGGAAAGACAATGCCACGACCTGCAAGGAAGCTCAAGAGAGAAAGTTGAGACTTTGGTGGCAGGAGAAATATGCATGTGATTAATGATCGAATCATGTAGCTACATACATGTAGAAGCACCTAATTAGTGACTGGAAGCTTGAGCTCATGAGATGTCGAAAGATCTCGAGTACAATTCCAGTGGCTAGTAAAGTGGAAAGGAAAGTTGTAGAAGCAAGCCGCATCGCCAACTCATCACAGATACATTGCAGAATGTGTCGGAAGAGCCTGACAAGATGGCGGGTTCGGTCCGTCAGGATGCTTTGGTTCATGTTCGAGATTCATTCAGCAGAAGAGTGCGTAATAGATCGTTCACCACGGGAACTGGTGATAGAAGTCAGTGGTGATCTGTTCGATTGAGTTCGACCGTAATAGACGTTGGCTTGTATCCTGAGGCTACAAGATGATGGTTCTGTTGGGAATCGTTAATAGGTTGAAGCGATCGTAGGAAAGTCAAGAGGACCTGGATAGCTACCAAGCGATAAGGCTGTCGCTGGTAAGTCTATTACCCAACATCAACGGAGGCACCGAAATATGAGCGTAATAGAGAAGATTTGGGAGTTTATGATGATGTTGAGTCAATACTTCCTGGTGGTGTTGAATGGAGATTTCAATGTGGTTACCACGGGGTTCTTCCCGTGGGGCCTTCCTCAGATACATACCTCTAACCATTATAGAGGTAAGCCTAAATTTCCATAAAAGAATATTCCTGATTGAGGTGAAATAGAGTTAATATGAAAGTCATGTTTAGTATGGAGAACAACAAGTTACATCCTGGAGCTCTGTTTCGATGTTCCTGCATAGGAAAAAATGAGTGTTGCGAGTTATCCATCTTAACTCAACATGAGAGACTAGATACATAGAGTAAAGGAAAGAAGACAAGTTCAGGACTTTCACTAATAGTGCAAGTGCAGTCATTTATTGGTTTACAATACAAGAGTTACATCCATTTGAGGCTCGGCTCCCAACCTTTTAGTGGAAATCAGCTGTATGTCCCCAAATCAGAATCCTCCTTTCCCATGTAAGCTCAGTTCTGTGCCAAAATGCATGGGGGAAAAGCGTCTCCCATATCCAAGATTAAGATATGACGAAGTCATCCATCGCTCACACCAGTCTTTCTTCGCTAGTCTCGGTGATGTTCGTGCCAGGCTGAGAACGTCGACTGAAGCAGGCTGCAAAAAAGCCACAGATTCCGGACCAAGCATAGAGAATCATGCTCATAGTTCCAAAAATGAAGAATGGGACAAGGGTGTAAGTGGAAAAGTCTATTCAGTTGGTCAGTATCTTTTCAAGCTTGGGGTGTTCACTTTCACTTACAGACATAGCCACCAGAGCGCTTCACCACATTGTACAGCTCATTGCGCATGATGCTCTCGGCGCCTTGTTCCCATTTCCAAGGGCCGATCATTCGAAACTTTGTGTTGAAGTTGGGTCCCATTGCCCACGTGTAGAAGACTCTCTAGCCCTTCTTTATCACGCAGAGGATCTTGGGCGCAGAGCCAATGTCTAGAGCGAGCTGGTAGGCATAGCTCTCATGGTCGACGGCTCGCTTGGTTTCGAAGAAGCTGTAGCCACCGCGAGAGTGGAGCTGGTAGTCTAGTTCATACGGGTCGAGAGCGTTGGCGTCGCGAGTGTTTGGCACCTC
Source organism: Fusarium guadeloupense (assembly GCA_021655865.1). Classification (NCBI taxonomy): domain Eukaryota; kingdom Fungi; phylum Ascomycota; class Sordariomycetes; order Hypocreales; family Nectriaceae; genus Fusarium; species Fusarium guadeloupense. Next base: position 10,095 of record JAJJWM010000166.1, read on the forward strand.
GTTGGGATACTGGTGCTGGAGTAGACGAAGAACCCACAGCTGGGCCTGAAGCTCTGCAAGGGGAGGGATAGCACCTAAATGGTCAACAGAGTCCGTCAGTTTACTTGTGAGAAGACTTACCAATAGCAGGGCGGACAAATCCAATAAAGCCCAGGGTTACATCTCCTTCTTTATAGATGCCTCGAACGTTGGCCTGCGGAACACTAGGGTAGTTGTTGTTCAAGAAGCGGAACTCTCGGGTGTAGCCTGTAGCGAATACTAAAACATCAGGCTTGAGCTGTTCTAGGGGGAGGTCAGAGTCGCTCGAAAGCTGCTTGGTGAAGTGCATGGAGCCGTCGCTATCGATTCTCTTAGGCCAGGTCATGACATCGATCTTCTTGCCGTCCGTGTCCTTGATTTTGACGTTCATGAAAAAGGTTCGGATGCGGTTTGCCCAAGAACCAGATCGTTTACCAACGTTCATGTAGGGAAGTGCCTTGTCAGACTTGCACAAAAGAACTGAGACTGTTAGCTCGTATTCTGCGTATTGATTTGGATGACCTACTGGCGTCCATGTACTTTCGGGATGCACTCATCTGACCAACCCACTGATCAGGGCCCTCTTCAGTACCTGAGATGAGAGTGTGCATCTTCTTGATCCATCGATCATAGTAAGTCCAGAGGAGCTGACTGCTCTGAAGCTTCGGGTGAACATAGGCTGTGTCGAACAAGCTAGCGACCGAAGTGTCAACGGGCTTGTTGGGGACAGTAGGTGCTCCGCGACCCATGACCTGGGGCACTGGGATGATCTGGGATCTGTTACTAAACCGAAAAAGACTATTCATAACAACGTACCTTTGGTGCACAAAAGAAGCCGTCGCGGTGGCAAAGTGTGACAGACTTGGTATCTGAAGTTACGGCAAGGTATGCGAGGTCCATCCCAGTCTCACCAGCACCCATGATGTAGACATTGGTATCCTTGCCAAATTGAGCTCGAGACTTGAGGTGGGACGAGTGAAGAACCGAGTTGACTCTCTCAATACCCTCGATGTGGGGGATAACAGGGTTGACGTTGATGCCGCTGCAGACAGCCACAGCATCGCACTCCCACTTAGAGGAGCCGGACTCACTGATCAAGTTCAGAATGTGGCCGGTGTTGTTCGGACCACGGCGAACACTTTCAACGTTTGTGTTGCACTCGATCATAGACCAAAGGTTGAAGTTCGTGGCATAGTCTTTGAGATACTGAACATAGACTTGCGGAGTCACGAAATCAGGGGCATCTTCTGGGAGACGAAAGTCGGAGAATGCAGTCAGATACTTGGATGAGACAAGCTAAAAACAGTCAGTATGTGATGTTCAACTGCTTGGAGAGGGAACATACCTCGGCATCTTCGTAGACGCGATAAGCAAAAGTGCCGCCAACTTGAGCTTCAGCTTCAAAGAGTCGGGCCTCGATAGGCGGGATAGGAAAGTATTCGTGCGCATGGGCAAGGAACTTGAGGGTAATCAACCCAGCCGGACCACCTCCAATGATGGCGACCTTCATCGTGTCCTCTTTAGCTAGTAGCAATGATAGCAAGATTCCAAGACGAGATGGCTGAATGAAAGCAAGAAGATATTGATGGACCAAAACTCGAAAGATGTTTTGGTTGTTGGTGTCGGTTGAAGAAGAAGGAAGAGGGAAGATGAAAAAGAAAAGAATTGAGTGTTGCAGATCCCAGGTAGAGGCGAATGAATCATGGTGAATATCAAGTCTGCCAGTGCCAGGTGCCGGCAGCTGGCAGTCCAAGTTGCATTCACGATATTCACATCCCTTAGCTATCAAGGTGCTCAATAGAATGAGGCATCAAGCTATTTTTCTTCGTTAGGCCTGGTATATCAGTACCAGAATCTTTATAGCAAATGACCCCTAGGAAATTCTTTTCTAGCAGGCAAAGTGAGGCTATCGCCAGTTTGGACACTGGAGCATGTCATCCCAAACTTGCCCTTGCTCTCCCCATTTATATTTGAAGACGTGATAATATCTATTAGAAAACGCTTTAAGGATTATCATAAGAAAGCCGGGACTGATAAAGCCATTCATTGTATACAATTTCCAGTGTCTATATGAATGCTACCTGAGCTAACAAGAACTTTAGGCGCTAATCATTAGAACTATATCAAGCCTGTACGACTGTCCACAAATCTCTCTGGCCGCTATGGAAGTAAAATTGGAAAGACAGCCACCCTTTTCCTGTGCTTCCAAACGAACATGAACATGGCATTTCTGATCCCAAAACGTCTGGTAGGTGACAATGGGTTTTAGCACGTATATTCAATATATACCATCGTTGCTCCAGAACACCCACATAATCATCAGATCTCCCACCAAAAAAAACTCCATAAGTCAATTGCATTGCTGAATAGGTTATATCTGTTGTTAATGGGGCTGTATGCCGAGGTCTGGGAGCGTTGTTGGTGTAGTTGAATACTTCTTCCTGCATCTTGGGTAGATTACCCTGTACTTCATCAAAGGGCTGTTATTGATGTCACTGAAATGACTCGATGAGCCAGCTATGAACTTTACAGGCTCCTTTTCCTAATCTGTCCAATAAGCTTGTTATGTATGGATAAATAATTCGAGGTTGACGTACTATGTACCAGATCTCGGTCAAGATCGGAGTGTGGGGGCCGTGGCGGGGCTCACCTCGGTGAGAAGAAGCTTGTCTTAGTTTTTTCTCTTTTTCTAGAATCGCAAACCAAAGTTCGCTTCTACACGCACGACATGGCCCAAGAGACGGTACAGCCCAATTCTTGGGTGGCCTTGCGCCTCCCCAATGAGACCTTTCGCGTCTTACAAGTCACACCTAACACGTAAGCTAATTCTCATTCTTGCGCTTTGCCGCGACTAACTTGCGACAAGTACCATCTCCCTGGGCAAGTATGGCTCGTTTCCAACAAACCTCATCATCGGCCGCCCGTTCCATTTCACCTACGAGGTCCAGGACAAGCGCGAAGGCGAGACATTTGCGCGATTGCGCGTCGTTCCTGCTAAAGAGCTCAACGCCGACGACTTGGCCGACACGAGCGCCAGCGCCGAAGCAACAGAAGCCGCAGAAGGCGACGACGTAATCGCTGCCGCTGATGGGGAGGAGATGACTCTTGTCGACGAAAGTGGCAAGGTTCTTGTGCGATCAAACCGTGAGATCATCGACGACTCAGCTCGGCAGACGCTCAAGCCTGAGGAGATTGAGGAGCTCAAGCGCAAGGGCGCATCAGCTGGCAAAGAGCTGATTGCCAAGCTACTCCTCTCGCATACCGCCATTGACCAGAAGACGGCCTATTCCCTCGCAAAGTATAAGCTTCTCAAGACGAAAAAGTATATTCGACGGTTCACTGTGTTGCCTCTGGACGTGCCGATGCTGGGACAGTGGCTGCTGGAAGACCGCGATGCTTCCAAGATTCTCGAGATGAGGCAAGAGATGATGGCTCTTGTGGGATGCTGGGCAGACGTTCACTTTGGAGGTGTGCCCACTGAGGAAGCCAGCGCATCACAAGGTGGAAGATGGTTGGTAGTAGACGACACGGGTGGTTTGCTGGTCGCTTCCTTAGCCGAGAGAATGGGAATACTTCATGCAAACCCTGACGAAGAGACCGCAGAGGACGACGCCACAGTATCAGCTGCCGCAGAGACCAGCGCCGCTCCTACAGAGGAATTGCAACAAGACCAGCCTCAAACAACATCAGAAGCTACAAACCCTCCCTCATCACCCAAGGAACAAAGGCTACCGGAGAGGAAGCGCCATCCAAAACGAAGCGATTTCAACGTCCCCTATGTTAACAAGAACACCCTCACTTTGATCCACGGCCAGACCCAGCCCAACCTCGCTCTTCTACGGTACTTCAACTACGACGCCGCCAACGCCAACCCTTCCTATCCTTACCACCCGCTCGACACCAATCTCATGCCCATCTCGTGGCTACAGCTCCTAGCCCCCGAGGAAGACGACGCCTACACCAACCAGCCCCCTGAGGCCACACCCGAAGAGATCTCTACATGGAAGACGAATCGACGAGGCAACTACCACCGCAAGCGACGGAGATGGGCGCGCATTCGACATGTAGTCGACACAACTCGCGCCGGCGGCTTCTCGGGCCTCGCAGTCGCAAGCACCATGGACCCCATATCCATCGTCCGCAGCACCATCCCCCTCCTCGCAGGCGGCGCCCCCATCGCCATCTACTCCCCCACAATCGAACCCCTAACACAACTCGCCGACTGCTTCAGCGTCGCGCGCCGAGCCGCGTGGGTATCCTCTCCCCCGCCCGAGGTAGAGACCAAGACGGCCGAGGAGCTCGAGCGCTGGGAGGGCACTGAGGAGTTTCCCATCAACCCCACGCTCCTGCTCGGCGTGACGATCCAGACCAGCAGGGCGCGGCGGTGGCAGGTTCTTCCGGGCCGCACACATCCCTTTATGATGGGACGGGGCGGCGCGGATGGATTCTTGTTTACGGCGTGGAGGGCGGTGCCGGTGGAGGGTAAGATTGAGGCCAGGGGCAAGTTCAAGCGGAGAAAGATAGAGGGGTGAGGATTGTATAAAGTTAGTTTGATAGCGTATCGTTAAGTAATCACCCAAGGATGGGCTGTCTGCCAAGGTTATGATTGTCATGTGAAGTCTTGGTGAGTCTCCTCTCAAAGGAGCGTATGCTTATAATGCTTAAGGGCACCCAAACACTTATATTCTATACAAGAACGCTTATAAATTCCAGTACCTTAATCAACTAAGTGGAATCTTTAGTCTGTTGATATTTCCGTAACACTATTATAAGGATACAGTAACAATGCCTTGTTTGAGGTAAACATAACTTGATCTCTTGATGAACTCAAGAACTCATCTGTTATTTGAAGATGCTCATCAAGGATCAATATCCATTCACCGATTAGCTTTGAGTCTTTGTCACTGCTATGCATTCTTCTTTACCTTCTCATACAAGAGCCAAGCCGACTCGAGAGTTATCATGCCCCTCTCAAGTTTTTCATTGTTTAATGACTCCTCATATCTCGATGACAAGGTATCTGCTCCCAGGCGTGGCAGGCCTCCACACCTAGAATGGTTGTATTTTAGACATGAGGCTTCCCTTTCGTTCTCAGTCGACATCCATCTGCTTACCCATGAGGTTCAGCATCATTAAGAATGTTGACGATCATAAGACCACACACTACCCACGCATCGCTTTGAAAGAGCCAGCTTATCAACTTCGAATATCCGTACATGTACAGCATGAATAACGCCTCATCATTGTAGCACACGGGAATCTAACAACAATTGACTACGTTCCATCTGAGACTGTACGTGTTATCATAGTTTATTAGCTACTAGGCATCCAGCATTAACCAAGTACATAAGTAAACGTTCATTCATAACGATTCATATCGATGTTTATACATGCAATACATCCACATTAGCCGAGATCCATTCGTATGAATCTGACCTAAAGTTGTCGTCCAAGATGCTATTCTTGTCCGCCGTCTCAAACCACATGAGCTTCTTGCTCTCCTTCCACTCGGGCCACTTGGCATATTTGGTAACGCCCTCGTTAGGGTCGAGGTTATACAGAAAGTTGAAATAATAAGTCCGAATACTCCGCATGGCATTGTTAGGCCACAGGCCATAAAAGACCTGCAGCAGGTCTGAGCCATGCATCGTTCCGAGAATCGGCGTGCCATAGTTGTAGCTTGCGAGGTAGGACCACGCTGGCACATTTGGGTTGTTGTCTGTGGCCTCTTTGAGAAAGATGCGCCTGGTGAGCGAAAAGACAAGATCGCCAAAGATGGCTGCACGGCGCTTGAAGCCTGGGAAGATCTCGTTGAGTATGGCAGTACGGAAAGGACTTCCCGTACTAAGAGCCGTTGGATAGGTATTGACAAGAGTAGTCAACTGTTCCTTGGTGGCCTTGTTAAAGTAGAATTTCTGCAAGTAGTCGACAAACTTTGCTGTCGTCGTCAAGTTGGGCTGAAACAGTGCAAAAAGAGTTCCCTCGTCTTCTTGATTTCCGTTGATCATGGGAACCGCGTGGTAGCGTCCCGATGCAATCAGCGCTTCCGGGCTGTCAGGGAGCACTGTGCCATCGGGGCGAGGGAGGTAAGATAGAGCCAGTGAGTTGTACGACAGAAGTCCTGGAACAGAGTTGGCAGCGTTCAAGAACTTGTCATAGCTCAGTTCACGCAGACACGCGAGGGTGTCAGAAGCACTGGAGCAACCGCCCTCCTTCACAACAGCGTCGTAGATTGCTTGAGCCTTCTCGCTGTCCACAGGTTCCGCAGGAGCGATACTGCCTGAGTTCATGATGGCCCCTCGGAATAGGGGCTTGCCCTTATAGTCGACATCGCCGCCATACAGAACCATCTGGTCAAGCACGGAGATGGCACCGGCTGACTCTCCCCATATAGTGACCTTTTCAGGATCACCTCCAAACGATGCAATGTTGTCCGCAACCCACTCGAGTCCCAAGCGCTGGTCGAGCAAGCCTAAGTTGGCACTTCCATCCTCCTTGATCTCGGCACCTGGCATGAAGCCAAAGCCAGCCACACGATAGTTGACGGCAACGAACACAAAGGGTTGATCCTGGTCAATGGCGGTGCCCAAAAGACTAGTGCCGTCATACATAGCACTCGAGCCGAGTTCAAAACCACCACCAAAGATCCAAAATAGAACTGGTAGTTTGTCGTCTGCCTTGGTACCTGCAGGCCGCTGGACAGTCATGGTGAGACAATCCTCCTGTCCAGTAATTGGTGTAAGGAAGGGAATGGCCAAGAAATCTGAGAGGAATTCAGAGATAACATCTTGCCCCCCAGTTGAGATGAACATCTGAGGGCATGATGGACCAACAAGACCAGATGCGTCGAATTTACCCAGTGGCTTCGACAGCTTCTTTGGGGGCTTGAGACGCAAGGAGCCCGTGGGTGGCTCTGCGAAAGGGATAGCCCTGAACGATTCAACCTTGCCGGAACTAGAACCAATGATAGTACCAGAGGGAACAGCGACGGTGACTTTGGCCGCTCGTTCCTCAACCGTGACAGGTGTAGCAGGTTTCGGGGCAGCAACGGGCTCCGGGACAGGGAATGGAGCCGGGACAGCGAGTACAGCAGCGAACAGGCCGAAGCCAGTGATCACACTGTGACACCTCATTGCTTACTGAGAGACTCGGGCGATATCGAGTCTCAAGGTTCTGAAAGACAAGAACAGCAATGTGAGAAGGGCTGAACTAGGGCACCACTCAAGAAGAGCTGCAGATAGAGAAGTACAAGTCTTCTGCAAGGCAAGAGGCCAGTGGAGGGACGGTGCTTTCCAGTGGTTCAGTCAGTCATGGAATATCCCGAAGGTGGGAGATGAGCTCAATTTGAACTTATCGAGATCATAGCCTTGTCTGCCCGATCCCCTCTATTGTCTCCATCCTAACAAACGCTTGGACTTGCTTGACGGGAGATTGAGTTCTCAACCCTGGGCGACGTCGACTTCAACTGCCATGCTTTCCTGCCTTGATCTCCCATCCCAGCAACTTGGCCTTCGGAACGGGAAGCCATGGCCGCAATCGGTTGAGGCCATCGCAGCCTAGCTTGTCCATCAAATCCCAAAAGAGCTTCAAAACCGAACAAGTCCCGGACTCAATGGTAAAGTCCCCGCTTCCCCATGGAGAGTGCCGGCGGGGATAGCATCGGTGAGCGGGAGAAGAGAGGAACACATGAAAGAAAGCAGCTGCCCAAGAGGGTCTTTTTCAACTCGAGACCGAGGCAACAACTCAAGAGATGGCTGCTCTATGGGAGAATAACTCGTATTCTGAGCTGGATTAGGGCATGTGGAGAGCGGGCGAGAAAGTGTGGTGGAGGGATGGGAAGAGGTGCTACTCGTTGGGACAAGACAATAGGCGCGGGAGGAAGTCAAGAGAGGGATGAAGATCGACGATCAGCTGGACAATTGTATTTTATAGTAGTTGAAGCTGGTTGGTGGAGGCAAGTGAAAAGGTTTCATCGGGCAAAGATTGATGGAGTCGAGTTGGAGTTGACATGGCACTTGTTTAGATCCCGGAACCTGGTTCGCCGTTCCTTCCCAACCCACATCGTCCGTCCGTTCTGAAGACCCGCAAGACGGGACAGGAACAAGATTGCGGGGAAGCTTAAATAGGATTCCTTCTAGGTATATCACAATTTAAATGAGGATCACTTTTACTGTAGAGACATTACTCAAGCCTCTCTGTGAATACAGTTGACCGACGCTATCAACTGAGTCTAAGAACCAAGCATGCTTATTTCCGTCTTACATACATCAACAACGTCATCGTCACATTCAACCCCAGACTTTCCAAAGCAACATTAAGTGGTAGAAGCAACCCTGCAATGCACAGTGACAACGGCTGGTTTTCCCTTCTGGGAAAACAAAAACATGGCCACTTCAGCCTTACCCAAAGGCTAGGTAGCGTCCTCGATTATCATAGACACCATCTCAAGTTTTGTTTCGCTCTGCCAAGAAACAAAATGTCTTACCACAACTCAGCTAATGCACCTTGTCGCATTTTGCAACCACTCTCTCTTCTCCCCTCATCCAGAACTGGAAACCAATACGTTGCTATTCCTGAAGCGAGCATGATATACGTTCGCTGTATGCAAGTGCGTGCAGCTGTTGTAAACCAAAGCTTCAGTTGAAGATGGCTGTCTCGGCTTTTTGTATCGACAAGATGGTGTAGTGATGCAGCATTTCCGAGGCTCGGATGAAAGTCAAACCGTTGGTACAAGAAACGGATAGACACGTGGTTCACGGTCATTAACTTTGTTATGGTTGTGGACTTGTGGTTGTGGTCATTCTACCGAGGCTGGATGCTGATAACTTTGATGAGCAAACTTGGGACCTGGCCATGAAAACAGTCATAGAATATCACACCATGTATGCAACAGTAAACTTTAAGCAATATGTTCATGATTCATCGTAAAGTGCCTACCCACCCGCCCTTCAAAGTCGCTGCAAGAATCCACAAGAAAGGGATATTTACATGCCCTCAAAATCTCGTTCCGCATCGTTCCGCGCATTACAAAAGCTTGTCATAACCAGACCTGAGCCAAATACTTCCGCTCGTAACCTAATAACCATGTGCCTTCGCGCCGTTGCCGTTGCCGTTGCCGTTTAATGTAGGTGCCTCTGAGGCAAAGTCTTCATGCAAAACCCAAAGTCAGTCCAGCCAATGCATAGTGTATCGTGAATGCATCTAGTTCCCTCAAAAACGATATCCGTGGGTATACTGCTAACCGTCCCATCCGGTGCATCCGACGTAGCCAGTCTCACATAACCACGCCCACTGGCGTGCCCTTTTTCAAACACCGCTTCTTTGACACCATTGCTGGCTCTTCCTCGGACTCTTCCTCGAAGCTGCTGTTAATAACTTCGGAGAGAACCTCTCGCTTTCGCTTCTCGCCGCCTTGTTTCTCCGGATCTTTCTCCCAAGTTTCTATCTCATCAGGATTGAAAGCACCGACAACATCTTGGCCCAAAGCTTTACCAAGTCTCTCTCGTAGGCCCAAAATCGGCCAAATAGGAACCCTTGTGTATTCGATCTTGAGGCCCGAAACCGCAGCGTCATCGTCGTCAAGCGGAGCTTTGAATGGATCGTGAAACTTGTCCAGGAATTCCTTTGTCACATACCCAGTATAGACAATAAATTCAGATGTGTCGGTATCGGTAGTGAGGATCCGCAACTTGACGTCCTGAAAGTCGGGGCGTGGCGGAATGCCATTGTCCGAAGACATTCGCGAATCGCGTCTGCCTGAGGCGGGTGGTGGAGGGTAAAAATATTTCTGCGCCATTCCCAAGAAAATTCCCACAAAGTGTGCGTCATGATCTGAATTCGAAGGTATGAGCATACGGGCCCTTAGTTGCTGAAGACGAAACACAGGCTCGTTCCAAGATCTCCCAGGGCCAGGTGCGACGCGAAACAGGTTGTTTCGGACTGAGGCCAGCTGCGTCTTGCCAATGTAACAGATCATGGGTAAATTAGCGGGGCTTTGGTTGGGAGAAGACTGTGTTGAGATGTTGAAGGATTCGGCGGGCCGTGTCGAAACCGATTTGAAGGAGGAGTAGGAAGACTTGGTCTCATCAGATGGGAAATTCCACATGATTTGCCCGCGCACAGCATCGCGATAGACGCGACCGCCGAAGTATAGATGGAGTTCGGGTAGATAATGCGGCTTGCTGAAGGTTGTGGGCCATAGCGTCATGAGGACTGTCTTGACGGCGTTGGAGGAGAGAATAGGGTGCATTGCGTCGGGCAAGAGGATCTGAGTGAGCGCATTGCTAAGAGTGATGATGGTATTTGATGGGCTAAGGTGCCCTCGTGAAGGTGGTGTGCCGGGAGCGGCGGAAGGTTGAGGTGTATCGCATGGTGGTAGTTCCTCCCATCTTGCACCGAGAAGTTGAGCATGTAAATCAGTCCAGCATATGGGCCGCACAAAGAGTGACGTGCCAGAGTGTTGCTGGAAGATATCGTAGAGCGAATTCTTGGCCGGCCGATAAATGCGATGCGGGCGCCTTTTGCGCGGGGTCGCAACGGGAGCCTGCGAAGTGCAAGGCGTCGTATCGGGGGACGATCCGTTGATATTGACGTTGACCTTGCCGTTGCGCGACGGAGTCGTCGAAGTTGGAGGACGAGAAGTTGTCATGTCCACCAGACTACACAGCTGTCCGATGAAGCTGCCTCTGCCAAAGAGAGAACTGTCGCAAGGAGGATTAGTACCCAGGATGTCTTCGTATAGGGTGATCGTTGTTGTCGGAGGAAGAAAAGAGCCGGGCGTAAACTTACTCAAATGATAGCATTCAATGAATGATATTGTATTTGCCCCCTTGGATGACTCTTGCTGGTTTCGCTGCCTGCACCTGGATGTTTCTGTTCCTCCAAAGGTCTGCTTGCGACGCGCCCTTGATGGTTCCCTGTTTATCTCCAATGACAAGCTCTCACTAGCGGCTGGCACGAGCGTCTGCCCTTGTCAGAGATTGACAAAAAAAAGTAAAAAAAGGGGTTTGGAAGCGAGACAGCGACCAATAAGAAGGGAGCTGGAAGAAAAAGAAGGCAACCGGAAACTGATGAGGATGGTTTGCCTTTGACACAGGTAAAAGAAGTGACAAGTGAGGAGGGTGAGGGGAAAAAAGAGAAGGAGAAGAGTCGGTGACACTTCACAGTGAGGCGGGTCGTTCTGCCTTTTCTTGTGGGAGCGTGAGCAAGGCTTGTTAGGCTTTTCCCTGCTCAATCTTAGGCTGTACAGTGGATAACCCAAGGAAAAGTCCAGACTGGGGCAGAGAGAGAAAATGTGAGCACGCGTCGCCACCGTGATTCGTTGGGAATGAGGGTCGCGAATATTCACGAGATCACGTGAGATCGATCGGAGCTCACTTAGGCAGCCACGTATGGAGAAGTGGGTTGCCGAGAAATGGATAGCCAAGAGTTTGCGGTGTGGCGGTAGGGGAGTAACGCCACATCGGCTTTTGGCCTGATTGTAATGAGGCATCAATTTTGACAGCACCAGCCTCGCTGCCCCACATCAAGGACAGCTTCGTGAGCAGCAAGCAGCTTGTCCGAAGCCCCGCCGGTGACGAAGCGCAACTAGCATCAGCTCTTAACTCGCGCCGACTTGAGCATTTTCTGTGAAAACAGCTTTGACATATTAGATCTGGTGTGTTGATTGCTGTTCAAGATGCCTGTATGTTCTTTTCTCCTCCCAATGTTTCCACAATCAGCTATAGATGCGCTCCACCGTCACTCTCGTTGCATCACCTCCGCCTCCGTATCTCACGATATCAATCCACAGCAAGCAAGCTAACCATGCTTCCCTCTAGGCATACAACTCCGTTTTCAACTCGGACCCCAATGTCCCCCGCATAATCGGCAACTTCCCTCTTTTACCTCTCCGAACCAAGACCCGTGGACCTGCCTATACTCTGCCTGCTCCTTCGCCGCCTCTGCCGGCCAACGAGTCACCCGACCCTGATAGTGAGAGCTACGATATCCTTGACGAGGTCCTCGCCCTCTTTCGAGCCAATACGTTTTTCCGGAACTTCGAAATCCAAGGCCCTGCCGACCGTCTGCTTGTGTATGGAATCTGGTTCGTCAGCGATTGCCTGACCAAGATCCGTCCTCATGCCTCCCTGCGTGATGCCCAAAAGGATGTTATGAACCTGGCGCTTGACCTCAACTTTGCTATTCCTGGCGACCCTGCCTGGCCTCTTAACCAGGTACGTGTGTGCCAAACTGCCTAGACAAACTGGCGCAAGACGACAGTATATTTTGGATTACTAACGTTTGATTTCAGATGTACGAGCCTCCCAGGGACAGGCAAGAAGCGGAACAGCTGAAACAGTACCTGTCGCAGGTTCGACAGGAACTGGCTACTCGGTTACTGGCTAGAGTATACGATGAGGACGAGACCAAGCCAAGCAAGTGGTGGTTGAGCTTCACCAAGAGAAAGTTCATGGGCAAGTCGCTGTAGAGTTTTGGCAAGGAGCGTTGAGGTGAACCCTATTAGAAGACTATGATGACACAAGAGTTGAAGAGCTGGCGCCATATAAAAGACGTTTTTACGCCATCTTGTTTTGTTTCGCAAGCTGGTTGTATTCAGGGGTATCACAGATGCTGTAGTGCACATCTGCCAAGTTTGTCGTTGTTTGAGTATAAGTCTGTTTCCGTAGATAAAACAAAACTAAACATTACCCAGGCAAAGCATTTTTGTTTGGCTCTACCTAGAGCATTAGTTTGATGTAGTATCTCGTTGGTTGGCTACTTTGAAGCAACCCGAGATCTCATACCTATATAAATTCCTCTCTTTTCCCATGTACGCGTGTTCCTTGAATTATTAATCCCTACATTTTATTCGTTATATACACAATTCTGGCCCGATCCGTCGCAACTACGGCCAAGAAGAAGCCACGGCTGAGTACCAAGTTGTGAAGCTTGTCGACTGGCTACCTAAAGTTCATTGCAACCCCTTACCTGTTCACCTTTCGAGATGGCTTCCAAACCACCTGATAAGCAAGGTGGATCCATAGGCTAAGATATGCCAAGTCTCTACAACCCCTAGAATGGGTCTTCTGATAACATAATCCAGATGAAATATGGCTTAGATTTAATCATTCGCGAGTTTCTACAGAACCCCCAAATTTGGGATATATATACTCCAGCAATACCAGTCGACCAGTGAATCACTGACCACTCCTGGGAAACGGCGGCACCGAAACTCCAGCTCAGGCAATTCGAGTCGAAGACCTGATTGCCACGCTGAGTGAGAAGCTCTCTCAGCTCATATGTTTTCTTCTCATCTGGATAAACAGACTATAACAGAAGTTTTCAATCGTCGGCAATCCGATCATGGGTGCCGTGGTCACTTCTCATTCCAGGTTTTACGTCTTGTGCCAAAACTCTGACCTTCCTTGAGCCATGAAGGTCCATCAATGCCATGATACTTCTCTATTCATTATAAACCTATGAGAACAAAACAATGTTCGAGCCCAACCAACCGCCCTGTTGATCTGTAGCAACAACTGTTCTTCTCAATCTATAGATTTTTCATTCCTCCGCCACTACCGCCCATGCTTAGAAGAACATATTTTGAATACTTTAAAGGCACTCAGCCCGATCAGACTGATCAATATCCTGGTGGTGTCGATTGATCAAGAAGACGGTCGAGCGGATGAGAGATTTTGATGAGAATGAACCTATCACGGAGGCGCCTGGTATATCTCAGGACTACCAGAGGGAGGAGGATGAGTATGGATCTATGAATGAGGCTTAGGAGCATTGAACAATCAAGATTGGTCTAGATACTTAAAGCACATGATGTGTAAAGAGCATAAATGGCGCGCCTTACTTCAGATAACCTGGAACTTTCCTTCAAAATGTATATAGCTTTGTCCTTTCAAAAAGAAATGATTCTGTTTAGGACATATGTTTACTGTCGAAGTGTTGAGCTATCCGATCATTAAATTCCATAGCGAGCCATGCCTAGGTATGAATGGAACCGACAACCTGAGCATCAATCTATTCAATGTGATATAGTACACCATCAGTAAGAATATTTCGAATTCTTGCTTACGGCTTGAACTGTCTCTTGTCAGTATCAGACTCGTCTCGTATTAAGACCAAATTTATCTCCTACGTGCCTCGGACTCATCTCATGATGCACAGTGCAAGGTGCTCTCATGACATAATACACACGGACCCATCCGCTTGTTGCCGGCAAATGCGGCTTTGAGCCTCAGTTTGACCCGAAATTTTCTAACGTTGCGACATTCGACACTGAAGCCAGACAGGGGCAGCTACAAAAGTGCCTTCAATGGGGTCTCTCAGTGGTTGAATTACATAAGAGAGGATAAAAGCTCATCAGAGTCCTCGACGACCTGCCCAATTGCGACGGCGTGTCACTCCTGAAAAGGGGGACGATACGGCCCAAAATGTCGTCGTCGAAGGGCCTTTTGCGACATCTGCTGGTTCAACAACAGCGCCAGTGGAGCCCACTATTGCTAGTTACACCAGCTTCGTTTGTTCCGGTTTCTCAAAAGATATCCTCGTCAAGCAATATCTTTTTCAAGGGAATTGCTTCACTTACAGGCGCCAACCAAGCGAAGCCGACTCGCCGTGATAATGCGAGGCCAATGCCGTTTGGTATTCGGAGGTACGTATCTTTCTTTGCCTTTCCCAGCTCAGCTGGAGCTTGCCCCAGAGCTGGAGATGGTGGTGGGAATCTGCCCGCTGCAGAAAGTACTTGTAACTGCCGCTCCAGGTTGTCCATCAGGCTTGTGATAGAATAAGTAAAGCATATCTTGGGAAAATAATTGCCTAAAATGCCTAATTATTTTTATCACTTTTATACTGTACTCTCTCACCTGCCCCTCCCGTCATCGCCATCGGAACCCCGCGGTGGGGCAAGATGGTGTCTTCCTTCCCGTCCGCATCATCACGTTGCCTGCCGTCTGTCGTACCTTCTTATTCCATTTCATTCTGTTCCTTATCACATCAACTTTTTCTCATCTCATACAAACTACTATCACGATTATATCATACCCCTGAATAAGCCCTGTCGATAAAGTTGGGCTTCTTTATCGTCTTGTCTTTTTGCTAAGCTAAAGCTCTGGAGCTATAGCTTGCTAACCTCTCTTCGCGTATAGTCTTGTCCCCAAGATCTCTGATCGAGCTTGCTCCGCCCACGCCAGACTCGCCCGTAACGAAACAATGACTGACCGCGACGTTCTCCCCGACAATGTCAAGCCCAAGCACTATCAGCTGTCCTTGAAGGACCTTGAGTTCACCAACTGGACCTACAAGGGCACCGTCACGTATGTTTCAGCTCTACCCCTCACCCATCAAGCTAGATTACCTGACAGCTCTGCAGTATCGATTCGGAAATCACCAAGCCTACCAAAGAAATCATCGTCAACACTCTCGAACTCAAGCTCTCCCACGCCAAGGTCTCCATCGACTCCAAGTCGGTGGAATCTACAAACTTCAACTATGACGCCAAGGCTCAACGCTCTACCATCACGTTTGACGAGGAGATCCCCGTGTCTTCCAAGGCTGCCCTTACTATTGAATTCGAAGGTATCATCAACAATGAGATGGCTGGTTTCTACCGCAGCAAGTACAAGCCCGCAGAGACTCCCTCCGCTTCGGTTCCCAACGATGGCGAATGGCACTACATGTTCAGCACCCAATTCGAGGCTTGCGATGCTCGACGAGCTTTCCCTTGCTTCGACGAGCCAAACCTCAAGGCCACTTTCGATTTCGAGATTGAGATTCCTTCGGATCAGGTTGCTCTGAGCAACATGCCTGTTAAGGAGACCCGACCTTCCAAGGATGGCTGGAACATTGTATCATTCGAGACCTCTCCTGTCATGAGCACCTACCTGCTGGCTTGGGCTGTTGGCGACTTTGAGTACATTGAGGCTTTCACCGACCGAAAGTACAATGGAAAGCAGATTCCTGTCCGTGTCTACACAACCCGTGGTCTGAAGGAGCAGGGTCAGTGGGCTCTTCAGCATGCCCCTAAGATCATCGACTTCTTCTCCGAGATCTTCGACATTGACTACCCTCTGCCCAAGTCCGATTTGATTGCAGTTCACGAGTTTACCCACGGTGCCATGGAGAACTGGGGTCTTGTTACCTACCGTACTACTCAGGTTCTCTACGACGAGAAGACGTCGGACCCCCGATTCAAGAACGCTGTAGCTTATGTTGTTGCTCACGAGCTGGCTCATCAATGGTTTGGAAACCTTGTTACTATGGACTGGTGGGATGAGCTCTGGCTCAACGAGGGTTTTGCTACTTGGGTCGGATGGCACGCTGTTGACCACCTGCATCCTGACTGGCAGGTCTGGGCTCAGTTCGTTAACGAGGGTATGGAGGCAGCTTTCCGTCTTGACGGTATCCGTGCTAGCCACCCCATCCACGTGCCTGTCCGAGATGCTCTCGACGTCAACCAGATTTTCGACTCTATCAGCTACCTCAAGGGTTGCTCCGCTATTCGCATGCTTGCTAACCACCTCGGTGTTGAGACCTTCCTCAAGGGTGTGTCCAACTACCTGAAGGCTCACGCCTACGGTAACGCAAAGACCACTGCCTTGTGGGATGCTCTTGGTCAGGCTTCGGGTAAGAATGTGACCGAACTCATGCACCCTTGGATCTCCAAGATTGGTCACCCCGTCCTCACTGTTGCTGAGGAGCCTGGTCAAATCTCTGTTAAACAATCCCGATTCCTATCGACTGGTGATGTCAAGCCTGAGGATGACACCACAACTTGGTGGGTTCCCCTGGGTTTGGAGGGCAAGAAGGATCATGCTGGCATCGCCTCGCTGTCCCTGACCAGCAAGGAGGACACCATCCGCGATATCAATGATGACTTTTACAAGCTCAACAGTGGTGCTACTGGCTTCTACCGTGTCAACTACCCCCCTGAGCGCCTTGCCAAGCTGAGCAACCAGCTCGACAAGCTCAGCACTGAGGACAAGATCTCCATCATCGGTTCCACTGCCGACCTTGCCTTTGCTGGTAACGGCACCACTCCTGCTCTGCTGACTTTCCTGGAGGGCTTTGGTAAGGAGACTCACACTCTGGTTTGGCGCCAGGTCCTCGACTCTATTGGTGGCGTCAAGTCGGTTTTTGGAGAGGATGAGTCTATCAAGAAGGCTCTGGACAACTTTACTTTGAAGCTCATTGATGAAAAGGTCAAGGAGGTTGGCTGGGAGTTCCATGAGGGCGAAGACTACCTTACTGGGATCCTACGAAAGGAGATTATTGGTGTTGCTGTTGCCAGTGGCCACCCTGCGTAAGTCTTAACTTCTCCTTTCCTTTTTCTTTACTTCTGATTCTTTACTAACAATCATAGTGTCACCGAGGAGGCACTGAAGCGCTTCAACGCTTGGGTTGAGAACCCCGAGACCAACCCTATCCCCGCCCCGCTCCGTGTTGCTGTCTGGCGCGCCGCCATTATCAAGGAGCCTGCCCGCACTGTTGAGATTCTCAAGAAGGAGTGGTTCAACACCAAGTCTATTGATGGCAAGCTTCTCTCCCTCAGCGTTCTTGGTACCGTCAAGGACGCGGACCTTCTGGCCAAGGAGGTTATTCCCTTCAACTTTAACCAGTCTCCTCCATCCAACGCTGTCCCTGCTGGAGACATGCACGTTCTTGGCGGCTCTGTCGCCAACAACGTTGTCGGTCGTCCTGTGCAATGGCAGTTCATGAAGGACAACTGGGATGCCGTCATCACCAAGCTCGGTAACCCTGTGGTTGTCGACCGATACGTGAACCTCAGTCTGAGCCGCTTCACTGATTTGTCTGCTGTGGAGGATATCGAGAAGTTCATGGCCGACAAGGACACTAGCAGCTTCAACCGTACACTTGGCACTGTCAAGGATAAGATCCGGGGACGTGCTGCATACCGCGAGCGCGATTCTGAGAAGCTCAAGGAGTGGCTCAACGCGCATGGATATGCTTGACTATATAAACTATAGATGATTTGCAACTGATCATGAAAAGGATGTTGACATGTTTCATGGATAGCAGTTTGTAATGTTGAATACCATGAGCAATTATTGCACAAGGACTAGGGCTTATTTGCCTATAAACAAATAACTGGCGCGACTCCTTTACCATTGCCAACTCACGAGTTACTACAGCTTTGAGTATGATTAGTGAGTTTGTTTCGTTTGTATGTAAGTACGGCTCATGAGACATGTCCTATAGAACAATCATCTCCTCCTGGTTGGAATTTATTTCAATAGCTCAACTGACGATAATGAACCTCAACACAGGGGAAGGAGTCAAGGATTATATCTGTATAGTATGGAATAGGAGCTTCACTTTGCATCAATCCCACAGCTGGCTTTCAAGAGTCGTCACGGTCTGGTGGTCTAGTGGTATGATTCTCGCTTAGGGAAAACCCTACAGCATAGCTTGCGAGAGGTCCCGGGTTCAATCCCCGGCCAGACCCTTCCTTTTGCTCTCGATCACTCTGGATGATGACTTGAGGATTATCTTCATTATCTTGGTATATTTTTGCGGGTGCACTGTTGTATTTAGTTATTAGGCTGGCTTGTCAGCAGCAGGCACTTATATGAATCAGCTCCTTTTTAAATAACTTTAGTTAAACTCAAGGCAATAGAAACTTATAGTAGTTACCTAGATATATCTCGTGCTTTCTTACAACTGTCTTCTTACGCATAGCCCTTAGGCTTTTATAGTATCTTTGCTTTACCCTGGCACTAGCTAGATGTTACTAAGTATGATTTAAGGCACAGTAAGAGACGGTTGTAATACAGGATAAGACTTAGATATCTGTAGTGTTCAAATGTCAGCGTCTTAGACTCAAGAACAACACTGAGCATCTTTTAAGTTGCCTCGGCTTATACTTTCTTAGTTAGAGTACTCTGTAACCAAATAAACCTTACAATCACTTGAGCAATCAACTTCAGCTGCTTATAGCAGAATATTATGATCTGATATAGTATAACACATTGTATTGAGCGTCCAAAATCATTCTATCCATTATTCCAACTCGAGAAACCCACCAAACTATAAAAGCAAGTAGCCCACCAACTTTGCGATAACCTCTTCAATAAGGGCAAATTTGATCCGATGCCAAACCACATGCGAACCTACAAGCGAACCGTATTGACCGCCCATTCCAGTACGCCATGCCAGAGTAAAGTCCAGAAGCGCTTCCCGATAAAATAAGATCCGTCCCTGGGTAATAAAACCAAACGCTAACCTCCGAATATAATGCATCAATATTGCTCGTTATGCATCATCCCACTTATCAAACAGTCCAATTCAACCCATGATCTGCTTGCTCTAGGTCGACATCTCATCCTGCTCGACCTTTGTTGCAACTGCATCCCACCAAGGTCCATGGGCTGCTCTGTCGACATTTCCAATCTTCTCTAGCAGATTCGAGATCTCTCTCACTCGCTCGACAAACTCAGATAGTCCAAGACTGGCGAGTTTTTCGCCAGCCGTGTTCGCAGCCTTGACCTTTTCACTAGCTGATCCAGCAGCCAAGCGAGCGAGGATGTTGCTTCGCAGGCGGGTAAGCAAAAGACGTAAGACAGGCTCCCTGGGTTCAATTCCCTGCTCTGCCATTTCCCGGCTGGCTGTCAGAACCTTGGTCACAAGAGCGCGAAGATGGCCCTTGGTCGCCGTAGGCATCGAGCGTCCAGACTCCAAGGCAGCCATGACACCGTCCACTGTGGTTTGCAGAGGATGGCCAGCCTCGAGAACCGCCATGATGCGGGACGCCTCCATCTTCCACGAAGACCGGACGTCTCGCTTGAGAAGATTCTTGCATTGTAGCAGAACCGCACCAGCAGTGATAATTCGCTGGATCATGGTAGAGACCTGAGCAATACGGCTATGATCTAGGCGAAGCATCTCTGGTATCTCCTCAATAGGACTTGGCGAAATCTTGGTAAAGATGTCCACGAGCATTTGCGCGTAAAACCGCCCAACCGTCGGCCGCGATCTTGGGTGATTGATACCCTCGGGATCCCTCTTATGAATTTCTGCCAGGACCTTTGATCGAGCACATCTCCAAGCTGCCTCCGCCGCTGCAAGACCGAGTTGACCTTTTTCGACATCCTCAGCAAATCGCTTGGCTTCGTAAGGAGCAGCAGACTCTATCAGCTGGGGCGCAGCGATTCTCATGAGATAATTGATATAGTCACAAAGCATCAGGTCAATGAAGCCGTTCAGAGCTTCCACTCGATCAATAATATTGCCGTCCGCCAGCTGATTCTGAATCAAATCTTTGACTTCCTCGTCGCGGAAAGGGGCACAGAGCTTGGGAAGAAGCGACGCCATGGCAGTGAAGAACTTTTCGTATGAGAAGTTGCCTAGGGCAAACTGCCGCTCTGCCATCTCGGGGTCTAGAATTTCACCAATAAGGTTATACATCGAGTTGCCTGGCTTCAGCAAACGTTGAAGCTTCTCTTTGATGTTGCTGGCCAGCATAGCAAAGAACTTGAAGTTAATCGTGCTGTCATCGCCTTCCATAGTGGCCCGCATCTGTGTGTAGAGAGGTTGCGAACGCTCTGCTTGCTGTTCCCTGTACTCATCTGGAGAAAGCTGATACTCTTTGTTGATGGCCAACTCATGGACCACGATTCTGTTGTTGGGCAACAGTCCGTTAAGGCCAGTCTTGGGAACGGAAGCCTTTTCTTGGGCTTTGCTGGCTGGTGTTGCAGGTGGAGTGAGCGTCTGTGATTCAGGCGAAACTAGACTGTTGGCCGTCTCGGACGCTTCTCCGGGTGCATTCTCAGCCACACGGGGCTTTGTGTCGCCAGTCTTCTTCTTGGCTGAGCGAGCTTTCCGGGCTTCGGCTACCGCCTCAAAGATCATCTTTTTCCCTTTTTCTTGGCCTGCCAGCTTTTTGATACGCACAATGAGCATCAACTGGTTGTCTTGAATGCTCTTCTTCCAAATCGCCGTGGCCGCATCATCGGTTGTATCTTTGACGGTGTGATAGATTGCATCAAGTTCGACAAACTGCATGAGCATCACCTCGATCAAAGCATTCGAATCTCGCGATTTCCAGGCAATAAATGCATTGTAAAAGGTTGCGTACGCCTCAGGAAGCGTATTTTTGAGTGCTGGAGGCATGGTGTATTTGTTTGCGGATGTCAAACGAGAGAGGATGTTCTCGAAAGAAATCAGCAAGTCTCGCGCCTTGCCCACCAAATCCTGCAACTGGGGGTTGGTGAGGTCTGCAGAAGGTAGTCGGTGAGAAGAGAGTGCGTCGGTAACTTCTTGATCATCGTTGTCGTTTTTGTTGCTGAGGACTTGATTGGGATGGCCAAGGATCAAGAAGGCACTTAGAAATGTACGAACTGCTGCCATCTCGCCAATCGATCCTGTGTCGCCCTCTTCAAGGCCACAGAGCCTGAGCAGCCGTGCCGTAATAACAAGGACCCTTTCCTGCGCCAGGAGCTCCACGACTGTATCGAAGTGTGTATCCCTGATACCATCGACGGTCAATCCAAGACCGATGAACTCGGCAATGGCCCTCTTCCGGAGATAGCCTCGCCACCACCATTGAATACGCGTGGCCGCCTCTTCAGGAGTAAGCTTGCGGGCCACTTGTTCGATGATATCAGGCATGGAATCATTGGGCTTCTTGACCATGACACTCTGCCCACGGCTCCGCTTTGTCGCAGCGTTCTTTACTCGCAGTTCTTCCCTCCGTCTCTCTGCTTCGGCCATTCTCTCCTCGATCTGAGCCTTCATCTTGGCAATGTCCTGTTCTCGCTTCTCCTTCATAAACTCGGCAACCTGTTTAGCCTTCTTGACCTCCTCTGCGCAATTGGCGACGATCTCTGCCAGATTGCGTTCTC
This sequence comes from Fusarium guadeloupense, assembly GCA_021655865.1. Taxonomy (NCBI): domain Eukaryota; kingdom Fungi; phylum Ascomycota; class Sordariomycetes; order Hypocreales; family Nectriaceae; genus Fusarium; species Fusarium guadeloupense. The sequence goes on from JAJJWM010000166.1 coordinate 31,964, forward strand.
TGGCTTGCTGTGCAGCAATGGCACGTTCCTCGGATAGCGATGTGTCTCGATGAGTCGCTTTTGCGAGAGCTGCTCGTAGACGGACCTTTTCGGCATGCGCAGCTCGATCGGCGAGTCGGGCCTTGCGGTCCTCAAGAAATGAGGCGCGCCGGAGGTGCTGAGCGATATATTTACTCTGTTCACCTCCGCGATGGCTGGAAGGCTGGATAGAAGAGCATCGCGAATGAGCGGATGAGATTGAATTGCGGCGCGACGAAGCAGCCGAGTCTCTGCGACGAGCCTGCGATGGGCGATAAAAGCGGGCGGCAATGTGGGGAGGTGGTGTGTAGGTTCGCGCGTCTTCTTCTAGGACATCGTCGTCCTCAACCGGAGGCATGGAGAGATCAAGGTCATCTTCCATCTCTTGATCGGAGGGCGCTCCATTAGATTCTTCGATGTTGCGCGACGGGTCCGTCAAGTTGTGGGAGGGGCGGCGCATCGTATCGGCGGCCGATGGCAGCTGTGACATGATCGCCGTGAAAGGATAATGTTCTGAAGGTATCAAAAAAGGATTCAATGGTCAAGGCAAACGCAATCCCAAGACGGGAGGTTCGTCTCTTTGTCGACGCCCAAATGGGGAGGCCAGTCCAAAGATGCGCTGAAAGCGTAAAGTCAAGGCCGAGAGCAACTCTGGTGGCGCAGTGGGATCCGTGGGTGGCTCTGAATCAGCACCAAAGGCTAAAACAGGGGAGTCAGATGCCCGCTAAACGAGCCTGCGCACCAAACAAACAATGGATATGGAGCCCAAGGGAGAAATGAAGGACGGCACAATTTGGAAGCCCAAGGGCATTAATGAAGAAAAGACAGTGGAAGGTTGGAGAAGGAAGATGAGAATAATTAAAAAGTATTGAATAAGCCGTCTCGTAAGCTTAGATGCTTATCCGTATGGAAAAAAGCGAGTGGCCTGGGGGAATAAGAAGGGGGAAGTAGATGAAGGAGAGAGATGCCAGATGAAGGTGGGTGGACCTGACCCAACCAAGGCAGGAAAATGCCAATCCTTATCGTTCGTCAAGGCAGGCGCGTAACGCTATTGACTTGCAGTTGGTTGATGTTGGTGGCTTGTCACACTTTCCCACTCCTTGCGACGCTGTTGACGACAGGAGGAAGGCACACCCAATGCGACTGCCTTGATAAAAGGATACACAGAGTGGGGGTTACGAAAAGGAAGGTTCCAGTTCAGATGCTTTTGTATTATAGCGCCTAAAGCCTGTATTCCCGTATATTAGTTGCTCTTCCTTTCCTTTCCTTGGAACATGTGAAACTCTGACGCCCCGGCTTCCATTCCCTTTAAAATCCTCTCCACTGAGGGGGAGAACCCACCAGAAGTACTTCTCCACGGATTATCAATCACTCCAGAAGACCCTGTCCCCAAACCAACCTCATCTGTCACCAAAAAAAAGACTGTGAAACGAGGCCCTTTTCTGCCCCGGTCATGCACGTCTCATACTCCCCACCCCCCCCC